>OX104066.1:108219668-108349296 GCA_944474145.2 Dicrocoelium dendriticum
CGCTACAGGAGTGCCAATGACTTAGCACTCTTGAAGTTATGGCCCGCAACCGGAATCAGTGGAAGAATTGTGTACAGTATTGTACTGATTCACATGTTTAATACTACAAAGAGTACAATGACAAAAAATAGCAAAATCAGCGTGTGAAAAACAAACTAAAAATGTTTTGTTCTACTTTTTATCAAAATGTTCCATTCTTCCTTGCGGCATATTAGTTGAAGTGTGTTGCTCACCTTCAAATAGCATGCCACGATGGTTATGATGCGATGAATCCTGTTTATCTGCTGATCTCCATGCTTTTCTGCTGGCTGTATGTCTAGTTAATAGACTGTTGGGATTACTTACTTGAGTCAGTTTTCTTGTTCGTAACAAAACCTGGCTATGCACAATACCAAATTGTCGTTATATTCATTTATCCTGCATTGTTCCGCATTCTGCATTGTTCTTGCACCCGTTATGATTAACTCGGGGTCCAATATTTTGAAATATATGGTTGGTTCCTTAATGCTTACAGCTGCCAATTTCCCGGAAAGGAATCCTAAAGTATTGTGTGCGTAGATAGGATAGTATTCTTACTCCAAGGCGCCAACTCAGAATTAATGAGGTTCGAGATTTTTGCCCTTTGGTCGTGCATCATCGGCGACTTCTACGATAAATCGTATCTTCCTCAGGAACGGAAATCATACGAAGCTATCCAGTAAACGCTTTTGACACGATTCTTCACGTTGCACAGCGATTGTATTTCAAGGCACCGTGATAAAAGTAACTGGCGTGTTTAAGGCCATCCCAGACATTGCGAAAAATACTGAAAGTCGTCAGGTTAACTGCACCAGATGGCAAGTGCATCAAGGAAATTTAGCTGCATCAGCTACCCAAATTTGTTGTCAAAATCGTGTGAGCTGCTCCAGGCGCGGCGTTACGGTAAACGTCTGAGACGGCTGACAGCATGTGGAAAAACTAGGTTTGCTTCCCGCACGTCGCAAAGTTAAGCGAATATCATGTAATTTTACTCAACCAAGTTAAGAACCTAAAGCGACGATGAACACATTGTGTACCCCAGTTAACTCTGCCGCTCAAAACCGCAGACCAAAACACTCGTTTTATCTCCAGCAAGTGGGAGAGCAGGCTGTCGCTGGCACCATCGACAATACGGATCGAAGTCACAATAGTGTCAACAACCATACATTTTCGCCTACAGGTAAGCAAGAATATAAGCGCCGCAGTACCTACCGTTGCTGGCCAACTCGACCAAATGCTTTTGTCACCAACCACAGGACAGGAGTTGACTGTTTCAACGATACGGATGCAGAAGTAAGCATCCCTACACCTGGCCAGACTAGTAGCTTACCAAATTCACCAAAAGGTTGCGTGGCGCCCACATGACGAGGAAGCCAGTTTACAGCCAGCGCACCCGCACCGGTAACCTTAGTCTGAGATGACCATTCAAATGCGCCTTATCCAGCGCTTACGTCCAGAATTATATACTCCGAATAGAATTGCTGCAGCCTTTCGATCTGCTCGTCGACTTTAACGCTACTTTTCTCGACCAGGTTATGAAACCTTTCGTCGCGAGAATATCCAGTGTTGTGGCATCGCGGAGCGCGGTGTACGCTAATGATAACTTATCGGGCTGCAAGTCCCTACTTGAAAGCTCCCCAACACTTTTCCAACATGCTTCCTTTGCTTAACGTTAGGTGGCGCTACGCCGTAACGTATACTCACCAAGGGCCTACCTGTCTTCATTCAATCTAGCTTACTGACCCAGGAAAAGTTCAAACTAGCACGCCAGAACTCAAGAGTATGCTCGGGCTGGGAATCGTTCAGCTTTTTGATATTCCTTGGTCTTTACCTCTTTACACGGTACCGATAGATTCAGAAGACTGGCGAACATGTGAGGAATAAGAAACATGCCAACTACGCAGTTCCTAACGGATATCCCATTCCACATATTCAGGATAGTACTACCGTTCTTCGTGGTGTTCGCGTGTTTTCAAGGACCGACCTGGTGCAGGTGTCTCATCAGCTCCCGAAGGCGGATCACAACAATTCCAAAACAGTTATCATTGCGCTGTTTGTAGGAGTGGCGTTCCTGTGACTGCCATCTGGACTGCGCAAAGCTACGCAGGCCTTTCAGCGCTTCTTCGATTGCGTCTTCCCGAAGCTATTTTGGTGGCAATTCCATCGAAAGGGGAATACTGAACAAACCTATGATGCATGTGCAAACGGCCAAAAGCGCAAAGCCACACGAGCAAGCTAGGCAGGGACATTTTCGTGCAGCCACGCAGAGATCTTCTTGGAGACCAACTACATTACGGGAGCATCTGCCCGTACAGGGTAGAATTGAGGCAATTCGTGAACTTCCTCGCCAAACTACGTCAGCCAACATTCTACGTTTCAACGGCATGGTTAAGTACTATTGATGAGTTTCGCCACGCTACGCCTACCTAATGCAACCATCCATGGTTCTTCCGCACGGGTAACCAAAGTACCGTTTAGTTTATGTCTGAAACCAAAACGACCTCCGGATTTAGCAAAGAAGCCTTTGCTTCCAACCTTACGATGCATCTTCTCAATGTAAAGTCTCCAACCAATTTAGGGGATGACGCATGGGAAGATGTAATTGACTATGTGCTACTGCAGTTTTATATAGACAACTGGAAGGTGCTGATCTTCTTCTTTTGATGTATTCAGGCGGCTGAGACAAGGTAGACACGTTCGACGATCAATTCCTTGCCATGTACTCCGCTGTCTTCAACCTCGACCACCTCCTGGAAACCAATCATTTTCCGAGTTTTACCGACTATGGAGAGCTGAACTACACTAACGGCAACCCCTCATTTCGACACTATCTATACCAAATGCATCATTTGGATTTCTTCTCATAGGTTTCAAAGGGTGTGCCATAGATGTCTGGCAAACATAACGTCATGTCCGATATGCTCACCAGAAAGACCATTAATGTGGCCAGATTAATTAATTCAGCTGTCAGGTATGGCCGCAGAACAAAAAACAGAAAAGGCTTTATTAGCGCCCAGAGCAAAAAGGTTGACAAAGTTGATACTGAAACCAAGTTCGTCGTCTGCTGACAATATACTCTGTGTTATATTCACTGGACATCCATGTCTACTCGTGGCTACCACCTTTTCACGGACAGGTTTGATACGCTGCACAGCGTCGCAGATCCTGGAGTTCGGCATTCAGTCAATCTGATTTGCTACTGGTGCGTGTAACCCGGTATGCAGTTTGGCATCCGAATCCGAACACACAACTTCCTGCCTTTCCATAATGTTTGCTGCTTCGTTCGGACATTCTCCGTCTGTGTAAACCCGATTTGCCTACAGCCACATCGACATCGTGGGACCACTAGCGCAAGACGAAGGCGTGGTCTACATACTGACCATGGTGGATTGAGACACCTGTCGGCCCAAAGCAGTTTGCATTCCCAAGGTATCTGCGGTGACCATAAACCTCGTACTCGTTGGGCGCTGGGTCGCCTCGAGGGCCTATCCTGCCAGCTTGACTACCGACCGTGTTCGCGACGCAAGTTCACTACATTCAACGGTCTGCTTACGTTTTTCGTTTGTCAAAGCTTCCGGAGCACTGCCTGTCGTTCTCAAGCAAACGGCATAGTGGAATGCTTCTACCGATAAATAAACACCTAGTTGACGGCCCGCAATAGGCTCAAGTGAACGAAATTCTTGCCACTGGTACACCTCGACATCCAAAATGTCCCGAACTCTGATTTGTGTACGTACAATGTTGAGTTGGTTTATAAACAACCGTGCCTCCCAGGTGACTTCTTCTCCGAGAGCTCAAACGCATCTAGTTACGACGCGCACTACTCTGGGCAGCTAGGCACGAGCATTCGCCGTGAAAACCGACAAACATAGTTGAACGCGCTGTTATATCACTTGTTCTACGGGATCTCCGTCGTAATACATTCGCCTTCATACTTATCGACGGTCTATGTAGGCCACTCGAACGACCTTCCATAGGTCCCTTCAAAGTGATCCGGCGTGATAATTGCTGCTTTCCCATCCGGCGAAAAACTGGCACAGTTGACTTGTTCGTAGTTGACTACGTCAGACTGGAGTTAAACGATAATTTACGGTTGTAAGCCTCCGACGACTCAACGCAACCAATAGCGGAGAATACACTCACCACGTCCAAAAACGATTTAACTATAAAACGGCTAACAAGGCTTTTCAAATCTACCCAGTCTAATAAGACTACGAGGTCTGACTCTCGGGTTTACTAACCGAGATGTCTTATAGGAAATCAAGTTTGCCTTTGGCTCTTAACAGCGTTTTCAGATTTTTCGTTACAGTACCTTTATAAAACAGCAAAAAGCGTAAAATGTGTTACTAAACCAGAAAAGAGGTGCATTTCTGATTTTAAAGTTCAACGTTTGGTCTCTACGGTGAGTGACAACCTTGGTTTTCAGTACTGTGTCGTCATGGCCCTTCATCCTACCATGTTCCCTTTCTGTTCCATATTCAGGACCATCGACCCGCATGTTGCAGACCAAACACGTTGAAACCTTTAGTTCGCCGAATGGTGTTATGCAATTTTATCTTTTCTCTTTCGGCACCACTAGTGAGGAGGCAGTGGGATCCATCTAGGATTCGATCACATTGTAGCTACCCCAGCGGCTGCATCAGGTTCACCTGGACCCGCAGAACGATGGTCGGCGACGGACAGTGCTCATTTATATCGAAGGTTCACCCATAGTTCCCCTGCTGGAAGGGGTCAGTGTCATAGTCCGACAATTCCGCCGTTACTCTGAGGTACGAAAGCATTAGCATTCTAACATATTTAATTTTACTAGGTGTGCACAGAATCTAACCTGTCTGTCTGTGTTAGCTTGTATATGGTTGTATGAACGGCACAGCACACATTTGCGCCATCTAGGAATGCGGATTGAGCTTGCCCCTCCATACGTTACCGTCATTTCAAAATGGATCCCATAGGTACCTTAGTGTGTCAGTGTCTGTAAAGCCGTAACTTAAACAAGATGTACATAGTCTATTTAAATCAACATTCTTAGCGCTAACTATCGGTGTTTCTGATTTACCAGCGGAGTTGTGGTGACTGGTAGCCTTCATATTGCACAATGTAGGTAACCCTAGTCTTCATCATTACAGCACGGCAACGATTTGCTTGTTCGTGATCTCTGTGCGCTTGTTGGGTACGTTAGGTTGTGGACGAGTGCTGAACCTTTGAATAAACGTCATGGAGGTTTCGTATAGCGCAATTAAACCGCTGTTTCTTAACCATAGTCACCATACGAGGTTATAAGTTTGGTGAACTCTATGGTGCGTTAGATCCAGATTTGGTGGACATTTAGTAAGAGACGAATGACCGTACAATGTTCACAACTCCTGACTTCGTTCGGAATCCTATATGTACGAAGGCAAAGCCTGTATAATTACCGAACTTCTTTTATCAGTTTTGTTGAAGGGCCCCGGATGCATTGTAAGAATGGCGACGCTTCACAGGATGCATCTTCGGAATCTGAGTAACGAGGTCGGATGTGCAAAACAGTTCAATGACCAACCTGTATGCAAAAAGTGAACTTAGGGATGGGTTTTGGTTGTTGAAGCGTGGAAAATAAAAATAAAATCACTCTTGAGTTAGACGAAAAATTACATATTTCGTCATCTGGTTTCGGTAGGAAATCATGATCGTTGGAAGATGGAAGATCCCAGAAACCTGGAAGGGAAATATCAATGATTAATGTTATGACACTGGGTACAAGCAGCTTTCTACGCAAATACATGTCGTTCACAACCAAAAGCATGCTGTTTACCGTGCCCAATTTTTGTCTCTATCGCAGGAGCATGCGCCTTCTCAATTGTTGTCGTGCAGTCCCTGCTCTCATCAAACCGTAGCCTAATACGCACTCGCATCAGCATGTAAATTAGTATATTCTGGCTGAAATTGCGTCCAAATTAGGTGCTGATAAGCTAGTCGGCTAAAAGAATGAGCATACTTCGATCGGGATGGGAATGGACATGCTGGTGATAATGAAGAATAAATCAGATGACTCGCTCTGAGGTCAACTAGGATTAGGAACAGAAAAGTTACTCGAGGGTAATAATGGGAGCATCACCTATTTATTTGGTTAATTATTCACTTTTTAGCTCAAGAATATAAATTGTATTCCCACAACTATGAGACAATAATACGTAGAGCTTGCTGATATCTGAGGTCCAACGGTAGTTAGACCAAAACTGCACTTACTGTATGACCGTGTTATCTTAAGTCACCTGCGATGGCAAATAACAGGACATTAGACAATGGTGAATCTGTGACCAAATGATGGCAGAGTTTTACCAATGTTATCATACTTGTGTGAGGCAACGAAGAAGCATTGCACAGAAGAATCCACAGTCGGGAAAAGGTGTTCACGGGAAGAACCAGAAACACATTTTACTTTGTATCCGTTTAGGGTCTGAGATTCGTCTTAATATCAAATGCTTTACCATACTGAACTCACATGTTTTATTGTTCCTTTGATATTCCATGAATAGTCGTTTCCGCTGTTTCCGAAAAGCCCTCCGGTGATAGGGACAGTTGGCTATGCAAGTTTTCAATCATGAAACTAACCGGGCTTGGTTTGAAGGCGCAGTGGAAATTCCCAGCAGCCGAAGCGGACCGAGTACACACGGACATTTCAGTCACACTCGAGTTGGGTTGGACACCTTCGTAAGAGTGCTTCCAAGTAAATTCGTTTCTTACAACCTGTTTGGGGCTGATATTGGGTATTAAAGTGAAGCGCAGGGATAAAAATTTAATTTTTCACTTATTGGACACGATGGACAATATGACTGGTAACTGGTCAGGGAAGATATAAAACTTGTTTCCCCTCTTTCCGCCTGTTATTCGGAGTACTTTCATCTAACCTCCTACGTTTCCTTCTTGAACAATAAGCAAACAATAACATAAACCTTATCTGCGGCAGATGGTCACCAGCACTCTTCAACATTCTGTCTCGCAGTTTCTCGTCATGCACCATACTGAACTTATTGGGCAGTCTGAGTTGTCTGAGTATTGTAACCATTCATCTAACAGGTGTCTTACGATTTTCGCAGTTTGTTGTCTAAAAGTCCAACTAAAATAGTTGTTCTACTGTACGCTTAGGTGGTTAATCGAAATGTGAACTACATGCCGAGACCCTTTGTTTGAACCATGGAACACGCCCTGTCGGCTTTCTGATTGGACTCCATTGCACCGCTACGGCGAACGCTACACCATTTCATCATCATAGCTTACAGCGCGTATCACAATTGTCGTCCTGTAGGCCTTAAACTAAATCATTGGGTACTCAATATAAAGGTCTTCCTAAGTGGCGATCCGATTTCTGTATTTGTAATTTTTGGTCCCACTACTATATACAAAACTACTATATACAACATACGTCATTGTAGACGTTTGACTGTCGTCGTCAAGCCACCAATGACGCTGCTACAACTGTGGCACAGAGGTTCGATCAAATAGTCAAAGTTATGGGACAATACCAGTGGATAAGGGCACATATCATTGTAGAACGTCTACAGTAGCATCTTAGTAACAATCCGTAATGGGGTACGACGTGAAATTGGGGACAGACTGGCTCGGTTATATGTTGATTCCTATACAAGTGAGAGTCTTTCTTACTTGGACGGTTTTCGCATTCCCAGACGTTAGCAAACTCGCAACGGTCAAATTCTATGATTTGTTATTTACTATGTTTGTTTCACCACACCGCTCAAACAAGTATAGAAGTACATTTTGGGGTTTTGGAGTACCCGCCATTGACTTGGATTGCAACACGCGATCTCCATTGTGGCCTCGCTTGTCTTTGAAGTCAGTCACTGCCAGTAGGATCACTGGGATGGTCACCCAGGTGGTGGCATTGTGATCACGGCGATGGCTGCCAAACACTATGTGTAAAGTTCAACTTCCAGCCCAGGTTTCCTTTACCCGGAGTACAAACCAGGACAAACGCGACGTAGGGGACAGGAAGGGGAGACAGTAACACCGAAACCCATCAGTATAGTAGTAGTTCCCGTCAGTTATCAGTTGTATTCATCTACTTAAAAATTAGGTACTTATGCCGTCCTCTTAATGAGGCCCCGTGGCACCTCAAAGTTATGCACGGATTACGTCGTGGTCACTTTCATGTTGTGCCTGGTGCTTATGGCACCGACTCCCCCAGTATGGAACAAAAATATTTGATACCTGTGACGATTCGACCCAGTACGTGTAGAAGTAGCGGACGTAAACAAGCAATGGTTATAGGTTGCTAGCTTGTTCCGGCGCGCAATTCGTCCCACTTCTGTCTTCACTTTGTGATATGTCACCAAATACCCGTCGTCTAGACAGGAAAACTAGATCGCTTTAACTTAAACCGCGGGCTTCTGGATAAAGGCAACGCCGCGTCACAAAGCTTGCTTCCTCGTACAAGATTTACTGCACATACACTACTGGAAGACATCTATGGATAGTTCATGGTTTTATGTTACTAGTGTATTCTTTAAGTAAGATTGTATTACAAGCACGAACATGCAATTGTCCGTAAAAGCCCACCGCCCTCTTGGCGGATGCACCTTCTAGCAGACTCCAAATTCTAAGCGCACATATACGCCCTACATCAGTATGCAGTAGTTGGACAAGCACGCTTTTACAGTCTCCTCTTCGAAGTACAGAGACATTGACAACATAATCCAGCTGACCACGATGTAAATGGCCAATATGGCGTAGTCTTCTTTATTATCAGATATACCTGCTTCCGAACACTTTAGTTAGCTGTGGAATACCCCTGAGTACATAGTGAACCTGAAAATAGCTACACGCTCAGCAGCTTGCTTCACTAGATGTTGCTTGTTCTTGAACGCTCTAATCATTACTTTCTTTTCAAACTAAGGCTGAAAATTCACCTGTCACGGGTACCTAAAAGCGCATTGTTGACTGGATTTGTCGTTTATCCCATCACATGCTTATGATTAGTGAGTTGCGTGCCGCGCTGCTCTCTGCCCTCGCTCATCTGCCTCCGAATTTTTGTGCCTCCAGACATTTACACGTTACGTCCAGATAGTTTGTTTTGCTCTAGAATTCCACATGGATTATGTCTTAATGTCAACTCTGACAACTAATGATAGAGTCAAATCCAGCAAGTATTTGAGGCACAGCGGACTGGAATGAATAGTATCAACTCAGAAAACCTGGTAACTTCTGAAGATTGCATGGCGATTGACTTTGGTTATAATTTGACAAAGTCAACATCAATAACCAGTTTTACAAAGTACTGCGAAATTCCATAAATGCAGACCAAAAGTTAACGTTGTAGTGATCGCTATAGCGATTTTCTCCACAGTTAATATCCGAGCCGACAAGTGCGAATACCTGGAAGCTAATATACCTGGGTTTACAAGATCTGTAAAAATGCTTTCCGTGTATGTGAGCGAGGCCATAATTATTAAATTAGAAACGCCATCACTCAAGGCGGACAGGGGCTCAACGACAACTGCTGTGGATACTTGAAATTCCCTATCCATACGGTTAGGCTCATGGTTACAAAACATCAAATACTTCCCCATCTTCCCCTTAATAGATTTTATCCTGCGTCAGTTTTAACACAGTATGCTGACCCCGTAGTCCGTATTGGATTGCCGTAGCTATCAAAAACCAACTGTGGGCCCTCGGAAAAAACAGTCAACGTTCTATTAACAATATGTTTTAATGGTTCCCAAAACCCTTGCACTCACCCCAGCAGTACCTACTGAAGCCATTTCGTTGTGTCTATCTAATTCCCAAACACTCCCATCTGCGTGTAAAAATGAAATGATCTCTCTGATGTACGGTGGAGTTAAGCGATCGGATCGTGCGAGTTACTTTTTTAAAGTTATAAAGTCGATTATGGCTCCCCTGGTAAGCAAGTGGACTGCACTGGGAACAAGCACAGAAATAACTATCGGGACACACTCCGGAAGTTTATACGTCTCCAGTCACGCAAGTCCAGAATCCGTCTTTCGCCGGTCACTGTTTTTACTCATTATCAATTATCTAGCAGCAAATATTCCGTCCCCAATGCAAATATTTGTGGATGATACCAAGATCTGGGGAGTTCTCTCAACATCTGACCGTGTTAACGTTCATAACGATCTATATCGGATTTATGAATGGGAAGCACTGAACCAGCTCCCCTGAACACTGTAAAGTGTCACTCGCCAACGCTGCATAACAAATGCACTTACACATACCAATTGAGGCAGAACATTCTACAGCACGTAATTGGTGAAAAGAACCTAAGTATCCTTGTTCAAGAAAGTCTGGGAAATGCGTTTTTACACTGGACAGCAGCACATAGCAGATTTGAACCTACGGCGTCTGCGGCGAGCTCTTAGTACTTTTGAGTGACAACGAGTACCCCTATTTAGCAACTCGTATATTCCTCCCTACGTTGAGTACGTGGTTCAAGCCCAGTGTCAGTGGTTAAAACGACACATTCTTCCTTCTGAGCAGCCTCAAAGAGGAGCGAGCAAGGCAACGCGTGGATTAGCTGGTCTCAATTAATAGCTGCGCCTTCGTTTAATCCATGTGTTCTCCTCAGCATACCGAAGATTTCGCCAGGATCCCATTTTTCACCTAACAGGCACTGAAGAACAGTGATCACCTAAGTACATCATTACTGGCCCTTATTCCTTATAATTCATGCTAAGACTAGGAATTGAAACTAGTGCCCCAGCACTCTGGCGTGGATTGCAGTAGATTCCATTACTTTCTCAGAATATCTTCACACTGAAATGCATTCGTTACCAGCACCAGTGATGAATGCGTCAAGCAACTTGTCCTTCGATAGACTGTCAAACATTTATTCAAATGACAAATACTACACAGCATTATGACGAAGCGTGCTATCTGGATTAATAATAGCTCACGTGCTGCGCCATAAACTTTGGATTCTGTTATTTTTCCCATCCTATAGGTCTTGTAATGCTGCTGCTTTTTATCCCATCAAGCACCATTGTAGTACTGAACCACGCCGATGATCGTAGAATTGCAGGACTGTTGTGGCAAGACATGGCATGTTAATCGAAGTTACACCAGGAAGTAAAAACTTATTTGGACAATTAGCCTGGTGCTCGTTATCTCGCATTGCGTGTGGCATCCTTAAATCCAGAGAAAAACACTGGTACTTTAAACGTTTAGCTGCTTTGTGCGGCAGTTTTAATGCATCTTAACTTAATGTTGCACAACTAACTGTATGCTTACGTCAGCCACCAGTGTTTGGGCTATGTCACAATTCTCCAACAGCGATACCTGATACGGCCCTACTCCCTGTCCCACTTACAAATTTAGTAAGGTTAAACAACCGTTCCGTGTTTCCATAATACCTAGTTGATGACCATAGCGGTACAAATGTTTGCGCTTACGTTTCTTTCAAAAGCATTGAATGATAAAATGGCAGGTATCAATAGGGCTGCTGGTGTAATAAGTACTTATGCAGTAGATAGGCGTTCAGCAGGGAAACGGACGCCTCTCATGTCCATTCTTATTGTAGCTGTCGCAAACCATGGCTCAACCTATTGATTGGTTCTTACATTCGTGCTCCAATTGAACAGACAGCAAACATCTACGATAAGGTAATGTCTCCTAGTCCGATGTTAAATGGAGCTAATAAAGCGCAATACGATAAATTTCCCTTTCCATTATAATACTGAAGTTTTCTGCTATAAGAACTAGTGAGTCTCGAAGCTTGATTGGAGAAAGTGGAACGCCAGTATCCAGGACTCTATGACCCCACAAACCGTCCTATATTTAACCATATCAACTGAAGTGTTCCAGCCACGATGTCGCCTTGGTAGCACACATTTAGTTGTTCAGAATGATCCATCGGGCCTCTAATCAATTCCATCCTGACCTATGTTTTTATAAGAAAACCAAACCCATTGGCCACTTCCGACCGTTGACGTAGTCCTCCCTTGATAGATTTATTCATACTCAACATAGACATACTTTCCTCTACATTTGCTAAAGTAGAAGGTATATAATAGGTAAGAATTGACGTGTTAGCCGACGTAAACTAGTTATTAATTAACTGCCTCGTAATTTGTAGATCAGGATCTTGCAGTTTGACGTCCCGTTCTTGGTCATCGGACAACCGGTTCCCGTAGGACATAACCAACTTAGTTTTCAAGTTCAAGTTCAAGCGGTCTGGAACGATAGGACTATCCCGTGAGTGTTCCTTCTTCAGCGGGTCGTTGAGCCAGTAGTTGGCGAACTTTGAAATACGGATGGACCTAAAACAAAGATCACATCACACCCAGTCCAACCAATTAATGCCCATGTATCCTGCCCTAGCAGTCCCTGCTGGGCCGGTTACGTGAAGTAAGAAAGAGA
Organism: Dicrocoelium dendriticum; assembly: GCA_944474145.2. Taxonomy (NCBI): domain Eukaryota; kingdom Metazoa; phylum Platyhelminthes; class Trematoda; order Plagiorchiida; family Dicrocoeliidae; genus Dicrocoelium; species Dicrocoelium dendriticum. Next base: position 108,232,053 of record OX104066.1, read on the forward strand.
AAAAATAAACTCAAACGACGAAAGAAAACGTGGGAAGAGCTAAGCAAGGAGAATACCAAGATATTTGAGTCATTAAAAAAAGAACTGAAAAGTGGTGAATCAGCTAGGAAAAAGGGAAAGTTTGCTGTTGCCACCCAAGAGCATCGAGCTGGCGCGCAAAACCCTTAATCATAGGTTCCCTAATCACGTGATCTGGAAGCGAATTCCGGCGATCTATAACGGCGCGACAGAGGAGTTTCCGTCCTAATCCTATCAGACCGTGGTTTATGCAATTTCAGTGGGTGACCGCGGAGAATAGGTAACGTAGGGCGACTAAATAGCCCTGATAAGTCCGGTCCAATCTTACCCGTCAAAATACGATAAGTGAGAATCAGCTCACATCTTATCCTTCGGTAGTACACTGAGTACATCCCCAAACTGTGCAAGTGTTCAGGATACGTCTGTCCCCGTATACCGTGCACTAACCGAGTACCCACTCGTAACACCCTCTCCAAGTCCATTTTATCTCGGTTAAGAGATGGTAGACAAGCCTGGATACAATATTCCAGGTGGGGTCGGACGAATGCCGAGAATAGCTTCACAAACCAATTGGCCGTTAGGATTCCGAAAGAGCGGCGGATAAACCACATCATACGAAACCCTCGACAAGCAGGCTTCTTCCAATTATCGCCAGAATGAAGTGCTGGTAAGTGCACGACCCCTAAATCAATCTGCTGAGTGACAACAGGGAGTTCACCTCCGCCGACAACGCATAAGGTGGGAGGATTAGCAGCTCCGATTCGGAGAACAGAGCACTTGGCCCTATTTATGGGCATCATACACAAGGTAGACCATTCCCGGAGCTTATCCAAGGCACGCTGAATTGCCTCAGGACCCCCGGGATAACCACAATATTCCAGAGCTTGAAGTCGTCTGCAAACATTAGTGATGACACCCCTAGCTCTCCCGGCAAGTCATGTACATAGATCGCGAACAACAGTGGCCCCAATACCGAGCCCTGCGGGACGCCACTAAAGACAGCTTTCCTGAGCAAAAGGCTGCACCCCACGCGTAAGCAACCGTTTCATCCCCTCAAGGAATGCAGACACCCATTGAAGGGCGCGACCAGATATCCAATAAGATCTCAACTTTAGTGAGAGTCGAAGATGTGGAACAGTGTCAAAATCTCTCGAAAAGTCCACGAATAACACGTCTACAGCGTGGCCACTGTCTACCGCTTCGGCCCAGCTTTTACGAGCTACAAGTAGATTAGTCTGACATTAAAATCCCTTGCGGAATCCATGTTGCGCAACACTGGGAAGGTTGAATCTATTCACGTGGTTCTCCACTGAAGCCCTTATCAGCTTTTCAAACACCTTGACTACTACGCTTGTCAAACTGATAGACTGGTAGTTCTCGGGCACAGCGCTGTCACCGCCCCTAAAACCGGACAGATGATTGCCATCTTCCATTCCGAAGGTAGGATGCAGCAGTCAAGCGATATTGAAAACACGCATGTAAGAGGACCACTCAGCTCAGTGGCCAATTCATGCAACAGCTTCGGATGAATTGAGTCAGGACCGGAAGCTTTAGAGGGATTAATGCCTTGCAGTAGCTCGAAGACCTGAGTCTCCGTTAGGTTAAACTTAGCCAAGCAAGAATCCTCTGGAACTCTTGAAACCAATTCAACCTGTGGTAAGGAGGTCTCCCGAGCAAAGACCCCAGTCTACTGATCACTAAGTATACAAGCTTTGTCATAGTCCGTTTGCGCACGGGTCCCGTCTGCTCGCAATACCGCTGGTATGGCCAGCTTTGCCCCGCTGCGTCTTTTAACGTAAGCAAAAACTCTTTTTGGGATTATCTGCGGCCGACTCCGCTAAACGCTGCTCGTACTGGAGACGAACAGTTCCGAGGTGTTGCTTTCATTTATTTCTAATCTCTCGATAACTATCATAGGTACTGGCTAATGGAGTTGCTTGGTAGGTTCTCCAGCATCTAGACCGTTTCTTGCGTAGGTACTTGCCTGTGGTATCTATCCATGGAGGTTGTGCCCTTAACCCTCTTTTCCTCATGAGTGGAATATAGTTTTGTCATTACTTCAACTAGACAGAGCACTTAACAGCCGCATAAGTAGCGCCCGTAAGTGAACATCAGAAACAATTGAAAATCTTACCCATCAACCGTGAAAGCCTGCCGTTTGTTCTTAGAAGTACAGTAGCGGTGAAAGTTTGATGTCCTGAACGACCTGTGGTCGAATACCAGTGGGGTAATATGGAGGACCATAACCATTGACTTTCATCAACAACCAATAGACCCTGACCGCAAATCGACGACGGTTTCATGACGCATTTGTCCATCCCAATTCAAATACTTCCACTAAAGTCTTGGCAGGGAATAAGGGAATAGCTTCGCCTACATATTTGGCTTGACAGGTTCAAAACCTAAGCCCAACGCGAAAGTAATGCATGCGGTGGGAATTAGTGAATGTGCGTTGCTACTGATAGGAATAACTTCTCGTATGCTGTGAAGGCTAAATATATTCAAGATGGCAAATACTTGGATGATCACGTGCCTGGACCACTTCGTTTTGATGGGCTTTCCAGCAAAATGGGCTGGTAACCAGATGAACTCCACAGAGGACGTCTGTTTCATTATGGTGCTACAACATTTAGTAGCATCAAGACATCGGAACAGAGTAGGAGCTCCAAAGATTCATGTAGGTCTGTCACTGACGCTTGTGTTCAAAGTGGATCCAAACCGACACTTGTCATTTCCTAGAACATCCAGCCCGTTGAACAGTTTCTTGCTGACAATCGTCACACCATCTTTTGTGAAATTTCAAACGCCTTTATTTTTCCGTGGGAACTCTAAGCACATTGTTGCAAGATCAGTTACTGTATCAGAAATGAGTGCCACATGATTTCCGGGGCCGCTCCCCGCTTTCTGCTCGCGCAGATAAATGGAAGCCTAGCCTAATTTGAATGACTTTTATGAAATGGATGGTCACTTTGTTACTACTCTCCTCCTTACACCTTCCTTTTATTTCTGACTTAGCACCATGATTTCTATCTGTTTGTTTTCTTAACAAGTTCGCAAAGCTTAACACTTTCCACGGTGATAATGGAGCGAAGTAGCTGTTCTAAACGGATTCTGCGCTACTGACAAATTTCTCTGCGCGGACAGATTACGATCACTAATGAGATTTCAGAATACGGATAAAACTATGGAAGAGTCCTGTGTTGAAAATAGGTGCAGTTTTCATTTAACGTTGTTTGTGAGTTTTTTTTGTATAAATACCGGAATTTGTTAAACCGATAAACGTAACTTTTCCAGCCTCTGCAGACTGTCCTCGCGAAAGTCTTTACCACTGCTAGTGCGGTACACTATCAGAACCAGTGCTCCTGCAGCTGGCTGTATGTCGAGCTGAGGAGAGAAACTATACCTATATCTAAATGCTTTAAAACCAGTCTACAACAAAGATAGCAAATCAGTTACAATAAGGATTATCATTATTGGGACAGATTAAACTCACTCAGTAGAGGTGCACCTCCTCATTGGAAGGTTTACTTGAGGGGAGGAAACCAACCTCCCATAGGTGCCGTGAGTGAGAGGATGTTGACGACTCATAAGTGGGGAAGGCACACTACTGGGGATTAATTTTCGATCGGACCAGCACCGCACTCGCTTGCTCTGGACTCCTGCGTTACTGGATAACATGGCGAATGGGGTAAGCGAGCGATGACATCTGGGCTTAACTTCCATTGCAGTAGGCGGGTATAACGAACGGTAGTTGCGTCTGATGGACTCAAGCTGAGTTGGCCATGGGACGCAGGATGTGGGTCGATTAGTTGCGCGGACGGATCTGTTTATATTCATTAAAGCTGAAAGACTAAGGAGAAGTACACATATGGTACAATTGTCTTGGAGCATCCTTTGCTAAGTTACAAAGTCTGTTGAACGAGGAGATTCATCTACAGTCCAAATATCACAGAGGAGCAACTGAACGGTTAACCAGTGCAGTGAGGACATGGTGGCATGCAAGACAGCGCTTGAAAAATCGCGTCGCTGTGAAGTGAAAAAATCGATGAGAGACAACATTGAGGTTACCCGGGTGTTTGACATAAGCCATCCAAGTACGCCGATTTTTGTAACGGGGCATAGAAGTAAATGAGAAATGAAAAACAGTTTAACGTGAACGTTGTTAACAACGTGCAAGACATGAGCAGATGCTACGTATCTTAAACTATCTACAAGGAATGAGGCCATTTGTAGTCATGCCAAATCTGTATTGCGACATAGTTCGTATCGATCCTTCATTCTGCGTGGTTGTCTTAACCCAAACAGTTGAAGCTACCACCATTTCTATGGTCTACCCTTCAGCATGTTCTGAGGAAGCAGATTTGTTGAATACTTAATGTCTGTAATTGCATGCAGCTATTTTTTTTAACAAGCAACAAAACCGGTCGTTTACTACACCAAGTTTCAATTGCAACTGCACAATAACACATTTCGTATGCCTACAGATTGCCTGAGCTGGCCCCGTGTAGTCATTCACTGCAGCGGATACGAACGACCATAGCAGACATGAGCCGCACTCGTCGTACTCTTCCTAATGACTGACTGAGACGATGGGTGCAACGGAAATGTTTTACTGTACACCATGAAAAAATGGCATGCACTTCATTTCTATTTGATACTCTTAGGAAAACTAACGGTTGGCTACGAATTACAAAATAAAATTGATATTTTAATTTGTGATCTATGCTCCAACTCATAAACCAAAACAGCATGACCCCTCTATTTGTAAACCGGTAATTAGTATCCACTTCGTTTATAATTTTATGTTCTTTTATACCGTAAAGTTGCCGTTCAGCCTACCTTTTTTGATCTTCACCCTCTTGAATGGACAGTTCTTGATTAATTTTTCGTACGGATTTGGCCAGCTGATTTAATAGGCGGGTGTGTCGTACTGTGCTTTCTGACTGACGAAGCAAGGCCTCAACGTCATCAGTTGAGAGAGGTATACGTCGCTTCCCGACCCCACCAGTACTCTGAGAAGGGGAAACATGCGCAAAATGCATGTACTTTCAGTTAATTTCGCCTCACTTGGACCTAACCATGATGTTTTGTGGAGTAAATAGAATGAAATCAACTTCTACACTTCGTGTTTACCGAACAACAAAAAAATGGTTGGGAACTGAATCGTATGGCGAGTAAACCAATAAGAAGTTGAAGCCATTGTAATCAAAGGACTGCACAAATCGATCGCTTTCAATTTTAATGAGCACGGGAAGTAAACCGGCGCAGAAGCTCTTAGGTTAAGAATGATGGCACATAGCTTGTTCATTTCAAATGTTGGCAGTTATCTTTGTGAGACCCAAATTCGTCCCCTACTAAAAAAATATTTGGTATTCCACAGCGTTGGAATGGTTGACAGAATTGCAAGCAAAACGTGTGTAATTCTGTCGTGGGAAAAGACACAAACATATACTTAACGCTCGTTGCTACGAGATGACACCTAAACCCATTCGGTTACGGAGACCAAAAGCATGCAATGTGAAGAAGATACTGGTAAGTATGTTTCTCGAGTTCGCCAGCTACTATGCTGCCGTTTTGAGTAGACTATGTTATGTTGCTGTGGTCACGTTCTTGCTTGCGTATTGCATTGATGAACTAGTCTAAACCCCAGAGGCAGAATAGGAACCTGACTTTTGGCAAGCTATTATAATCTGTGAGGAAACCGTCAGGCTGCATGGTCTATAAGCGAAGTGCGAGGGATAAGGTGCACAGCCCATGTTAATGGCTTACCTGGAGTCTGCAGTCACAACAGTGAATGCAATGCAGTGAGCTGATTCAACCGTACCTGACAGTCCTACGAGACTAGTTATGTTGTTGATTGAGGTGAACAAAACTAGGAATTCTCGCAAACATAACCACCGAAATGGGGGGGGGGTGACTAGCGCACATTAATGCAAGAAGTGTGTTACTGTTCAGCTTTCTTTCAGATTACGGGAGGTAACCACCGTGCAAAATTCTACTGACGGTGATACCTTGTTTCTCGTGTTAGCCAGCTGTTTACAGCTTGGCAGCTAACGCAGGCCCTCTGCTGTGAAATGCTTTGAAGTCGTTAGGATAACATGACAATTAACATTATTACTGGGGGTCAAATGGAAAGGACCGCGTATTGCATGAATAGATGGCAGGGAAATGGATAACAGATGTGTGGGTGGATGGGACAAAACTAAGCCATCGAACTAATTACTGCATTCACTGTATCCCCAATGCTGATGTCTTGCTATGTATCCACAACTGTTAACAGCCTTAACTATTCACACCCAGGTTGCTCACACTAACTGTACGCTGAAAACTGACAGTTCATCTTTACAATTCCCAACGGTTCTGGCACCACTTTAATCGGTTTGAGTGTTGCTAAACTAAGTTTTCCAAAGCATAAATTTAGCTGGTGACCCCGCTGTGTTGTAGAACTGATCTCTCAAGTAGGGGGAGTGCGTATGCAAATAAGAAGCTGTTCTTGTACGAACAACACTATAAATGAACTACCATTTGTAGTGCCGGAATAATATGTGGTAAAATAGCAGTGTACCAAAGTGTCTGGCATTCCCAGGTGCGGACAGGTTACAGATCCCTGGATTTTACCTACATATGTAGAGAATAGGTGTATGCAACCGGCTAGTTTAGTAACAACGGGAAATTAAAAGAAGGTTCTTTTATGAACGTCTACGTAGCCACATTGAGTCGGATAGCCGCCGCACCACCGTTATAGCATTGAGCGGATGCTTCAGCTCTTTGGGAATAGTTGGTATCGTACATTCCATCTGTCTACAGATGGGTCGGAACCAAGCATTTTTGGCTCCGAGTGGTGATTCTGCCCAGCAGGGAGTAGCTGAAAAGTGTATTGCTGACAAATCTCAGGAGGTTAAAAAGGCCGTCGAATTCTTTTACTTTTACAAATCTCCCGAAAATCTAATCTAATTCCGTTCATTTGTTACTTTCTTAAACTATGAAGAAATATTGTGCCGTAAGTCTTCGCGTCCCATCTGACGGGCAATTCGTTGACGGCATACTTTTGCGGGCAACAGCAAGCATAATGAATTGTCGCAACAGGGACAGTGAGAACAACACGTCAGTGGGTAGAGCTCAAGCCGGTGACTCTCCTTGATGACTTTGTAGGGTAGGACTGTTAGGTCTCGAACGGCCTGCTCTAAGGAAAATCGCGTTGTCTGAAAAGCAAGTCGAGTTGGCGCCAATGATTCAGGCCAAATCTTGTAACTTGGATGGAAAAACAGAATTTCACACAGACCAAAGTCAAATGCGCACCGAAACGAAACAAATTGACTTGTTCGGAAAGGTAAGTGCGCGATTTCCCACAAGGAACCGTGTGCCTTGCATTAGAACAGTCTTAGTTACAAGCAGACTAGTGTGTTTTTCCATGTTGCAGAACATTGTTACTATCGCTTGTTTCACGCAACTCACACGTCCCTTGTTTCTGTGAGACATATAAAAGCAAACGAGCACACTTCCGTGATTTGAACTGTATCGGTGTGTTTTCATCCCAACGCGGCCTGTTCTGTGTTTCGCCAATATACCACTCGTCCAGTGGTTTGTCTTTTGAATCGCGTGGCACAATCTAGGAAGCCGCTAAGTCGAGCCCTGAAGACACAACAAGGACATTAAACACTTAGCGCACAATGCTTGAGAAAATGTACCCGTTCATTCTTCTCTTCTGACTTCACACATCTCAGCCGTGTCTCTGAGCGTGTGAGCAACAGTTCGAACTCTGCCCTCGTCCTCTCCAAAATGGGATCATTCGCATTCGGATTGTGCTTTGTAAGTTCCCGATGGTTCTCTGCTATGGTTAATAATTGTTTTTCTCTGTCGCGCAGTGTTAACACGAAATCCTGCAAGAAAAATTGAAAAGAAGATGACGAGTCCGTGAATAATAAATCATTAGTTAATATTTCTTAATGTAAAAGGGTAGGAAAAATACAAATGCCAGTATCTAGTTGGCGTCCATAACGCAAGCATATACATCTGTTGTTGTTGACAGTCACGATGTCATACATGCATAGTTTATGCAGTCGTTCTGGTTGTCAATTTGTAAAGTTGAAATGGTGCCAGAAGCATGTATGTGGGCGGAGCGGTGCAATGAAAAGTTAATAGCAATTGTCACGACATGATCGCCAAGGAACATCTGTTGGTCATCGCAGCTACATGCAGTTTCTCCAAAACATGCACGTTTGATTTATGATACGTAATTTACTCAGTCTTTTGACAGGCGGTTTGTTTAAGCAATACTCTATGAAGAAGGTAACAATAATTGCTATTTCAGCTGAATTTTTAGATGCTGACACCTGGTGCAGCCTCGCATCAGCTGGCATAAAGCATTGTTGGTAGGTACAGCTGCCTGATGCGATAGGGAGAGGACAAAGCCGAAACATTGCTTTTCACAGCTCAGAAGACTAGTCAATCCAAAATGCGTCCTTCAACACAAATAACCCAAGTGTACGTCTGTACCGTAAGGCGGACAGATGCCCAGAAAAAACGCCTTTTCCTGGCCGTCTGAAGATAAATTACAGAGTACTGCCACAATAATGAAGCAAAGTTCTCCGGCAACTTCTCACCAGTGAGGTTGATGGCCAATAAAGTTACAAAGACGAAAAGGAGTACAGTTTTCGTTTTCATACTTCAGACTGGTACTCAGCTAAAGCTTTAATTAATTAATAAAGCGCAATCCGGATACAAATGCGACTCACATCATGTATGAAAACGCTTCATTACCGTGATTAGTCTCGAGTGATTGTTTATAGCTTAAATGAGTTTGTTCACCCGTACCCACGGCAGTGTATGTTCGGCTGAAGAAACGGTTGCTTTCTTCAATCCACTCAGTCTGTATATTTTACCTGAGCTTCATGTAACGAGCCAAGCTACCGCTTAACGGGCGATGATTCTAAACTATATAAAGTCCGCCGATGAACCGCCGCCTATTTAGACCGAGAATTAGCGGGTAAGATGATATTAAAATCGAAACAATGTATTCTCTATAATATAGATTTTTAGTAACTTAGCTGAACTTCTGATGTATATGAAAACCAAGAGTGCGTTCATCAGCTGATGACATCTTTCATCGCCTCCTTTACTCCTGTCAAATGTGATGCGTTCTGATTAGTCAAATGACAAGTCCCTTTAATACTGTGGCGGTTTCATTGTTATATCTCCGTTGATTTTATCCAAGGCTAGGAAGGTTTTTAAAATTCACTAACCTGCTGAGGTGCTGACTACGCCTCGGCCACCCATGTTCTGGCGACCAGCAAGAGATCCTTACAGTTGTTAATCGCATATAGTTTCTTTCATCAACTTTATCCTTCTTTACAATATTCACTTAATCGAAGCAGTTCTTACAAGCCTTCAGCAAAGAGTTTCATTCCCATCCAGCGCATGTACGATTTTCTGGATTGCAGTTTGACTATTGCGAGGCCAGAAGCTTCTGTAGCATATCCGGCTGATTGCTATGGTAAAACTATCCTAATTCAGTATTGGCGTTAGCCATAGGGACGAAGCATACGGCCACCAATAATGAGAAAGATACCAGATGAGCGGTTTGTATTGCGGGACCCGTCAGCAACGCGCACTTCTTCCAAATTCTCCTTACTTCGAACCCACGACGGTCCAAGTTGTAACTAACAGGTTATGTCATTCCACCGTGAGGGACGGCGTTGGCCAGTGTGATCAGTTTGCTACTTGCTATATATTGCTGAAGTTGATGTTGCATGCATGATGCTGCCTCACCGCGGTTGGGCTAAATCGACGTACACCTAAATCAAATCTTTATAAGCTGGATAACAGTGATTCCACCTTATTTGATTTGTTCAGTTCTGTACTTTTGCTGCGTCTTGTGTCAAGTTTGTGTGATTGCTTTCACTCAAATGCCATGTCGGTTGTTTGATATCTCCGGCGTGGATCCGCTTGATGTGTGTTGACAAGGTGTCTACTAGTCTAACACCCTCTTCCTCGATTGCTGGCGTTAGAAGACTGTGAATGTTTTCTGGGGAGAACGGGTGCCCGATCTTCATGGCCGTGTTAGGCTCAAATATTGGTTTCATTCAGCGTGGAGCGCCGTATGACCTATCCACCACCTTGCGTTCCTCTGATACGCATGATTCCCTACATAGATAAACAGCAATATTGATTCTGTGCATGTTAGAGGAGAGTGAGCCGGCTCCGTTGATGAAAAGTGGCTCCTATCCACATGTCTCCCGAGCTTATTTCTTCGGGTGTAAATTGGACATGGGGTGTGTGGATGGAGCTGTGGGCGGCGCAGCGTAAGCAACCCATCGTCCTTCCGTAGACGCAGGCGTCCTGTGAATGTCCTAAGGTAGCTGTATTGGCAGGCAAATCCGGAACCGGTTGCCGCCAACCGTATATCGCTGTTATGCGAAGTACTGGTTGGGTAACCACCGGTCGAAAACTTTATGACCATTATAAACGGCCTGTGGCAAGCCCCAGAATGCCTGCGTCTATAGAGGGACCATGGGTGGCTTGCGCTGCACCACCCACAGCTCCATTCACACACCTCATATCCAGTGTAAACCCGAAGGAATAAGACCGGGAGGCATGTGGATGGGAACCACGTTTCACCAACGGAACCGGCCCACACTCCTTCACAGCTAAAACAAGCACACTGTATTTGGGAATCAAGCGCACACAAGGCGGTGGCTGGACCGTAGTCCGCTCCACACTGAGTGCATGGAACCACTCTTCGATCCTAACACGGCCACAAGGACCGTGCACCCTATCCCGTCCAGCAACGACCAACTGTCTCCTGGAGCCAGTATGGACGAGATAGGGGGTAATAGACAGGTACGCACCTTGTTAACATGCACATCAAGCGCAGCGACACCGGGGATAGCAAACAACAGCCAATCATTTGAGAGACAGAGAGAGAGAGAGAGAGACAAAGAAAATAACTCGATTAATGCATAAGGAATCGGTGACATAAACATTAAGTTAATGAGCATATGAAATGAGTTGTTTACAAACGAATCCTAGATAAGTTCACGAGGTCAGAAAGTATACATGTATACATGTACGCCACTCTGCCGCAATCCATAAAAGAAAATATTGCAACAGATGCATGCCAGCTGAGTTATAAGTAACCGATGCGCTTAGTTCCGGAAAGCTACCAGCCGGCTGGTATGAAGCAGAAAATATTTATCTTGCAAAAGTACATTAGGCTGTGAAGTGAAATCGTGGTTGGAGAAAAAGGCTGAGGAATGGGGTGGAACAAATCAGCTCACAGCACGAACGCCATTGTGATCGGCTCCTAGTCAAGTCAGCAAGTGTATCCAGCCAAACGCGTTCATCGTATTTCGGATTCAAACCAGGGAGCCGAGACGCTCCAAGCCACGCCAACTCCGAAGTGAAGGTCTTCATTCCTCTCGACCCAGTCATTGCTTGGCCACCTCTCCTCTTCTTCCGTCTACACACCCGGCGCGCAAACAACACACGCCGCGGGAGCCGATGGGCTGACATGTATAACGTCTGGCTGGACCATCGGAGACTGATGCGTGAAGTAACGGGGCTGCTCGGTTCACTTCCTTTTCCTGTGCCGTAAACAAGACGTCAAACACGCTCATTGCTCATTCGGTGCTCCCACCAGATGTGAGCCAAAGTATAAAGGCACAAGTGGTCGAACCTAATTAGCCTCTTTATGTCGGCTGTTTTAAGAGGCCAGGCTTCACAACCGTACAGTAGGGTCGAACGTACCGCTACATTGTATACTCTATCCTTCAGAGTGAGAGTAATGACGCACCGGCGTCATAGGTGGCGCAGGTTAGTAAAACTTTTCGTGCTTTTGCTATACGGCTGTAAACAGCTCTCACCACTACCCTTTGTGGGTCGATGGATGCGCAGGTGTGACATGCTAGGTAGTGAGATCTCAGCGTTGGTGATCGCGCTATTCAGCCACATCACGGTTATTATGATGAGGCCCCATGACACTTAGGTCTCACGAGTTAGAAGGAAGGCCAATGTTGCTGAAGGCCATGCACGTTTGTATATAAACAGTTGGGAGTTACGGATGTCTATAGCGTATCTGAACATGCAAGATATCCCTATGAAATTAGGCTTACCCTTGTGAGGTAGCTGACACTTTCTTTCTTTTGACTGGACTTCTGACATACCGCCAAAGGCCAGTTATAACTGGTGCACAGAAAACTAGCTAACTAACTCCGCAGTCCACGCTTGTGGCGGATTACTCGTTTCTTGTTCTGGTGCTTAAGGAGTTGTACTGTGTTACAGTTCGAAATTGCAGACATCTTCGACTCGGAACATAATAATGTAGAGGGGCTGCTTCCAAGAATGCCTCGGGGGAGCTCTTCGGAGCTAACTGAGAGCGGATCGAGAAGAACAGCTAGCTACGAGCCTGGGCCCGGAACTACGGAGCGAGAATATATGGACAGCGCAATAAATCAGACATATACGCAGCTAGCGCAGCCCACAGGACCGAGGCCGAGCCGATTGACACAGCCCAGAACAAGCAAGTCGAGAGCTCTCGAATGACTCCTGGCCGATCCAAATCGGGTACAGAGAAGTGGAGATCGAGGCGAAAACAGGAAGGCGGGTTTTCCAAATCAGAGCTCCCGAGGCGAAAGGACTGGCTCGTCTCTAACATCCGTACCTGTGTTGCGTTGTGGGACGGAAATCTAATTGATATTCGATGGAGCGCGTGAGACCCTCATGTGCCCATTTTCGGTGTGCAATACACGTCTACCCCTGTCTACTCCTGTCGTGTCGTTTTCGCTACAACATTACTGGTTTTGTGTTTTCGTAACCAATGGTAGTCTAGCTTCAACCGTCTTTTGATAGCAGTTTGGTGCGCAACTTGTACCGAGTTCCGAGCAGCATTTCAACCATATGTTTGAAGTGTAGCAGCACTTTCATCACTTAGAAATCCATTCTTTATAGTTAAGTGAAAAAGTACCTTGATCTTGAGTTAAAATCACGTCATCGACAATGACTGCTTTACAGACTTAGCACCACGCTTCAATGTCATGGGCTTGGGTCTTCGACTCGTCGGAGATTGGATTTCGGGAACGCCTTGGATAAAGGTTGATCTCTGTCTTTTACCTGCGGTACTTGTTTGGAAGATGCACAGGCCTACAGATATAAAGGAAAGTGCGAACAGGGCATGGCGAATCATGAAGCCGGTGAGCTGACGGATGACGGCCTCCACTTCGGCACCCGAATTAATTGTCATTTGAAGTATCACTGGATCACCACATTGAACTGAGTTTTGGTGATGGCTTATACGAAGCAAACTGGCCTATCTAGTCTGGATGCCAATGGCCTGATATATGGGGTTCCACTGTTTCAGGTTGTCCAATATGGTATCTTCGAGGGTGTTTATCATTTTATAAGAAACAGAGGTGTATTATCTTTTTTCTTCTTGTTTTTTCTTCTTCTTCTTCTACCTCTTCTTCTACTTTTCTTCAAAATATGCGTCTTTCTACTGTTCATAATCTTTAATAAGCTGCGTTTTCATCCTCTGATGACGCGATAGGCCGCCTTCTCAGAGGCGCACTGATATGCTTTCCACACCTATCACTCTTTGGGCTAGTTGCTAACTTGACTGTTAGCTTATAGTCTGCATGCAATAGGCTAGCTTTAGTTACTCCGTTTCATTGCGGAGCCTAATTTTGGACACTCGAACGTGTGCTCTGCTGTAGCTACTTTCGGCGCGGTCGCTCCACCAGTCGTCGCACGCTGCAAAATCGCTGTGAGATTGTCACAGTCCTGCAACATGACGATGCAACTTATGAGTGGAATGCTCATAGATAGTTTACACGACAAGAGTCTGGTGTGCAGCGTCCTGCTTTCACTTCCGTTACACATATCTGCACGCAATCGGGATGAAAACACTCACTGCAGTTAGCCGTCCTATAACAATTCGAACAGTCCTAGAGCACGGCTGTGAATAGCAGTTCGATAGCCAACAAAGTACTTTTACCTGTGAGTACGTAGACCGTGTACACCTTGGTTTCCTTGGTGCGCTGTTGCGTACCATGCAGATACCTAACATCAGATACTTGTGTGAAGTTCGCCCACCGTTTGATTGACGAAAGTTTGCTTATTGCGCTTGTTTGTGCACGCACGCGGTGTCGCCTAACTATCTTCACCTCAGGTGCGAACAAAGCCGACGTGCTTCAGTAAACTACAAATCCGTTTTATGCGCACAGGGCATGAATGTTGATCGGGTCGGACTTTGGCGTGGTGGGAAGTTGAGCAGCGTTTGGATTTTAGTCGAGTTCACGCTAGTTGGACGAGTGTTTGGGTGATAGCTGTTGAATGAGCTGTTGCTATCGAACGGAGTGTCGGATTCCTGTAACATAGATTTAGTCGAATAAACCTGCGCACAGTCTGAAATGAAGGTATAGATAGTGTTGTATACACGAAATCCTGCAGACGTCCACTGAAAGTGTAGTAACGAATATAACGATGATGCATGCTAGAAAAGCTTGTGATCATAGCTCTACTGGACATGGCTGGTAACGCCGAGTTGAATGTGTAAGTACAATAAAGTACGGCGTGATTAATGGCGTTGGTTTATTGTGGATAAACTAGCCTAGGCTTAACATATCTTGTGAGCCATTTACCGAGTTGCTCCCAAAATAAATGCCTTGATACATAAAGTTAATGTAAACTAAAACTCGAGTGTAAGCATACAGAAATACACCGGGTACAGTGCTTTTTGATGCAAAGCGTGAGAAAAGTAAAATATGGTCGCTCAGCTATGCACTGTCTTCGGGTGCATGTGACGCGTACATCCGGTAGAAGGACATGATTAACGTAATCCAAAATGGTATCGTTTAGGTGACAAAATGCAGGGGCTAAGAGCAACATGCATTCATTTTTTGAAGATATCCAATGTATGGGAGGAAGAAACGGATTCCGTGAGTGCGTTCCAGGTTTGGCGAACCCGATAGAAGAGGAATAATGTCGACACTCTAGACGGGTATACTTTCTACTCAATTCCAAACAGTTATCCTTGAGCTGCGTGTTGTGACTAAATTTCAGCAACTGGAATTATAAGTGTTTGGGAGCACTTAATATTTGGTGCGTTAATATTAGATGATTGCACAGCCTTCGGTTGCGCCCGCTGAAAACGCCCGGAAACTTCAAGCTACGTTGGTAAGAGTGATGGCGTAAGCCCTTTACATTTTCTGTTGTTGTTCCTTGTGGCCCCTTTAAGGCCTCTAGGTTGCACTACAACCAAGGTGGCCAAGATTGAATAATGTATTCATCGTGCCAGCGCACGTAGGAATTGTGCATCATTGAGAAGATTGGTAGGTCAAATCTCCCGAAAATCATTAGCAGCCGGCCGACGTGCTGGGTGCCTCTTTACGCAGCCACCTCCACGTGCTATTAACAGTTGAGGTCACTCTGTATGAGCACACGAAGTTCACGTTTGTGGGAGCTGGTGTGCAATCCGTGTGCTTCTAACAAATACGTGTAGTCATGTCTAATGAGTAATTGCACAACACCACATTTGTCTACGTTGAATGATAGGGCGTTCTGAACTGACCAGTTCGCAATCACGGTAAGATCGCATTGGAGCCGTTCCTAGTCGTCCAGTCCTCTGGTCCTTCGCCATATCTTGATATCACCCCTGAAAATAGGAAATCGGAAGCAATTGATCTCGCTAAGTCGTTTATGAACATCAAGACTAGACGAGG
Source organism: Dicrocoelium dendriticum (assembly GCA_944474145.2). Taxonomy (NCBI): domain Eukaryota; kingdom Metazoa; phylum Platyhelminthes; class Trematoda; order Plagiorchiida; family Dicrocoeliidae; genus Dicrocoelium; species Dicrocoelium dendriticum. Next base: position 108,247,784 of record OX104066.1, read on the forward strand.
GCGAGGGACCGAGCCTTATGGTTCACCACTCTCCACGTCAATTGCATCAGACAGCGATTCCCGGACTCTCACATCCAACAGACGTCCGTGTAGAAAATTGTTTACCAGACTCAGAACTGGATGGTCAATGCCGAGATTCTAAAGTTTGTGAAGCAAAATTCGGTGATGTAAGATATCACACAATCTTGATAAGTCCAGATAGATGACATTGACTCCTGCTCCATCAGCAGCAGCTTAATCCCAGCTATTATGTGCAATTAGTAGGTTAGTAGTACATAAACTCTTTCGTTGGAAGCCATTTTGCTCTGGGTCTATTAATTTGTGGCTTTCCAGGTACTGCGCTAGCGCACCTGCGATGAGTGATTCCATAACTTTGGGTAGTACAGAAGTAGTGTTATTGGACGGTAAATGTCATAGTCCGTGCGGCTACCTACTTTATGAATAGGATTGATGGCCCCTCGCTCCCGTACCAGTGGAATATGGTTTTCCCCTGGACATCCCTGATAGCAAACGGCCAAGGGTACTGCTAGATCACTAGCTACCGCCTGCAGTTCCTTCGGTTGAATGTTCTGGACTCCAGAAGAACTGTAAATACGCAAGAATAACAACTTCTTCAACATAGCTTTCACAGCGAGAGTAATGTTGCGTGAATCCGATGTTAGCGTAATAAAAAAGGGGATACTATTTGGGCTTGTTGCTTGTTGGAAATTTTGGGAGTAATTTAGCCGTAGGAGATCAGCTGCTTCCATTGCTGACCGCATGCACCCGACAGCCGTGCCCACTACTGGAATTACGCGCTGCACCTTGCGAATGCAATTAACGTGCCTGTACAGAAGTTTAGCGTTCGTGCAGAATCGCTGCATTAACTCCTGCTGATGCGTGACCTTGCCCTCGAGGATCAGTTGCACACCGAAGTTACGATGTGCTAAATGTGCAGTCCAGATTTCGGCATTCTAGCAGTCCTTGTAAGCTTGCCATGCCAAATCCCTCAGGAACATAAAATTACGTGTTATGCTCCCCAGAAACGACTTGGATAATATGGTGAGTTTGACGTGGATAGTATGATGGATCCGTGAACGAGTTTTTCACTTTGTGCGACATTTTCGAACTAATCTTAGTTCCACAAACCATCCTACGGGACTTGCCAAGCCTTGGCTTTTTTATCCGTATTCTACCATTACATTACATTTGCTGTTCCGTTGGTGATACTTCTTTTCCGATGCTTGCGTTGCCATTGTTCTAAACGACTTTGTGAACGTTTCCCAGGCAATGGTTGAGGCATTCGGTTAATAAACTCTTTAACAAGCGTAGATGACACGTTGTAGTGCATGACAGTATGCACATCATGATCCCCCTTTTCAGGATCTTCAGCGCAGCGTGTCTAGTCACTGAGGCCCAGTGGCGTGCTTGTAAATATCCCCTTGGCCAAGAGTTCTTCAGTAGTGAGCACACGAACGACTATTGACGGCTTGTTAATAGTTCGAAATCTGGTGGAAGGAGTTACTTGGTTGTACAGCAAGTGGATGGCAATTAGCTTTTGTAAGCAGGCTTTAAACTGCGCACCATAAGTAAATAAATAAATGCTTTATTCCCGGCAGTGCGGGGAACGCCTGCGAAGGCATGATCATGCTAATACAAACAGGTATGGTCAGTAGTTGTATAAAATTATGGCAAGGTAATCAGTAACAGGTTGGATTTGTGTATCTGTATATATGTAACTGTAGTGTTAGTGGGCATGTTGAGTGAACTTGTGAAGGGTGCCTGTACGCTTGAGTTTGTTTGCTGTGTTCGCCGTCGTATGAAGGGATCAATAATACTCTTCGAACTGGATGACGTGCCTGAAGTGGGTATTCTCCAAAAGGAGAAGAGGCGTTGACTTCATTTAACGGCGTGTCACATCCGCCACGTCCTGTTGTTGGCGTTTCCATGTCGTGCACATTAAAGTCTCCAGCGATAAGAATGTGCCTGCAGGACTTGTTCAACGCAAGCTGCAGTACTTGGTTCAGCTTGTTATCTACTGCTGACGTAGACTTTGTTGGGCGGTAAATTACAGTTAGTAGACATGTGTACGTGCTCCGCAACCACAGGCGGCACAAAAGCGAATCAGGAGCACGGATTTCGAGGTAATCGATAACTTCACAACGGAGATTTACCTTTTAAATAAAGCAGCATACCACCACCTCCTCCAATTCCACCGTTTTGAAGAAGCAACATACCGGGTAAATTGACCTCAGAATCGGCTATAACAATGGTTTAACCAGGTCTTGTTAATCATAACGAGGTGACGCAGTTGTTAGACATGGAGTTCTCTAAGTTCGAACAAATTACTTAGGAGGCCTTAGTTGTTTGTGTACCAACGGGATAGCGTTTTCCTTGTAAGCCGTACGTTTATGGATATCAAATTTGTGTGTGTCTTTAATCTGGCCTTTAGGTGGCCGGCCGTTCATCTTTTTTTGGTTTATGACTTTCAATCAAGTTGCAAGACATCATAGAGCGTCCCTGAACAGAAGTTTCATTCGTGCTGCCCTCTATCGTGTGTTTGCCATGGATACTGTTGTGTCAATCTTTCAACAGGACTGTGCAACCAAAAAATTTGTGGCGATTGCAAATTCCATCGAATTGCTTACCACTCATGGCCGTGCCCCTGCTGCCTTTAGCCGGATCTCTGTTGGCAACCTAGCTTGAAACTTGGACCAGTTATTCAATAGGACTTACGTTATTCCCTCTGAGTGTAATACTACTTTTAGTCCTTTTAGACCGCAGCCCTTGGATCTAAGTGAGGTTGGAACTTTTGTCAACCATTTGGAAATAACCATGTCATTTGCGGCTGCTTTGTGGATGTAACACGACTGCTTTTGATTATGCGTTTGCGCATCATGATCAGAAGAATCCAGAAGCTCGATAACACGATGAACAACTATGTTTTTCTTGCTACCACTATTGGGAATGCCGCATTCGTCACCTGCTTCTTTTGGACGATCTTCCAAAGAAAACTTGGGTAGCATCAGCACCCCGCTTGGGGAGTTGTGGAGACAAATTTCTGAGAGCAGGACAGCCTCTGTTTCATCGGCTGAGTTTAGTGTTACTCGAAGAATCCGAGGTTCACCAAAGTGCATTGGGGTCGGGTGACGCGTATACGTCTTTTCTTAGTAGGCTCACCCCGAATACCAAGCGCATCGCAGATAAAACTCCGCTGGTTGCAATCGTCTAGCAAAGCCTTTTATTTTGCGGATGTTGGACTCGGGAACGTTATTGCACACGAGAGTTAACGCAGCGTGATGTTGTCTAGCTCGTGGCGGTTTCAAATTGGTTGCTGGTAATTTGGGCACTTTAGGTGGCAGCACTGGAGTAGACGGTGAATGCAGCATCGCACCGCGTGTGCTCGGTACAGAAGATGGATATGCATTTGTCGTATCCAGTATGTTTGTCGAGGAAACCGATGCTTACTTTACCCGTTCTTCTTCTGCAAGGGATTGCCTTTGGCTCTGAGATGTCTGTATCATGGCTGAATCTGCAGACGAAGCGTCCATGTTTGGAGTAGTGGAAACAGGCATGTTTGTAGGTTGTCCGCTTATGGGCGGAAGTTGACCCAAGGGATTTAGAGACGTAGACGCTGCAGTAAGGTTTTAGCTTCCAGCTGGCTTCTTCGGCTTAGCGATGGAGCTTGAGTTGTCCGCTTGAGGTATTAGCGTAACCTCATTAGCCTCTGGAGGAGAGATCTTAGTATGCACAAACTGTGCGATTATCTCAGTCATCCTATCGCACTTCTTCATGACCAAAGATAAACAGTTGACAACTGTAATGACTTAACATGTTGGACAAAACCAAGTTGTGTCATCAACTTTGTTTGTCTATCTCACTTATTGGACAAGGTTGCATATACATTGCTGATGACACGACCTAATGCACCTGGAACAGGTTACCCCAACTATAAGGACATTATCGCATTTCTCTAAAGAACCTAGCGGCGTCTCATCATACTTGGAAGGCTGGCCGCACAGCTGACTTTTGCAACAAAGACCTTCCGGGAGGTCTTGGTAGTACTGGCGCTCCAGGTTAATGAATGTGCTATAAGCCAGGTGTGTACGTGACACACAAACACGCCAAAACACACACACTATGTGAGATGGCTGATGGCTGGCGGTCTGAATGTCTCAGACGTTGTCGTGAATTTGGTCGTTTGCGCACACACGTCAGATGAGCCGTGATTGGTAGGTTCGATGGAGCGGCGATGTTGCCACGCTGATCGCCGGCACAATGGCTGACAAAGTCACAGTTAGTGGTGATTGGTTTTAGGTAAGCAATCAATTCCAAATTAACGATGAGCAAGAGGAAAAGCAGTAGGCAATGTGAAGTAGCTGCAGCAAATGGTAGGAGCGAAGAACGATTATTGTTTGACTTGGTCGTCACAAGAAAGATCCTTCGAACGAGTGTAAAAAAAATCCACAAATTGTTGGAAACCGGATTATTGCAGTGATGAGTTTCAGCAACAAAATCCGTCACTAATGGAGACGTAAATCAGACGTTGCAACAATCAGTTTAATTCGGAAAATACATATGCAACTTGTAAAGTTAGTAAATCCGAGTCGAGAGCATGTAAGCTCAACGATGTGCAACACATTGGTGATGAATGGCTGACAAAAAGACAACAGCGTCCATTCGGATCGGCCGTACGCGAGCGGGTGGGTTGATGTGATTTTGTCTTTTAAGTGCGTGCTGGGTTCATGTGTGTGATGTGAGGCAGTGTAGCATTCCCGACGCATTGTTCACATAACCTTTGAGCACAGTTACTGAAGGGGCTAAAACAGTGCGTTCTGGTAGGGAATTCTGTATGTAGGAAACATGTATCGAGAAGAAATTCCATCTATACTTCGGCTGTATTGTTCCGCTTTGTGACATTGGCCTCTAAGTTTGTTGTTATGTCTGAGCTTTAGCAGCTGGTGGCACGAGTGATTAGAGTTGCTTAAATTATGGTAAACTATGGTAGGATCACAACGCCAACGTTGATAGTGTCCACTGAAGACTCCCAAAATACTCAGGTGCTGTTCGTTAGATAAATGGTATGGCGCTTTGACGCTTTTAGTGGTCTGAGGTTGGGAATTTCCAAGACTGTGGGATACGGCTTCGGCCATGGTTGTCATGTCTGAATCGCAGATTCCACGTATAAACGTATGTATGCAGAATATCGGTGCACGAGAGGGCTGTCAGAGCAGTACGACCACAAGGATAGTGTAATCAGTACCAACAGGGGCGTTGCAGTAACAACTCTTTCAGAGCTCTCGAAGTGGACAAGGTTTTAGGATGTTAACAATAATACAACAATTAAATATCCAGTTTGTAGAACTGATAAAATAGAGTCGAATGTGGGTTACCTTCGGGATGAGCAGCAAGGTGGCGAGGAGTAAATACAAGCGTACCAAGCGTGTTGAAATGAGGTGACTGTGCTACATGGACTGGGGTCAAACAAGAAAGTACACAAAAAGTTAGGCTGAACTGACATTTGTGTTCACCATATGCATAGTCCTTGGTTTCCTCGTAAGACATAGGACCAAAGCAAATACTAATAATAAGTAAATATTGGGCCTTGCCCCCCCGAAAACAATACGCTCCGCGATCATTTTCTAAGTTGTTTGATTTCATTAGCTAAGGCTAACAGGCATTCTAATACTATAATTTGGGATGTCAGCCCAACCATTATCCCTAGCCTACCAAGGCGCTAGGGGCAACGCTTCTCCTACTACCTAACAACCGACGGTACAGGGTAGTTTGATGGCCACGTTGTATGAATGGCTTACGAGTTCGAATGCCTGCTATCTCCAGCATATACGATCAAAAAATTCAAATCCACTCGTAAAGTGTAGTGTTTTTGAGACGGTAACCCACCGTACTCATCTGTTTAAGCTACAGTTCTGGTGCTCGAACTGGCCAGGGTACGTTTTGATGCGAAACGCAAACTATATTGAGTAGTTGCCTCTCAGCGCATGCACAAAATGAATGCTTCAACATGGCCGCTCCAATTGGTAATAACAAACCTATTAACTGTAAATGAGCGCTGAGTTGAATAAGATGGTTTTATGTGACAAAAGTATAGTTAGTTTCTCGTTACACCAACACGCTTGTTTACCCCATCTCAGTATTTCCAGGAATAGTTCACCAACTTTCGTTCGCTAACCCACGGTAAACGGCAACATCAGTGGTTTATAGCATGGAACTACAAACAGCTGAAATCCGATGAGCCAGTTACAGACTTTAATTTTCCCGAACTTCCTGGGGCTGGTTATGTATGATCCTTAGAAACATGCTTAGGAAAAATTGTGTCCGACTTCCGTGAACTGGACAATTCCAATTATGTACATTCATAGACAAAAGTATATTGGGCAGCCACCGATATGTTGAGCAGATGACGCAAGTGAGTGTTTAAAATATGGGGGAAAGCAACGGTAGGGGTGAAATAGTGAAGACACCGAATGACATTATCGCATAGTTGCGGATGACATGAGCCACGTTACAAATTTAGTTGAGTCGGTTATCCAAATTGCACACCTGCGTCAACGTAGCATAATCAAAAGGGATGATGTGTATATGACGACTAGTCTGCTATCCGGCGAAAAATGACGGTAGCTGTGTATATGATCACTCCGTTTAGGATGGTTCATGTGTCAAAGTAGGTTTTTGGGTGGCAAAAAAGCGATGCAAGCGAAAGCGCAAGGCAACGAAAAGGAAGGAGGCACACATAGCAGTGATAGCTTCGCAATACATCGAGTTGGTGGGCAGCACAGAGCCAGAAATACTTACATGATAAATAGTTGGGAACTTGCGAATGAACTATAAATGTAACACAGGTTAAGAAAGAATAGAATGATAACATAAGCTGTTACTAACTCGGCTCAGCCATACGTGCTAACCAAGGTGAATCCCGTTTCCGTTTGTGCACCAGTAGTGAGACAAACAATGGGGCGACTTCCTTTCCGAGATTGTTAAAACGGGACACGTATTATTTTATAAGCAACAGAAAATTCGTTCAAGCAATTTGTTAAGTGGACCACTATATTGCTAACGGTTTAAGGGTAGGTTTGTCAGAATGTAATCAGTCTACGAGCTTGCGAAAATTGTTTATTTTGTTCAGTCTCTTTATGCCAGAAAAGAAAATCCCATGTTGATTAAATCAGCTACACGTAATGATTAAGATAGACAAACTGAAGTCCGCTGGTACGAATAGTATGGCCCATTGCCGGTTGTCGTCCAGCTAACGGATCCAAATTGGTAACTGGAACGCGATTCATTCAATCGGTTGAGTTAACCTCCAGCAATTGGAAAATTACTGGCATCTGGTTTCTCCCTCCATGGTTTCATTAAGTGATACCATCTTATCAGTGCCATAATACGGTAAAACCTTGTTTTTTCAACAAGTAAGCACTAACATCAATGAGGGTCAATCAAAAATGTATAATGCGTTTACGAGCAGTCAGGCAGCTGCTTTATAGAACACTTCTCAGTCGACTGATTCTAAGTTGTTGGTCTCAGTTGTATTGCTTAATCAATGATTAAAAGCTGCAATGGATCAGATGAGCCGAATGGTAGGGACCAACACACACCCAGTGAGATAATTGTCTACACTCCAGAAAGCTGTCCATGAAGCAACCAGTTATATATATATATATATATATATATATATATATATATATATATATGACAGAAAATCGATAGCAAATGGATCGAACCGTGCTGAGAAGGGTAGAACACAAGCCCACTTCGGTATTTATTTTTATACATCCTTCCTTGCAATGCTCGAGACTGTCTCCAACTTTGAGTAGCAGCATAGATAAGAAATAGTAGCTAGACCTTCTAATATGCATAAGTGGTATAGGAGATGAACACAGTTACCTCAACCCGCCCGTATAAGCTCTAGCACTTATCCTGCGGTGGAAAAATAAAAGCACCATGTCATGACGAAAATTGCTTACTGATGTGTCAGTCTACAAACACAATCACTAATTTGCTTCAGATAGAGATGTCAGCTTTTGGTAGGAAATAAAGTGCAGTTTTTTAATGATAGTGCGTAATGATAGTGCGTAATTATAGCGTGTAATTATTATCACAACCGCATGGGAACATAGGCGAAATTGTTGCATTCCAAGTAACCAAAGTATATATATACCGGACAACTCTGGTCGTTTGAAAATAGCGCTCCACATCTAGGTTATTGTGCACACCTCAAGAAGGGGATGGTGTCTATCAGTATAGATAAATTAGGTCTATTTCTAATTTTTCAATGGGACCAAGGCTTGCTACTGTAGTAACTTTTGTCCACAAATGCTACAAAAGGTGTTGTGATAACCATCAGATAGAATAGGTTATAATGCTCAAGAATAAGTGCTCCCAATACAAGACTTTTTCTAACATAAGAAAATGTGCATGGCTGTATCTTTGGCCTACTTCATTTGTACATAATGAATATTTGTTCCAGAAACGGAATGGAGTACAGTTAATACACACATTAACAACTGAAAGACATACTGATATTTCTGAAGTTCACGTTCTATTTTTCATGATCACTTAGCAGCTAATCCATTTGATTTTATTGTGACATAATAGTGGTCACCACAAGAATGACGGATCAATTGTCATAAATTCAACTACCATTCATGACCAGCTTACTACTGAATGTGATGTTAGGGAGCAGCTAGATATTTAAATATGTACAACTCCATCTAAGATCAATGGTTAATCGTTCCCGGAGTCTCTAACATTTGAGACACATCCAATAATCGTTTGAACAGTTGCAATGAGTTTACTTGCACGATATGCTTCGGAAAACCGTTGCAACATTAACCACCCGACGTTCAAGACACAGGGGATCTTGATTAATCTATGGCACCAAAAGCTTACCATGGCGTCCGCGTGGGCTGAATGGTGTCAGAAAATGGAGCTGTGTTTATATGGGTGAGTCGCCTACGGGTAAACTGCAGTAGTTTATGACGAGGTTGAAGCTTGCACAATCCCTCTCACCTGTCTTCGTACCATAAGCCCTGTAAACTGGTGGCGATGTGCTGGACCTGTTGCAACTTGTGCGCATCGCCTCAAGCGGTCGGACAACGTGCGGGTGAGTCGTATACTAACACTGGACTTACGATGGAGAACAGGCAGTGAGTAGCCAACTCTTCAGACTAGAAGTAGAACCTGTGGTTGCGCACAAAGAACCTGCGTAATTCATTAGCACATGGCCTGTTTGCTTGTAAACGAACTTCGAATGGCAGCGTGAGAGCACACCTAAGTTTTTCATAGAAGGTGTGGAAAGTAAAGGCTGGCTGTCGACGGTGAAGGTTGCGCCGTCCTAAATACCGAATTGAATGAGTTGACCGAGAGGCGAAATTCTACAGACCAATTGGAAATGCAGTTGTCTTATTGAAGTAGGTGGTAGTCGTCGGATATATTTATCAAACCACCACTTCAGGTAGTCTGCAAACAGGGAACACGGTGACCGGAGAAGCTTGAGTAGATTTGCTGTGGACTAGGAATAGAGTAGGTCTCACCACTGGGTCTTGGGAAATGCTACTAATAGATGGCCGTCAACTGGTATTTTCCACTTTCGTCCAACGCGAAACACGTGGAATAACTAGTACAATGATCCAACAATACCGCACACAGCCTGTAAAGGAGGACTTCAACGAAGTCCATCAATAATGCGTTTGATTTATATTCAGACATCATGAGGCGAATGAGAACGCCGCCAAGGCAGACGCACGCTAAGTACAGGGTGTTAAGGGCTGTCTGCCCTTTATCCCTGGTGCGTCACCTGTGAGGTTCATGTATTGCTTCACGTATGCAAGGATTCTCTTCGTTGTTAACTTGGCAGCGGTTGCGAGCTTCTCTTGGAATAACGGTGCTTGCTTTTTCGCATCCTTGCCAGCTTTCCAGTGCCCCTTATACGCTTTATGCTCGCTAGAGTAACCGGATAGGAAGAATTTGCCCCAAAGTCCGCTTCATCGCTGGGCCATTTTATCATACTGCTTATCAAAGCAGAGTGAATTGGTCGGTCCGAGTCTCCGACGCTTGAGAGGCACTTGATGAGTTTACTCCAACTAGTATAACTGATCAGTCAGGTTCAGCAGATGCAAATGGCGACAGTGACCAATACTTTTTGCACACATGACAAGAGTCAGACCGTCATAGTCCATTTTGCAGTATTAGTAACCTGGCTAATGATTCGTTACTCTTTTACCAGTTCGTCGTTGTAGCTCTCGACCAGTTGGATCCATATCCGGGTGAATATGCACGTTCTCACTTCAGCCTACTAGAGTTGTCTCGTCCGCAAAACGTATCCACATAGGTCGGTCCTTCTCAACAGTTGTCTTGCTGAGGTGGATGCTTTATTTCACTTTTACTCCGTCCTCATGCACATCGAGGATCTTATCAGCCAGCCTCTGTAAAATCCCTAAGTCGTGACTGATGTGCCTGACTGTTTGAATCAGTGGACACAGGAACAATGAAAATCATCAGACTTGATGACATTTTCTCAATCGAAGCAGATACTACGGGAGGAGGGTAAATTGAGCCTTGCTTGACCTAGCTTGCGCTCAGTCTGTAGCGTAAAGCTTCTCTTCGCTTCGTGGCTCCTTCCGTCATGGAGTTTTCCATGGATCTTCAGCCACTGTACACTAATCTGGGTTTTATAACTAGTGAAGTACAAAGTTAGCAGACCATTGGCCTCAGCTGATGTCATTCTTCTGATAAACTTAGGATGGCCAGACAATGAAAGGATGAAGGCTTGGGTGAACCTCAGATAGAATCTAGGCCGGTTTGCATGACCCTGTTTGGAACCGCTCAGAGTTAAACATTTCTAGTCAAGATCTGCATCTCCAAGAGTTATAAGTTTCCCTGGTTGGCTTCAAGTGAGACTTGTTGCAAAAAGTGTGGGCGAAATTGTGTTGAATGGAACATAAGTGTCGATAGGAATCCCAAGACAATCCCACACACGAAGTAGGAAAGCTAGCACAGCAATCAAGACACATAAGTGCATGTACTGTGTGCCCCACCATCTTCGCGTAGGAATCACATGGTGATTCATTTGGCATGAGGCAAAAGTAATGTTAACGTCAATTTGCGGAGAGATAACATACACAATGTAACCCAACAAATGCCGAATCAGAAATGACACTGCATGACACCGAATTTTCCACGAAAATTTGCAATGTACTGCTAAATTCACTTAGGCAGCTTCCTGACAGCACAGCTACGGGATACCAAACAGATGTCACTAATTGCAGTTGGATGGAAGAGAAACGGTTATCGATCCTGTTATTAGCTTAACCACAAGATCAACTTAGTGAACAAAAATGGAGTATCCGATGCTTTATTTTGGCGAAATATGAAGGGTGTATACCAAAGTACTAACTTAGCCTTGTCACAGAATGAGTTAGTGACAGTAGCCGAAGGGATAACGTTGATTGTGCGTAAATGCGCAGATGGGTCAGAAAGCGACCGCGAGCCAACTCCCATTGTGCCTTAAACAGTTTTTATGTCTGGTGGAAACTAGACCAAGTCTTTACTAGTTCATACCTCCAAAGCCCGTTTTTCTTCATTTTCTGGAGTGGTAGAATGCCTCCGCGTTTCTAGGAGATTCTTTGAAACAGCTTGTCTTTCTTTGAGCCAGTGGACAAAGTGATCTCTCTCCCAAGTGTATCGTTCCCACAATGCACACAATTCCCGAAGTCGTTCGCGTCGATCTTGAAACTACAATGGGGTAGCAAAGTGGTTAGCAGATTAGCAAAGGTCATCATGAGTGCAAGTGAGGGTGTCATCTCTGAAATGAAATACACTTCAAGTTTTAAATGGCTTACACACAGTCCAAAATGTCGCTGGTGTCTACTATCCTCCAGCCTGCATAAAATGATACTACGTTCTAAGGTATTAAACTCCAGCAGACGGATGGATAAAGACCACTGCGTAACTGCGATTAAGAACACTTACACACATACCAGTTATCACATGATTACTGGGGACATTAATCATGGTTCCCAACTGGTCATGCAGATCCTAGCTTTAGAATCATAGTCTTATCATCACTGACTGAAATTTGGACACAGCGTCTTTATGCATTCTCACCAGAAGTAAAATTAAATGTCGCCAATTGACACGAGCAGAAGAAACATCGCAGGCTTTCCTCACCAGAGGTGCCGTACACAAGACTTACCTTCCGAAGCTCACGAGTGATTGCAGTGTGAACCGTCTGAGCCAGTTGGTTTGTAGGTGTTCTCTGAAGATCTTCGAATTGCACTGGAACATCTATACTTCCGAAAGAAGTTTCACTCATGTCCGGAATGGCAGCTCCTGCTCTGAACGACAACAAAATCGGCGGGATGTGAATTTTCGCACCAGAACAACGATTAACAAATTTATACGCTGGTTAATAGTAGTAAAGTTTCAAAACTCTACCGCATTTATTCATCTGTCCGTAGTCATGAATGAAAAGGTAAAAAGGGCTGAACTTGCCTAGTGGCTGCAGTTATCAAATTGTGCCTGAAAGTGCCTAATTGGGATTCCATTGCTGAAATGCTGGTCTGCTGCTGTTGTACATCCATGAGGCTATCGGCCGCCACACGTAGATGATGTTCAGATGTCTCAAAAGAAAAACGTTCCAGCCGTCCTTTCAGAGTTGGGATGGGAGTTCGATTGATGTTCGTGTTCATTGTAAATGTCGAGTGAGCAACGTCCGACTTGACGCTGACTTGTGTCCACCATCTTGGAAGTTCGGTGGTCAAATAGAGAGCAACTGTGCTAAGAAGCTCCATGTACGACTTCCAATGACCCGCGCGGTTGGTGATGCTTTCCTGTTGCAAATTAAAGGGTCCTATAAGCTACGGACATAGGGTCTTGTAAACATCATGTTAGGTTAGTCGGCTTGCTTCCAAGTTTGTGCTAAATACACTATGGGTCTCGTAATCCACATGCCCATCACACTAGGGTTTGATAAATGCAAATTTTCTACCCGTAATTAACAGTACTTTATCTCGAAGTAGACTTGGAGCCGACTGGGATTTTATGCTTAATACCGAGATATCGAAGATAAATCGATTTTCTTTCAAGTTTGTATCATGCCTATGTTGCGCTATCAACCAAAGAGCTTCTTCAGGCCAAGTGAATCGGTACCTAATTGGCGCAGCTTTCTTGGTATAGTAAGCTGAAAATTGTGAGCAATAACACGGATCAGTAGACACTTACGTCACAGTACAGTGAACCAGACGTATCGGCTGGCATTGTTCACATGTGATGCATTCCTGTCCCTATTGTTGTTGATTCAAGCCCGCCTACACGGTTCCGACTGACCCGGTTAATACAGTCCGGTAGGTATTTGACTGCCCCACGCTATCCGTTCTGCTCACGCAGTTATTGACTCTAGGGATTTCCAAAGCATCAAAAATCTGCCTCTGGCCTGTTGCTCTTATTCCTCTCCGAACGATCTGGACATTGTCTCACTCGATTTTGTGCGTAGACCACTTGCTAATTGACCTATTCACACATGTATACAGTCTTTGTAACTGACTTTATGGAGGCAATTGGCTCTTACCAATAAATAATAGATATCTGAAGCAGTTGGTGAAACGACAGGTGCCGAGAGCTCTAACCGCACCGTCGCGACGTAAGTTAGAATGCATGGAGATCATAAAAATCATTTACGAAGAGGGAACTTCCCGAAGCCATCAAGCAACTAGTAAACGTAGAGAAAAAAAGGGTGGTTGTCCAAGGGCGTTAAAAGATACATTTGAAGCAACTGCTTCCGACCAGTTGTATCTACAAGAATAGCAGAAAATAAGAGGCACGTTTCATATCCACTGCGAAACGAGCTTTGATAAGAGGCCTAATAAGATTCAGCAAGGCCCATACACGCGCTAGATGCGCGACACGAAATCGACGGCGACCATGTCATCCCATTAGAGGAGGAATACGAGAAACAGGCTAAAGATTAGTTGCTGAGGAGATGTAATTTACCAAAGTCAATAAATGCGTGAACAGAACGGATGGGTGGATCTATCAAAAGCGTGGCGGGCTGTCTTAACCTGGTCAGTCTGAACAGCGTCAGCGGACCTATCCAAGTCGGCGCGCAAACCATCAGCAACCAGGCCAGGAATGCCTTACATGTGAAGGAACTGTGACTAGGCTCAACAGGAGAACTTTAGATGCCGGTTATTACACTAGAATGACCCTTTGACCTGTGACGCAACTATTCACTGACTTGCGTCAAGAACAAAATGTAGGCCCAGTCAAAACCTACAAAAATAACCGATTTATATTCTCAAACTCCCAAAATTATATTATCTCTTCAACAAAACACACATGGTGATTCTCATCGGGATGGCCTGCATAGAGTTATCAAAACAACCATCGCGAGTGACTACCTATGTAAAGCTGACATTTGTTTGGTCCTGACTCAACCTTGTATCATAAACCTCACCCCAAGGTGAGGTTTATGATACAGTCGTCAATTTGTTTTATCGTGTGAATCACCAGCAGTGTTGAAAATAAATTTTAAATGCTATCCGCTGGTGAAAGCACATACAACAAGCAGATAACTCGTAACAAGCATTTGCTTCGCACACAATCATAGCATGAAAAGTGATAGATGCTCATTTGAAAGCGAAGCACAATCTATACTGAAATGACGCGTCCCATCAGTGGGTGTTACGTGTCGCCATTGGTGTTGCAATATCAAGTATGAACACGTTTAATGCCTATGATTACAAAGATACGGAAGGCAAATGTCACAATAAAAGCACCAAGTGGCTTCTAAATCATTTTCGTCCAATTAATCGTAACGTGGTCACCTTCAACTTCTGAGCCTCTGTACACAGGTTAGAGTAACTGAGCTCAAATTCTTGTGTTCTGTGAATGACGTCCATTAGTATGTTGCCAAGGTATCTTCCTCTTCTCTGGACAGCTCTATGCATGTCATCAAGGAAATTGTCTTCATTGGATTCACTTTGCATATCGAGAAGCAGGCTGTCACTTCCCTGTTGACTATCCTCGACCATGGAGTGACAGACCAGTGATCGCAGGGCTTCGTGAACTCTTCGCCTATGATGGCCTCCTTGCATTTCGATGGTCCGTAGAATCATCTCGGGTTGTGCAAAACTGTCTACTTTGGACTTCCCAAAGATGTCACTATCGTTCGCTTCGTGCGTCGTGACTCCATCACCGGTCGTTGTTGATAGAGAAGTTAACTCATGGTTCTTTATGACAATCCACCGCTCAGCCTGTTGTAGTGCATGCAACGTCGCCATTAAGTTGTCTTGCACCTTCAGAAGACATCGAGTTCTCCGCTAATTGAAACAGGGAATGAAAGTAAAAAGCTTGTAATCTCCTGTTTCTGTATAGGTATAGAGCTCTGATCGTAACAGACGCCAACGTTAATAGCAACATAAGAAAACGTATATATGAATTATTGTATTCAAGTTTTCGTCCGTTTATTCTATAGTCATGGGAACTGAAAAAGCCATATATACTTTAATGTACTCAGCCTGACAAACGGTCTGTGGTAATCAGTGGACAGTTGTAACATATTCCGCTTCTGAATACATAAATCATCCTTTCGATTATGCAGCTACTTCCAAATTGGTGCTCTATTAAAATTTACTCATCGAGAGACGCGTTTGTATCACAGTCCGTAACGAACAATTCTACACGCAGCGAAGCGATCAACAGATGTTGATGGAACGTTTAACCGACCACTGAATAGGAAGACACTTGACAGCCAGGTGGCTCAATCTCCTCCTTCGCGTTCGGTAATAGTGAATACAGAAGTCGGTGATCAGCAAGGATGTTCATCCGCCCTCCGTTAAATACTCACATCTAATAGCAGAAGTGAGTGATCAGTTACCCTATAGCCGACCACACAGACTCTGGCAGAGCACCTTTCGAGCTCTTGTGGTATTTGATGGAGAACCAGGTGACCAACCCAGAACTCTCCAGGCTGTGAGACGCTGTCGCTGCCTTTCCGCCACCGAGTATTCATCTCACTTGTGAAACAAACGTAACGTATTCGCAGTTACTTCCACAAGGAAGGAATTATATAATCAGTAACCTGGGAACACACCAGATAGCTAACACTTATGTAACAGAAAAAGGCCAGGAGGCATGCGGATGGGGGCCACGGTTCGTCAACTGTGCTAACTCATGCTCCTTCAACATCCACAGCAACAACATTTCTCTATATCCAATTTGGAGATCATGCGTACAAGACATACACAAGGCGGTGGCTAGGCCATGGTCCACTCTACCCTTGATGGAACGCCACTTTGAGCTTAGCATAACCACGAGGACGGTACACCACGTCCACCGCCCCAACAAAGATTCGCAGTCTCCTGAAACGAATCATTGTGGTAGAGGGTCTTAGACAGGTAGGCACGGTGTCAAGATTCAAATCAACCGCAGCCACATCGGGGATATGAGGCAGCCACTAAAGTATTTGAAATAAAATAAACACGCAACACTGACACGGAATATGCAGCAGCATAATAGCGCTGAGCAAATCAACTAAATTGGTATACTTTTGTGCAGATTAAGAAGACCTGATTTAAGCGTAAATCGGTATGCCCCAACTGCGGTAAGGAAGCATGATGTATGCAACATCATCCTCAGCATGAGGTACCATGGAAAACAGTACAAGTCATTCTAGTCAACGCCTAATGGAAAAAGATTTGGATTGCTCAGTCGTCTGCACTGTTTAATATGTATCAATGTGGATTATGACTATAAAACAACTGGCGCACATAAACACACTCCAGCTTGATCTATCAAATAACAAAGTGGGGTAGGGAGTTTAGTGCGACATTCAAACATTTGTTAAAATGGCTGAAGTGGGACATAGACTACTGCTTAACATGGAGTTTCAGAGATGGTAGACTCGGATGAAGAAGTAAATTTGTCAGCAGTCTAAATGACTTCACTGTTGACTTAATTTTAAGTGTACAGGCTAATTTTCAAACCATAGCTACCTACGTAACTGGCATCGTCCAGTGTCTAATATACTAATATGAGGCCACCGCATAACCGCCGGTAACATCCAATGAACTTTCCGGGTAGCACAAATCTTTGTCAGTTTTCGTTGTCCGACATCGCGGATCCTGTAGCTCTTAAACGTCACGCATTAGCCATAGTAGCCAAGCCTGGCTAGCGTATTCGACGCGGGGTCGCAGATAGGCATCAGTGAGTGAATGAGGGACCACATTCCTGAGTGCATTTTGCAAGGGACCAATGTGCTGGTCTGAAGTGGAAGTGGTTCTCGAGTACCAGCACACCAGGTGTGCTTTCTTGGGAATAATAAATACTGAATATTGAGAATAGAGGGGCAGTAGTTATGTGTCTGTATTTCTTCAATATAGTTAAATCGGGAGCTTGTGCGGAATCACCTCACTGATTCCTGCGTGTTCGCAGTACATTACAGCTGAGAGCCTGTAGTTGCAGGCCTGTCATTGGCGAATGTGAAGGACTCGGTATTGTCCACGTAGAGTGACAGCCTCTTCCTCGCCGACCAGTTATATGGTCCATCAAGTACACACTGGTGAATCGTGTGGTCGTCAGATCTATTGATCGCCCGCCAAACTTTAAGTTCGTCCACGAAGAGTAAAAGTTTGAGGTGATAAACACTGTAAGATCGCTAGTGGAGTTTAAAGGCAGACAATGCCAGAGGAACGAAGCTTGAGGTACTTCTCCCTCAACTCGATTTGGGTCGGGCAAAGATGCCCAGCCTCTGAACTTTAACAACCGTTCGTGGAGGATGTTATCGCTCTATCCCAATACTGAGTTATCAAGATCATAGCT
This sequence comes from Dicrocoelium dendriticum, assembly GCA_944474145.2. Taxonomy (NCBI): domain Eukaryota; kingdom Metazoa; phylum Platyhelminthes; class Trematoda; order Plagiorchiida; family Dicrocoeliidae; genus Dicrocoelium; species Dicrocoelium dendriticum. Next base: position 108,265,601 of record OX104066.1, read on the forward strand.
TCGCTTCTTTTAAAGCCCTATGCGATGATTCAAATGATCGAACACTTAAAAAGTCCGGCTAGACAGCAACGATTTCTATTCTTTCTTCCATGGCTTATGTTCAATTGTTCCGCGTAATTAACTACTTCGTGATCCATCGATGTTGACGAAATCAATGCTATTCTGGTGCAGTGTTACCGTAACTTTCCAGCTAATCCATCAATGAGTCTGCAGTAACCGCTTCCAGTACTTTGGCGAGCACTGAGAGTGGCTCTATTGAGCGGTGCTTGACAGGCTGAGATCGACTTCCTGCCCTAGGCTTAGTATTGCTAATGAGACTTTTGCACACAGACGGGAAAATATTCCCATCTAGACAGTGCTGAAAAACTCCAGTAAGTGGTTCGGTTACATGCGTGGCTGCCATTTCCAGTGTTTCCGGTGAATGTTATCCGCTCTAGAAGAAATGTGTGCGTCTAAGGACAGCAGCATTTTAATACCATTTCTACGGGGAAAATGACGTTTAATAAAACTGTCGGTGAACTAACAAACAGGGAAAGGGTTCAAACCCCGTATTTCTTAGAAGGTAGATGAATACTTGACCCGCAAGGATTTGGTCATCTCTCTCGTCGTACGCGTTTTCCCGCCAGTAGTATAGAGTGGCGAGATTCCGAACTGCACTTTACGTAGACTATTAGAATGTCTGTAAAAAGTTTGGCGGTTCCAACAAAGTCGTCTCACCAGCTCTTGTTGGCTGGTCAACTTGTCTTCATGAACCAAACGCACATGGTAGTTGCTTAGATCAGCGTGCGTAGCCCAATTTCTGAACCGATACAGCCCTTGTAAACTCGTCATGTTAAAAGGTTTAACATCACATACTTCCTTGTTTTGCTTCTCAGGAACTGGTCTAAAGCTTTTGGCATTTATAGCTTTATGACTAGTGAGGTGAAGGTTTTTGCATCGTTTCCTAGGCTATCCATGGAGGAAACTCAGGCATGTAAGTTCATCTGTTTTCTTCCGTGGTTGCGGACGCTGCATCCTAGTGTATAACAGAATGCACTCGTATGGGCACTTCATAGGGATACTCGGCGCAGCAAACGTGCTTAAACACTAGAGTCACATGATTACCACGACTCAGCAGACTCCATGTCTCAGTGCATTTTCTTCCTTGCTGTATTAAATATCGTAAAGTACTTCATTGATTAGTTGCCAAGTTTAAGAGAAAGAAATTGGTCTCAACCTCTTTTGCATTTGTGGGACAGGAACCAGAGGTATTGATGCTGGTAGTCTTAGAGTGCATAGTTACTTGGGCGTTTAAGATCCCATATAGTTCCGCGGCGTGTGCCATCATAAATAGGCATAAATAGACAAGCTTATCCGCGCGATATTATTACGCAAACCGAAAAGACAGGATTTAAAAAACTAAGGCTTATCATCCACCTCCAGTTGACTTTGTGCTTGTCAAACTTGTGTCAGCTAGCGCCTCCGTGCGTATTAGCGCCAACAGCAATTCCATGGATCAGCGTATAGCCATAAGAACTCGGTGGGAATAGTTGCCTACCCCTACGTTTTGCCGGACTATCTAATACACAGGCCAACCAATTGATGCCAGTATTCCGACTGCGCATCAGTGGCTTTCAACGGACAATTCGGATTCTAATGGGCCACCCATGACAAGCCTTCCGATAATGAGTCCAAAACGTAGTACGCTGCGCTGTTGATGCTTGTGCATCGCAACTAAAACATTGCCAGTCTGGAAGGAATAAATAACAGTTCATGTCGTTCAGTAATTTTAACACCCTTAACCTGAGCTGTGTATAAAAGGATGTACCGTTAAACAGCTCATACGGATATGCAAGTACTATTTCAGTTCCTCCTATTGACAAATCGCAGGTTGATCGCGAAAAAACCGATTTCGTTAACAAAAACAGTATATTCTGACCTAGTAGTTCCTGTTCCACTAACCATAACCGTTAACTTTAATTTATTTTTAAGTGATGGTCAATCCGTTTTGCTTTGGAAACCAGCATTATCCTTTATCAGTAGCGTAAAGGTTGCTCGGCATTTATCATCCGGTAAGCACAGCACAGTGCTCTGGTTCCCACTCAAATAGGATGAGCATTATTTGTGAAAGCATAGCTTTCGTAAACCAATGTGGCTCCTTGCATCCGACGAGGCTGACTACTTGAGCTACTGTGTAAGTCACCAAAATGACTGTTTTGGTGATTTCACAACCTGAAGCTACGGGGTCAAGTAGTCGTGAACCAGCTCAGCTAGAAGTGTGGCCAGGTGTTTGCGGAAGAAAATGTAAAAAATGGACAAAGTTGCAGAACAATGTACCTCGATAAGACTGCGAAGGTTGACAAATGTGTCCCAAAGATCCGTTCCGTCTCTCCTCCTAGATAAAGGCACTGTCTCTGCATTCAAGGTTTTGATTTTCTGGAATTCTGCCGACTTTTGTTCGAACTCTGTCAGTAATTTCTGAGGGACGAAGCAAGAAATTAATCGGTTTTTAAGGGATGCACCGAAATGGTAACTTCTGTGGTTTTAGTCTTATTTACCTGATGTTCCTCAACATATTGCATCCAAAGCGATTCGTGAGTATCCGACCCCTGACGGCCATTTCTTGTAGATCTTTCGGAGATGGGAGTGACAATCAAGCCGGACTGAAGCTGCTCCAGTCTGCTCTCACACTTTTGAAGCCAGAACCGTAATCGATCGTTCAGCTCATCATATTGCATCTGCTGCGCCCTGATGTTACTCGACAAATCTGTCAACTGTACGGGAAATGACATGCATAAATGAAAGTTGTTCATCGACAGGGCGCATATGATGAAATGCGGCTGAACCAACCGTGTGAATTAAGTAAATTAATGAAATTCACGCCGCCCAACGGTTACATAATTTATTTTTACGTATTTCTGAATTATCTCCTTTTACATTGCATTAGTAACGTAGCCCATAGGGATAAAAGAGGACAACATATTCTGCGTTGTGGGATACACATGGACGACCGCTGTGGGGCCATCGGTATATTAACAGATATAGTATAGAAGAGAAAATATCTCAGTAGGTGCGATGGATGATGCATATGTGGCGCAGTTGCAAACAGGAGAGTGCCGGTGAGCAGCAAAATGGCGCATTCACCTTGTGAGAATTAAACCCATCTCCGGTGTCATGTCTTTATGGCAATACGAAATAGGATGTGCTAGAGGTACATGAAACTGCTTCCAACTTGCACCGCGTACAACGAGGATTCCTCTGCGAATGTGACCGCTTCCCATTTTCCTCGCTTCTACACCATAGTGTATTCATGTGTACTCGAGTGTTTAAACACCCGCAATCTCTCTCAATGACGCTAAGTGATTGACACATTCAGGTGGCTTAAAGACTAGCCAAACGGTTATTCTCATACTGGAATGACCTCACAGGTGGCAAGAAACACATATAAAGCAGTTCTATCCACCGAAATATAAATACAGGTAAAATTGTCATTTTTTGATAAATCTTTAATTAACATGCTGAAACCATTTACGAGAAAGCCCAACAAAAACATCTCCAAAATTAAACAATGCCGTTGTGATATCTGCAAATTCCAGCATTAGCATTTTGAATTTGGCAGGGAACACCTGCTTTCCAGTCATGGCACAGCTTCACAATTCCTGAGCCGGTCCGGCTGACCATTTTAGTCTGGCTGCTGGCTGCGTCAAAGTAAACCGGACTTGGCTTTGGCCAAAGGGGATATGGACCCCAAATACCACACTTTAACCCGTGCAACTTCTACACAGCACTGGTTTTTCAGACATATCTATTTTTTAGTGATTGATGCAAGGCGAAATTTGGGTTAAATTTTCAAAATATTGTTTACTTAGTGAGAGGTTTCATTTTTAGATCATGTGTGACTACCTTCTTATAATGGCAAGGTTGTGATTACGAACAAACCGGCATGCTACTCGCTCATCTGCGAACACTCTTTCTCAGCTGCGTTTTGTCAAACAAACGTGTGTTCACATATACTCGACCCAGCTTCATCAGCGCTATCTAGGGCACTCCATCTTTCGGATCTAGCTCATGTGGATCGTCCTTTATCTCCATATGGCGGTATTCCCCCCATTCCCGCATAAACAATCGAGCAATTTTCCGAATCACGAACCACACACTAATATTTGTCCTCTCAAACAAAAGCCAACTCCACGTTTTATCCGACGAGTCAGCGACCACAACTGTCCACCCTTCATCAAACTGGCTATCGGGCACGTTGTGGCCCTATCGCTCACTTGCTCTGTATGCCGTGTTAACGACCTAGCCGCGTAATCCTTCCCTGGTCAGAAGCACAGAACGCGACGACCTTGAACATGTGAACAATACAGCGTACTCGCGACCCGCAGGAAACCATAAGCGCTCAGGCCTTGATCGGAATAGCATCGCTCGACGCAAAGGATTGTGGCGACCAATGAAAGGTCCATGTGACAGCATCCAGATCGACAGTAGTTCGTGACCTCCCTTCATGCCATAAAAAGGTACGGATCGGAATCAAGTGCAGCCGTTGCCAAGGCAAGTTCCATTGCAAATGTTCCAAGGTCACAGCGAACCAGTTGAAGGTACACAAAAGGAAACCTGATTCAGTGTGGTTTTGTTCAGTAACTATAGTCATCCCACTGGTAAATATTGTACATGAACTATCGCAGAAGTAAGATAGACTGGTAGCAATGTTTGAACAAATGAGGAGAACCAAAAGTGATTTATTTGAAGAAAGGGTGACGGAGAGTAAATCCCAGTCACTCCCATCAGTCCTCAGATTAAAAATAAGGAAGGCTGAGCAGCGCGCTAAAAATGCACCGTCTGTGGCTTTTAACTCCAATACCACCAGTTACTCGAATATGCTTGAAGCAACTACCGCCAGTCCGATTGCACTGAGTACGGTCAGGGGCGTCCACCCTCTAAACGGCTCCGAAAATGCAGAAGAACTTCGAAACCAGTGGTGGCTGGAACCTGATTACTGCCAAAGGTGACGGATAACCTAGATCTTCGGCCACTCCTACTGGATCCAGAGTAAATGGAGAAGACGAAGCTGTACCAACACAGCCTCCATCGGCTGTATGTAGACCAGCTGGTCGTTTAACTTCAAACTGAGTTGAATGTAGTTTAGCAGCGGTAATTTTCACCAACGTTCCATAATCGACGCCAAATTGCTTAGAAGGAAAACAACTCGATGAAGTGAGCCAGTGGAATTAAATATGTGATATTATGAGTGTTGTAGCTAAGTCCGTAAATTTGACACGCTTTATCCGTCACCCAAACTCACAGCACTACGGCGAACCAAGAGTTCTCCGAGTTGTGTTGACTTCTGCCAATACAGCAGAAGCTGTTCTGTTATCGACAGCTCACATCTGGAGTGGATCGTGTTTCGTCCGCCTATTCCCGGATATTCCGTGGAGCGAGCGCAGATAGGCGAAGCACTACTTGGACGAAAACCGGAAGGAATCCGTAGCCAGGACCATCCTGGTACACGGCGTTCCAGAGGATGGAACTCATGATGAGTACGAAGTGACCACAAGACCAGGAGCAACGGCGATATATTCGCGGGATTCTCGCTCTGGAAAACATCATAGCGCGTTTGATACCGAGACGAAACATATCACCCAAATACAAAGGATGTGGCTCGATGATTGTGAACGGGTTCCTTCAATCTAGACAAACGTCAGCAACGACATTAGCGTGTTGGTATACGGGTTGCAGTGGCCTTTCTTCCGAGCTCCAGATCAAAGCAGGATCTGATAAGTAAACACACGAGAGCAAACACTTAGTCGTGCCACTTCCCGACAAAAGTTCGGCTAACCTCACTCAACTAGCCAGCGAAACTGGCACACACACCCCATACATTACCTGCAAAGAGAAGAGCGAAGAGGTAATGGTGGGATCCATGGATCTGACACAGATGAGTTCGTCATCGCCACAACCAAACAACGATTGGTTGCCGATCTTTTACATTTTACTCAAAACACCCCACGATCCATTGCTAAAAACAGAAAAACGTTCCTGCATGTACACCAGTGCACAAGGTCTCCTATACAAGCTTGCCGAACTGCGGCTAAGTCAAGCTTCACATGCTTGGGACCTCATACACTTTACGGAAACCTGGTTGTACTCAGAAATTACCGATACTGAAGTTGCGATAACTGGTATGTGCCTTCTCCGAAACGATAGCCCTAGCAATGGCGGGGTTACTGTTATACTACCGCAGCGACCTGCAGTGCGAACCGGTGGTCGATCCTGAAATTCTGATCATAGACTCACTGATGCAGGTTGCGACTGAGACGCAACGACACTTGCCTTTTGACCGTTGTATATCGTCCCCCAATGTCTACCCTGAGACGTACTCCCGCTTGACATTAGTTTTGGGAAGGGTCATACGACGACGATACAGTCATGTTCTCAAATACGGCGACTCCAAGATTCACGATTTTGAAGTTCTGGCATTCCACACCGAGCAATTCAAGGCAGAACTGCAAGAGTATATTGCAAGCATTCCGCTCTTTAGCCATGTTACTTCGCCTACCCGATTCAGAGCCAGAAGTAAACCATCTGTGCTCAATTTAGTGTTCGCAAATGAAGAGCTCTTGTGTGGCATTCCAGGCGAGCAACACCCAATTTCTATTCGGATCAGTTACGGTCCTCGTGATCGCTAGACCAAGGTTCACTTCAATGAGAATCGAGGTCAACATTGAGATTGCGCGTCACAATCCACCCACATAACGTGTACTTCCAAATAATCCTCAACAGAGTAACTTGTTTCAAAAATCACCCACTTCGACATATTGGTATCATTTGTGGAGTTATCGAACGACATTTCCATTGACAACGCTTGGATGAAATTTACTGACAAGTTCAATGTTCTGACTAAATTTTCCTCGGTCAACAAGCCCCTTCCTTCATTCGGAGCCGAACCCGAAAGCACATGACATTAAGGGACGCAGCATGTCATGTGTATAGAGCAAGACCTAACGCTGACCACTGGAGTAACTATATTGTGCATCTAATCACTGTAACGCCCTTTTCCATAAGAACAAAGTATTACACAGTCAGAGTCTAGCGGAAAATTTTTGTCCTAACATAGAGCTTCTGTACAGACATGTGAGCGGTCTCCGGAATGTGCAAATTGGTGATCCCACACTTATATCAGCAGATGGATGCGCTCAAACCGCCGTGAATGAGGCTAATGTCCTACGGCTCCAATATAATCCAATTTTCCAATGTGATACCAGCATGTGTAACAAACCTGTCTCAAACTCCCAGAGACCAGTATTTACGAATGTCACCTTTAGTTTGGCGACCATTTTGAGGAAACTGCTCTCGTTCTGCACCGATATTTCCCTCGGGGTTGACAAACTTCGCCCGAAAGCACTGCAGGTGGCATCCACGAGAATAGTTGAACCATTAACGAGATTTTTTCAAAGGTGCCTGCACGAGCAGCAGGTCCAGAGCATGTAGAAGCAAAGCATCATTACCTCGATTTGCAAGTGTAGTAGCCATTCAGAGTCCGCCAACTCTAGCTCAGTGATTCTCCTCCCGGTGCTTTCAAAGCTGATGGAATCAATCACAGCTGAGACTGAATTGGGCTACTTTGAAATATCTAACATCATGGCACCGGAGCAACACTGATTCCGTCAGCATCGGTCACGTACTACCAATCTAATTATGGCCCTTGGAAGTTGGACCGAGATAGCCAACAGTGCGATCGGTATTGATGTCATTTACCTAGACTTTTCTAAAGCCCTCGACCACATAGATCACCTCATCCTTCTCCAAAAGCTGCAAGCGTGCGGGTTTGGGAACACTATCCTTGGGTGGATTGGAAACTTTCTCCTCATGCGGCGTCTTTAGGGTCAAGTTGGCGGATCATTTTCTAATCCAATTAATGTGGACTGCGGGGTTTCACGAGGGTCAGTGTTTGGGTCACTGTTATTTTACTCTACAGTAACGACATTGCGAGTGTCCTCAAGCCAACATTCCTGCTTGTGGCCGATGACAACAAGATATGGCGGGCATTCGACTGCCAAGGAAATCACGATACGCTGCAACAAGACTTAGACCAGGCGTTTGAATAGCCAAAGGCATATCTACTTCCGTTTAACACGGACAATTGCGAAACTGCATGTCCGCCACAAACCCACGTGCGCATTTAAGCTTGGCGACGACATACTGAAAACCGCCCCACCATAGCAAGACGTTGAGGTGGTGATGCAAGACTACCTGGGTTGTTCGGCACAGTCCTTGAAGACGTCGAAAACCGCGAACCAACATGTTGGTATGTTACTGAGAGCGTTCGGACGCTTCGATCTCTCCATCTTTACCCAAATGCTCAATGTGTATGTGAGGCCCCATGTAGAGTACGAGATCCAGACTTGGCAACCCTGGTTACAGCGGAATCCGGCTGCACTGAAGTCCGCCCAACGAAGGGCAACGAAAAATTTGAAGCGGTTGTTCCATCTGCCATGCCATAGACGACTGAGAGCCCTGGGTGTGTCCAGCGGCATATACCGCCGTCTACGGGGTCATCTCATGTTGGGATTCCAGATGTTGAAAAACCCCGGTCAGGTCTACCGTCACCTGCTGAAGCTTAGCCATAACACGGAATTGAGGGGTCATATGTTGAAACTTGTCACCCAATACAGTCGGCTGGAATGTCGCCGAAAGTATGTTTCCCTTCGAGTTCGTCAACCGTATAACGCTCTTCCGACTTTTGTCATCTATGCGCCTAGCTCCCCATTTTTACAAAAAGACTAGACGATGCTTTACATCACCTACATTAGTTAAGCTGATTTCCATACATTGAGTGAGGACATGGCGCAGGCAAACTTTGTGCACACCAACCCCTCGAGATCGGGGTAGACGGATATATATTTGTGGTAATGTGGGTAATATGGTTAGTCCACAGATATGTTTTTTCAGTTTCGTGCAACTTTTGTTTTAACTAACGTTATTCCTAAAAACCATCCTATGAGACTCGTCAAGCAATAGCTTCTTTTATCCGTATTATACCATTGTTTCATTGTTAAAGAAGCGCTCTTAACTCCTCTCTGTAACAGTAAACTTCTGACATTCCAATACTCACTCTTTTAATACCAGTTTGTGGTAATACATGTCAGTGTGCATTGTAATCCCTGGAGATACGTGAATAACATGACGATTGAGGTGACGGATTAATCAACACATAAATGCGCAATAGCGGGTACATTTTATTGAATAAACTCGGAATTTTAACATTTTCCTCCTAGCAGCCCACAAGTTACATAATTCAGCCACAATCCGGAACAGAACCAAACGCGTTGTGCCTTAAGGGGGCTCGTCAGTGGTGCGCAGTCCCGCGATTCCCGGCCGGAGATGGAACCCGTGACCGCTAAAACTTGACGCCAAGTAGCCAGTAGCTTAAGCCACTGAGCCATGGGGGACGGCAGCTAGGCTACATGATTTGCAGGAACTGGGATATATCCCGACCTATCTTTCGCTGCCACGCAGGTTACTACCCTTGCAGATGACAACGGTTAGCCTTCAGACAAGGGCTTCCTCTCACTAGACGCTTCGTGTATGCCATTTTAGATCAGGATAGGTTATTTTTACCTTACTGACTGGCTAGTTGGCAGCAGCCTCTAGCGGCCATGGGTTCGATCACCAGTGGCAACCGAGGGAATGCGCACCACGGACGAGCCCTAATAGAGCGAAACGCGTCTGGTGCTTTTGCTGATTGTGGCTGAGTTTTGTAGCTTTTGAGCAGCTGGGATGAAAAACATTCACCTTAGGACTAGAACCTTCCTACACATAGGTGAACATGAAAATCTCTTAACTAGTACTTCTGCTCTGGAGGCTTTTCAGCCTTGTCAAATCTAGTGTCGTCGCAGCAGCAATCATTCAGTGACCTGTGTGAATCATATGGCATGATCAGCATGTAATTGCTATTTAACAATGCGTTACAGGTGATATTAGACACCATGATTTCTTTTTGATTGCCCAAACATTATTTGGACCGTCATTAATGGTTAGATAAACATGTAAACACTACGTGTTTCCCCACAAGGAGTAGAAAGCTACCTACCGCATCGCAGTACTCGGATGCCAAACGGCACTATGTCATTTGGTGTAGACTGTAAATAATAGCTTATTCGTAATTTGCGTGTCTTTGCAAAACTAAGTGTGTTTTCCGAATCCTAATCACCATTTAACCTTTTCGCGACATACTAGGTTATCTAACTGTGGTAATTGTGCTTATCAGTACCACGTCGTTTTTACTGGTACCTCTGTAATGACCTAGTTATTCCCCTTGTTTGCCTGTGCAAAACGTTATTAAAATATAATACTGTTTTGTACCCAAATCCCTTAGAAACCTTGCCCGTTCGAATCATGACTGCGTGTGTTGGAGTCACACAGATGAACCACATTTCGCGCGCTTCCGGCATTCCGCTTCGAAGTGTTCCCTGCTTCTCGACTACTGACCACTTTTCCCACTAACTAGAACCTTTTTGCGGTGCCTTTAGCTAACGTGATTGCACATTTTGACCATAAACATCGATGTCGTCCTGATATTCGTCTTTTCCGACTTTTGTTTGAGGTGAGAGGAACCTAAGTTAATAGTGACCGAACAATTCCACTCTACATTCGTGCATGAATGCGTTCGACATGATCCAAGTAAGCTGCTCCCGTCACTAATAACCCGTGTCATGTTACGTAATGCCAGCAACGACAGTGCAATTCAGGCAAATCTAACAGATCGTTCATCACCTCATTGAGTTTTCTATTGACACTCCGTAAGGAAGCAGTGCATTTCATTGTAAATCAATGGAGAACTAGGAATTTTAAAACAATGCAACTTTTAGCGCTTACATTTGCCACGCTTTGGGTGAGGAGTTTCCACTTCTTCCTCAGACGCTCAACTTTTCTCCTCGCTCTGTTCCCTACCGTTTCTGTTCTCACTGGCTCCACACGATGCGCCGCGCGTTCGACTGTGCCTTCACTAGACGCAGTCAAGACTGGATGCAAGACCAGCAAATTGGTCATCGCCAAAGCCACGCTTGAAGAAGCACGACATAATCGGTCGGCATTGTCGCTCAGTTCCAGTAATTTTGATTGGTTGCTGTTCAGTTCTTCGGAAATATTCTAATAAAGATGGGACAAATGAAGGGGGCACTGCTGTAAAATTGATTCAGTGGCTTTTTCTAGTCTGCTAAGTGTTAAATAGATTTCCTTCTTTTAAAACTGTACTGCTCGTCCCGTATGTAGCAATTCGGGACAATTCTGGTTTCCATAACACCGACAGATAAAATGTGATGGACTCCAAAGACCTGTTGGCAGCGGAACAAGCTCATATTCGTGAAGAGAAGCTGGCTAGCCGAATAACCTCCTCGTGATGCCAGCTTGGTGGTTCGGGTTTATCTCGTTCCACCAAATAGTTCAGCAGCAGTGTTCCAGGATGTGGTGAATTTTCTCCCGGCAAGCGTTCTCCCACGAAAAGCTACAGATGTCTGTTTAACAACACTGCGACGTGGCGGACGTGAGTGGCCACTAACTAAAGTCACTGCCTCCTGCTTACCCGGATAATCATATTCAATGCATGGACCTCAGTTATCTCTTCGCACATTTGTAAGGCGATCAAACGGTCAAAAATGTAGCGGCACATATAAAAACCCAAACAACACAGCTACAGATATACATGCCTACGTGTATACATACACTCACAACTATGCATTAACTACTATGGTTAACATGCAGTTTGTACATATTTCCATCACTCGTTGTTCTGTTATAATGATCATGTCTGCATTTGCGTGTCTTGCGTCGTCGAGAATAACATATTTATTTATTTATTTACTGCTTAGTGGAATCTCTTTGGTCTGTATTATTGCCTGCGTGTCAGTTTAAGATTCAAGTGAAAGTCATTACATTCCATTTTTACTGGCAGTGTTTTAGGTTGCGCTTACATTGAGTAACGCCTCGTATCATAAAATGCAAGGCAATTAGGTAGAGATGATCCAGAACTTGCCTGCACATATTGTGCATACCCTCGATATAAACTTTCCACTTCAGTAGTGTACGCCGCAACGCATTTTCATCAGCGGTTAAGCTCTCCAGCCTGGATCATCGTAGTGTGCGAAGCTTCAGTGACTAACCCTCGTTTCTCACAAACTACTCACACACATAAGTAATAGTTGTAGGCATTTCACATACATTTTTGTATTCTTAAGGGAATATTCTGCATACAACTACTGGAAAGTGTTCAGCTCACTTTGGTTATTTGTAGAACACGGTCTGATTCTCTTGGGTCGGCCACCACATCGTGCAGATTTTGTTGGTTAGATCCTTGTTCATCAAGCCACTGTTGTAGTGTATGCAAGTTCTGGTTGAACTCTAACTCCTCTGCTTGCAGCGACTGTAGTTTCGGTGCTACCTCCTAAAACGGAAATGTTCGTAACACAGTACATGGGGTCCTTCGGGTGTGGCTCCTCTGTAGCACACTGTGCACCAACATCAACAGAATGAAATGAAAAATGGGATGATTGTGCCTACTTAAACGCACATCAGTAAGCAAAAAGAACAAGTTTCCTAGGCCGGCTCAGTAAGCTTTGCTTGGCGACCACTGGGGCTGGATACTATGCAGTATCTCATCAACACAATTCGTTCTGTCCATCATATGCACTGAAGATTGAACTGTTCGAATTGAAAACTATGACACAGCTCTGTCTTCTTGGAGATCGACAACCTCGCCTGTACGGTTTGCCAATGACTCACAAAGAAAGGAATTCCGCTGCGCCCAATAGTCGCAAGTTTGGGTGCACCGTACCAAAATAGCACGATAACTTAGACGGAAAACACTTGATTTCATCTGATGTTTGCTCGTTATTCACCAGCGTTCCTTTAGAAGAGACCCACAACATTAATGTTACTCATGCGGACAAAATAGGCTTTCTGGCGAATAATCTCAAGTCGATAATCCGCCTGTGCACGAAAGACTTTCAATTCCAATTCAATTGAACCATGTACTGACAAATAGGTACCGTGGCCAAGGGCATCCAACTTGGCTCAAACCTAGTTGCTATTTTCGTGGGAAACTTAGGAAAACACTAAACAGTCATTTTATACAAAATGTGCGTATGTACAGCATATACCTGGATGATACACTTGTTGTGATTTGTAAGTAGGAGGGGAAGTTATTAGGATTTGTGTAGCGCTCATCTGGCAACGCTCTCAACCAGTGTCATACTCTGATCAACTTCACAATAGAAAACAAAACGGATAATACTTTCCAGGTTCTGGATGCGAATCTGAAGTGTACACTCACTCGATCAGTGTAACGTAAGCGTACCTGGACGGAGCAGTATCTCAATTTCACCAGTTTCTGCTCCCATCAACCACCAACGAGCACTCTTGCGCACCATTTTCACAAGAGCTCGTAAGGCCTGCTCCGAAGGGAAAATTCACAATAAACTGCGACTTATTTCAGCAACACTACCAGAGAACGGGTATCCCGAGATGCTCATCGCGTGCCACTCAAACGTAAAATCCATCGAGAAACCTAGTACTGACATCCCTAAGAAGGTATTCATCAACGTGCCATTCATATGGGACCAAAATTATAGGGCGATTTCGATATCGTCACCGTCAGTTCATTAAGGACTGCTATTATGCGGCCGGGCTAGTACTATTCCACCAAGTTAAAAGGTTGTTCTGCAAATCCGGCCTGGACAAGATTGACTCTAAAGTTACCGTCTCCTGCATCCTCCTTTTTCACCGTACTTGCGGTAGCAATGACGTCAGTCGAACTGAGACGAAGCTGTCCAGGGGGTATCAGAACATACCCCACATAACCTGGTGATTAATGACCTTAAGCCTTCCTCTAGTCCCGTTGCTCAACATATCTTTGATTGCTCTACTTGCCAACTTCCGCGGGAATCGTAGAAATTACTTGGTGCAGCACTGCTCGTCTGTTTCTTTGCAGAGGATTCAGCGATTCGTTAGCTAAACCCTAGGTTATGTAAGTAGACGGACCTTATCACTATCCTCGTCTTGACCTCGTGAGGTTATCGATTTGCCTTATTTAAACAGAACGATTTCACGCATTGTCTTACCCTCGTGTGTACAACATACTATCACTACTGTTTATCTGGAAGCAGTTGATGAGCAAATACGAAATAGTTGAATTCGGTTTATTCTGTTAAAGTGTTTCTTCTTGCTATTTTGAAGTTCGTGTTGGGAACATCCAGTTGGGAAACTACACTGAGACATTGGGTGTTGTTCACCCATTAATTAGTCAAAACAATTAGGTCAAAAGCTAGCTAGTAAAATGCGAAGACGTGCCAGGTCTTGACAAGATCATGAGGCGATTAGAGATATTTGACAGAACAAATGAGAGCACGTCGGAGCATATCATAGGTGCACAGTCCAAACCTGACATAGAATTGAGCATACCATCATCCATGGTAATAAAGTTTTGTTCAATTCAGAGAAAATTCTAATTTGAGGACATTTGTGTCTTGAGATAGGATGTTCTACCCACCACGGAGAATCGAGCATTAAAGCAAATTCTTTGAAAGTTTTATTGGTTTACCTACTACTACACGCTCCATGTAATATCAACGATGCTGGAATTGCAGCCAAGGGTTGGTTTTAAGCAAAAGTCAAGCTACTTAACAAGTGACAAAATGAGTCGTTAAACAAGTGTTTCTAGATGTGGAAGAACCATTCGGTGAAGGTGAAATGCTGATTAAATAACAATTTCAGAATAATATTAGCTTTGGTAAGTTCTCATATACTCAACTCAGAATACCATTGAAAAATGGCATAACGGTCAATTGACAAAAGATTAATCATGCTGCCCTTTCTAATTCAGTTGCATCTCTGAAAAACCTTAATTTTCGACTACCACTACAATCTGCTCTATATCGCAGTACAACTCTTGTAGTGAAACAGTAATGGAAAAACTTACTGCTAGAGCCTTGCAAAAGTTTTCATAATGGCCTTTTATTTCATTATACGTGGTCTTGGGACAAAATTGGTTGCAGCGCTCTTGAAGATCACTACTGAGCTGTTCCAGAGATTTCAGCTCAGATTGCAATGCAATAACTTCGTTCTGCAGGTTCTAAAATGCAAACGATGGATGCACACCAGTCCAGCAGATGAGATTATAACGGCTGAATCAGTTCTTTAATTGACCTAAACTAAACGAACTGATCTTTCAATTGAGCTTATGCTACTGTTTTCAATTTTCTCTAATGAGTCTAGTTGTGTACAATAAAGCGTAGCCAAAGATCGCCCGGTTTTGCCAACCCTGGAACTCTCTCTCAAAGACAGTTGTGTTCTCCCATACAGTGGACATATTAGCAAATACGGTTGCAGGTTGCTGTTCATTCCCAACACTCCGTTACCTAATTTGCGTTATTGTGGAGTACCTTAATCAGGCCCATCTACCGGATTAATGTGCCACACGGATCCAACCAGGCGGCACATGATTGGGCGACTAAATTTCACTTTTCTAACGCTTTGTGTCAACGACCATTGAACTCCGTGTTCTAGTGTATGTTTGCATTCGACTGGTATTTTACACTAGGTTATTTGCCAACGAAGTTAACTCGGTAGACGTTGGGTAGATGATTCACATAGCTTTTGGTTTTACAATATTCACACTAACAATCCTACAGCACTTATCGAGCACTTAATTTATCACCCGTGATAAATCACTGTTTTAAAGCATTCATTCCTGCAGCTCACAAGCTACATAGCACAGCGTAGTCCGGAAAAGCACCAGATGCGTATCGTCCCATTGGGGCTAGTCAGTGATGTCATCAGTGGACAAGCTGTTTCTACCACTCAAAAATAAACAAACTCCATATGGCGCTTACCTGATATCCTTGCAAGATTCTTGAAATGGGTCTCATGACGTCCGCTGAACCCAGTAGTTCAGATTCCTTTGCAAGATTTTCCGAGGACGTATCTGGCGAAACCATGATATTGCACTGGACTAGTTCGTTAAGCTTTTGTGATATGGTGCTACACCATCCTTCCCATTTCAAAATGCCAGCCTGAAATTCCATAGCCAAATTCATTATGAACTCCAACATCTTTAGCTCATTAGAACTAGTTGATTCCAGTTGTGCAATTTGATCACGAACATCCTCCACTGGGATGGAGAGTGGGGCAGCGTCGATTTGCAATGCTTCAAGCGTAGTCCTCAGTTGATCAGCTGACGAACATAGGTCCTCCACAATTCTCGCTCCATCAGTATGCACTGCCCTCATCATTTGTTCCATCAAGTCAATACGATGCCTGTAAGTTTGGACGAGATCTGTCACTTCGAAAGTACGGATTGGTTGCTGTCTTTCCAGACTGGAATGGCTGAGGGACGGACGATCGCATAAGGCGGACCACGTCGATTGAGTAGATTGCATAACGATCGCTCTCGAGTGGTCACGGATGTAGGTAGGAAGACGCACAGGGACCTTGAAGATATGAAGGAGAAACTCGTGAATGCAGATACTGATTTGAGGTAAAATCTTTGACTTCGGTGATACACCGATTCTGTCGGATATTGATCAACTAGAAAGAAAATGATTTGGTGCTAAGTGCAGTGAACTTCAGTAGCTTAGATGAGTCATAATACCAAAACAAACCATAATTACAACGAGGCAACAACTTTAACTGATAGCCTGGTGCCGTGAAGGGTCGCAAGACTGTAACTTGTAAGTTAACATTTTGGGAAACTACCTTTCCTCCTTGGCTAATGTATACAATATAAGCTGAGCATTCATACGTTCTGGTCGCAGGTCAGGTACGACCTCACGCCCTGTTCCTCATTTAGTATCCAAAGCCAATGTCATCCACATACACGTGTGATGTGCGTGCATCTGGTTTATTCAGATTATTCTTCTCTATCCTCTCTCCTCGTTCTCGCAGCGTTGTCAATATACGCTCATTTGGACCGGATTTACTAGTTCTACACAGTGATCTATCATACGTAAAAATATCTACTATTAAAGTCCTTGCCATCACTAACCGTTTTCACTGGCATTCGTGATTAAGCGCAAGCAGATAACTCAGCCATATTGAGCCGATTGCCTTTTTGCGTGACATCATTCGTTTCAGAATTCTTGAGGCAGTCCGAAAAGCCTAAGCTTATTCGAAGCCGTCGTTTCTCAACGTAGTTATGAAAAAGTTTTTCTGCTCTCAATCTGTGTTCAGCGCTGTGTTCAAATTCAGTTAGCAGGTTTCAGTCACTCGCCATTCCTTGGGAACTTGTCAGCCAGTGCGCCTTCTTAACCCATCACACGGACCGCGCGACCACGACGACCGCTCGTTTGACCTTGCAATCACAGCGCTCACCTGACCAATATGCGCCGCTCTCAAAGCTGGGTAAGTACATAGCTGGTGGCATCCGGTTTCGGATTTGCCTGTCACTGTGGCCAGCCACAGGACACCTGCGCCTACAAAGGAACCATGGGTGGCTTGCGCTGTACCACCCAGAATTCCATCCATGCACCCCATCTCCAGTGTAAACCTGAAGGAATAAGACCGGGAGGCATGTGGACGGGGGCCACGATTCATCAACGGGGCCCGCTCACACTCCTTCACAGGCAAACACAAGCACGCTGTATTTGGGAATCAAGCGCACACAAGGCGGTGGCTGGACCGTAGTCCGCTCCACACTGAGTGCATGGAATCACTCTTCGACGCTAGCACGGCCACAAGGACCGTGCACCCCGTCCCCTCCAGCAACGACCAACTGTCTCCTGGAGTCAGTATGAACGAGATAGTAGGTAATAGACAGGTAGGCACCTTGTCAACATGCACATCAAGAGCAGCCACACCGGGTATATCAAGCAACAATCAATCACTTAAAATGACAAGATGAAATAAAATAAATCCAATAATGCATGCAGATACGGGGGCATAACTCTTCGCTAAATTAGCATATGATTTAAGTTGGTTAGAAACGAATCTGCGATAAATAAAAGATGCCCACGTTACTTAAAAATGCTACAAACGCAAAAAAATTACCGAAGATAAGCGCAATTAGGGTAAGCAACGTAGCCAATTAATAGAAGATTATTCAAGTAGGCAAAACAAACCGAATAAATTGGAATGAAATTCATCCAGCTTAAAAAGACCTAGTTTAAGTGTGTTGGTTTAACCCAACTGCGGTGAAGAAGCATCAAGAATGCTACATTAGCCTCAGCATAGAAAAGTACAGAACGCCAACTAACCCACTGGGTCAGGTAACGACACCACGTTGAATGGCAGATATGCGAAGCCGAAAAGTCTCCAAGCGAAAGGCATTTGTGGCTTAGGAGAATGTCATCGAGTAGTTAAAATCGGCCTGGCTTGCTTGCACTGTTTGGAATGATATCAACCGGAATGTGCAAATGTGCCTCAACAACAGTTACGAGAGCGAAATAGCACCCAAGATACGCTTTGGTTCTGTACTGCTTGCTCGACCATCCCACTCTCAAAGTGCCTGCTTATCTTAATTCAAAGTGCGACCGGCTAACCGCAGAAGCCGAGCAGGTGATAAACTATAAGATTACTTCCATTGAAGCGAGTATGCAAAAGGGAAGCATAGCGGCCTCTGAACAACGGGATGTTGTACACTCCACTTCCCCTGCACCGCAATCAACCACGTCCCCATCTCCGTTGTCTTCTCCAAATTTGGTAGAAGGCCGGGAGAAAACTGACCGTACCGAAGACAGCCAAACCGTACTCACAGCAATGCAAATCAGGTACTACTCGAAATATCTGGCAAAGCAAATTCCACTAGACCTGACATAGCATTAACAAGGATGAAGCAACCGAACACCGACCCTCGGTACCTGTTGCTCAAATGTCTCTTGACGAGACAAAGCCCCTCGGGACATCGGTTACAAATGCGGAGATTGTTGCAAAGGTCAGCCGGGAGGCCGCCGTTGCAGCCACTTCTGTTGTAAACATCGTTAACACGAAAAGAGGGACAAACAGTAAACAATCAGCACTTGTCATTAGGTCAGGGTAAAGGATTACCCTACCTTGTAAATCAACGAAAAAGGGATCCAACAATAGTGTTCGAACTGTCGTATGTTCAAATGTCCCTGAATCTACCGCCATCATATTGCGGGGTAAGTTATCGGACGACCAAGACAAATGAAACTCATGGTGCGTGCTAATGAGTGTCAAAGCCAAGCCCATAAACCTAGTACGAATTGCTCGTCATCCGAACTCGCCAAACCATGGAGAACCCGGACTTATTCGAGTAACAGTAGAATCCCCGCCGATGTCGAAAACATTGTGCTCTCCACAGGCGCGCTAAAACACGGATCCTGTGGGATACGCATCTATCCTGACGTCCCTTGTAGTGCGCGACAATCAAAAAGAAGCACTGAAGTGAGACACGGCAAGCAGGACCGCCTAAACAAAATCTTCATCCATGGCATGCTAGAACATCCTTCTAACGATGTTTAAGAGACCGGAAAGCACAATTTAGAATGGTGGTGGTTCCATTGTGAAACACTATCTTTGGATGGTTTTGTGGTATTATCGCTCACCAGGATACCTCTCTCACCATATTAGAGGATGTGGTCCTAGAATCCTAAAACTTGTGGTTCAATCAGAACAACAAGCAAAGCATGTTTCAGATCGATAGCGGAGAAATCGGAAAAGTCTTCCATCTGAACTTCGGTTAAAAGTGGCGGTAGCTTTACAAAGTTCAAAAATTAAAGCATGTGAAGCAGCAAGCATACCGACGAATGTACCGAGGCGTAACTTGACTGCTGCTTTAATTGACTCTGACGTAGGTACAAACGAAGATTGGGACGCGCCTTGGCCTAATCAAGTTTCAGACGAGATATCAGTATCCCAGCAAAAAATACGAGTAACTGCCGACATCCCACCAGTCGACATTCTCCCACACTTGAACCCTTTAGCTCTCTGGGGCTCCTAGAGACGGAAAAACTGGCCTGCTCGCATACGAATGCTTAGGGACTTTTTCACGTACTGGCCGAACTGAAAGATCGCCACGCTTCCGGGTCCTATGATGTCATAGGTAGCACCGAGAAGTGGTTGCACACGGGAATGACGGACGCTGAAGTTTCGCTACCCGGCATGTCGCTGACCCGGAACGAAAGGCTTACAAAAGGAGGTGGGGTAATCCTGTATTACCGAAGCAACTTACCGTGTGAAGCTGTGGCGGATTCAGACTCCCAGTTCCCCGACTCTCTTTGGTGCCGGTTGCAGTTAAAAGGCAGGGGCGCTTGCCTTATTGTCTTGGTACTGCAACAACCAACTGTCGAACATGACTTGGGTGTCCTGGTTCAAGATGACTTGGGTTGCTCCAGGCAATCCGACATGGCTTCGAAGACCGGGAACCAACATGTCGGGCTGTTGAGGCGGGCGTTTGGACAAATAAACAGCTCCATATGTCGACAAATGCTCAGTGCGTATGTTCAACCCCATGTCGAATATGCAATTCAAGCCTGGCATCCATGGCTGAAACACGACCTTAATGCACTGGAGCAGCCACAACGTCGGGCATCTAAGAACGTAATTGGAATACGCAATCTTTCCTACCAGGAGAGGCTGAAATGACTGCGATTGTTCAGTGGAAGCTATCGCAGACTACGAGGCGACCTGGTTATGGTACATTTGATTCTGCGAGACCCACATCATGTGTGCCGCCCTTTACTGCAACTCAGCAGCAATACAAACCTGAGGGGCCACTCATTAAAACTCGCAGAACAATACCGTCGTTTGGAGTGCCGCAGAAATTTCTTTTCCATTCGTGTCTGTCACCCATGGAATGCGCTCCCAGGATCGGCTGTCTCTGCACCGAACTTAACAGTATTCAAAAGATGGTTGGACGATGCACTCATTCACTTACACTTTGTCACTTAACTCTACGTCTCCATCCTTCAGCTGGAGTTTACCATGGAATTATTGGAAGTTAACTGTGGGTGTTGTGAATCTAAGCGGATTGCAGGACTACGGCGGAGCAAACGATAAGTCCTTATTTCCATTTTTAAATTACTAACTGTTTTACTATCATTATTATCATTACTGTTATTTTGATATCCGCACCAACTATCCAACGAGACTTGTAAAGCAACGCTTCTTAACCCGTATAAATTCATTGTTCTTGTTTGTCGCAATCAGCCGGGAATTCAGATAAGTCAACTACCTGTCCGGAAAAGCACCAGAAGGCCGTTTCGCCCTATCCTTCTACTCATAAGTAATACAACTTCGCCCTTACGGATTCCATAAATGGTATGTCGATTCGTAGCTGCCGTAACCGGGAAGTCCTGATGCCGGAAGGCCAACCGCTGTCATCTGCATGGCAGGTGTCTGCCACATTAGTACTTTGTAAGGGAAGTGTCACTAATTGCAAGTGATAAATGGCGCCTGCTTGCCTTGGTCTAATGCATGTCTTCCCGAGCTTTTTGGTTTGTTAAACAACTAACTTTGTTGCTGTGGAATCAAATGGCCTGAAGTTACCGGCAACGTAGGCATTCGGGGGTTGTCCCTTCCAATGGTCCACTAGGCTAACACTTTGAATTTCTCGAAATTCACAATGGATACTAGTTAGAAGTTATTCAATGCAAACAATCTGATGACGTACAGGCGATAGAACAGCGAACTTCGTGTAATCAACCAGAACCACGTGAAATGTGGTTGTGTTTTACTTTATTCACCTTGCTGAATTCTCTGGTATCAAGCGTCAGGCGTTGAGTCGTAGTTCTAGGTAGCAAACTTTTTAAACAGTAATAAAAAGTACGGAGGTAAGATGGTAGAAAATGGCTAACTAAGCTAGTAAGCCTATTGTGTATGTCTCAGCTCACAGTGACATCTCACCTGCAAAAGCGAGCGTAAATCCGTGACTGGATGTTTATCTAACATATTTACGCAGGAATACATCATTAATCACTTTGAAGGTATAATCGCTAACCACTAACACAGCGGGTGCTTAGAACAAATATTTTTGAACACCATCCACCTACGATACCAGTGCTAAATTGGATCGTGGTATCCGTCGACATATTCTGTTCCTAGTGAGTTGTTTAGCCATGTTGTTAGGATTCGTTCAGACCAAGATGAGCTTATCCAATACTTTAAGACCACAAACAGTTTCTCACTTACTCGTCCAGAGCACACATTTCGGAACTGTTCTGTGGTCAACTGTATCCAAGTTTTTGCTTCCATAAGATAATTCGAGGCCTCTGTCAAGTTCGATTTTAGACTCATCAGTTCTGCGCCATATGCCGAAGTAGTCAGCATTCCATCCCTCAAATAACTTTTTGCACTATCGACTTGTGACTTGGAAATTGCACCCTTTTCTAACCACACGGAAAATCGATCATCCATGATACCAAGCCACTTAGTTCCCTCTGATTTCAAATCGCCAACCAACAACAACCATTTGTCTACTTCTGTGTCTCTGTATTCACTGAGTGTTCTGCATTTAAACATAGAAGCAGGCAAGTTACTTCGTAGTTCTGCTATCATAGTCTTCCAGTGCTCAAGTGCTGCTAGGAACTGGGTTACCTCAGCCGAAGTCTCTTTCAACGATTCCTGCTGTTTTTCCGACTTGAATGCAAGTTTTCTATATTTGGACTTTGCATTCTGCAGAATTTGATTGGCCCTGTGAATCTGATACCTCACCTCATCATTGGTAAAGAGACATGCGTCATTGCTCAAAACCTGCTTCGCCCCCTCATGAATTGAATGGACGCAAGTTTGACCGGTATCCATGCTGAACTGGATAGCACTCTCCACTACGGAGGTGGACTGCTGTTCTATGGTCGACCAATGTTCCACTGTGTTTGGCAAACTGCTATGAAATTCCAACTGCCAAATATCTAAATCTTGAATAGATTGTGTAAAATGTTTGAACACATCCAACTTCGACTGTCCGCTATTGAGCAGTTCACCCACCCGAGCAAATGAGTTCTGATATTTTCCAAGGAATGCTTCAATGTGCGTACAAATAGAGGCAACACCAGCAGGTCTAACATAATCTTGTGCAACCGGATCCGACTCACGTATTTCACCTGGCACTACTAAAGAGAGCATACGCCGTATAATCCGCCCAAATCGATTACCAAGATTCTGCGATTCAGCCTTGTCCTCTGTCAGATGTTTGTGTAGCCTATGGAGTTCTTCAAGCTCCCTTTGATAACTCAGCTGTATTTCAAGGAGTCGAGACCGATTCAACTTTGCTTCTTCTGTTATCTCATCCTCATTTGAGAGTGTGGATATCTCTTCTGTCACTGAGGGATAGGTGAAGCTCAACCGCGGGCTTTTCCGTTCACGGCTCAGTACTGGTTGCCATGTGAGCAACTCACGCTCCAAATTATCCAAGCTTGTTTCCCTTCTTTCCCACTCCAGCTTCAGTTTATTCAAGGTAGATGAAAGATCTTCTAACTGGCGGTGAAGCTCCATAGTATCCTCCTGCAGTTGCTTGAACTTAGTATGGGATAAAAACTGTTTTGTTTGTTCACCCAAGTTTAAAAGCTCAAGTTGAGCAAGTGCTTGTTGCAATGAGCGCTGTGCTTCACTGAGTGTGTTGCACTGGAAGCATTCAAGCTGTTTCTTAGTTACTTCTGTGACCGATTGAATGTGTTCGCACAAACTGCTAGGAGAAACACTCGAAGTGGAGACAGGGGTATCGATTGAGTCCAGACACAGGTTTCCGGTAATTCTTCCGTACTCTGCTAAAGCTTGTGCTAATGAACCTTCAAAAGCCCTCATAGCCTTGTTACTTTCCTCCGAGGACTGGTTGAATCTGTGGTTTAGTTCCAGCTTCTTACGAGCCTCCTCAAGCAGACAGCCCAATTCTTCCCTCAGCTTTACTAATGCAGGCGAGGAACTAACAAACACAGATTCAGGTTCATTTGTATCTAAACGCCCAAGTTGAGTACTTGTGTAGACTTCCATCTCTTTGATCAAATCAGCCCATTTGCACTCCTCCTTCTTCCCGCATATTACTGATGAGTCTGATTTGAACACGACCTCGGTGGCACTCTCTTCATCTTTAAGCCTGTTCACTTTTTCTCCAAATTGATGTACTGCTAACTTGTCTTGTTGTAATCGAAAGTTAAAGGCTTTAATACGATGTTGTGCTTTGGCTAATTCATTAGAAATATACCCAATTTTTGTACTTATCTGTCTTAACATTTTTCTGAGCTGTGGAATTTGAGAGCGAGTTGAGGTATCATCGCTTCTTTGCATACGCTCTATAAGTCCGTTGAGCAAGTTTTCTGCATAGACTCGCTTGTTCTCTAGATAGTCCATTTTAGTCATACTTTTGGTCACCGATTCAGACGTGGGTAAAGCGGCTGATTGCATATTCGTCAATGTTGGAAGCATTTCTTCAAACTCAGTGACTTCCTGCTGGAACGCATTCGTCCATTGTATCGCGTCACGCACGTTATCCTTCAGCTCTCCAGTTTCCATTAGTTTGCGATTCTGTATGTCTAACAAGTGTCCTGTTATTCGTTCTAACCAAGCATACTGTAACTCGGCCTTTTCCAACCTTTGAGATGTTTTCTTTTTATCGACAAACATCCGTATGCACGCTATTCTTTCGCTCGCAGCAAAGTCTTTTACGTCGTTCTTGAGAACTTCCAGACATTCTGCCAGTTCAGGTAGCTTTTGTTCTTGGATAAAGGAAATTTCTTTGAGTGAATTTTGTGCAACACAACTGTTTAGTGAGCTCATCAGATCAACATCGTCGTCATCCGCAATTCCAATAAATTGTTGTTGCAGGGTAGTCAGTGCTCTCTCGACTTCCGACATCCGACCATCCCACTCATCAAATTTTCGCTTAACACGACTGTGCTGTTCCATTACTTCAGTCAGGTAATTCTCCTGAAGCTGCATTTCTTGCATGAGTTTGATCCACTCATGTCTCTCGTTTATAAGCTTATGATTTGCCGAATCCTGCACGAGTCCACGGACGGACTGCACCAAGGGGGAAAAACTTGCACGTTCCCCGCCGTCCGAAATGCTAAGTTGCCGCCTCTTCATCAGTTCATGCGCCAGCCTAACTTCTTCCAATAAGCACATCATTTCATCAGCGCCTTCAGAAATAATATCTCCTGGCACCAATGATTGACTGCCTGCCGCAGTTTCACCGGAGAACTCAACTAAACGTGTAATGCGAAATTTTATTAGACACAAGGCTTTCCAGCATTCCCTGAGGTCTTCCTCAATCTGAGTTAACGCCAACTGGCATTGTTGATAAAATTCTCTACATGCATCGACTGAATTTTCGGCCTCAATTTGTGCCGCACTCAGCCGGTCCAAAAGTGCTGTCATGTCGGAGCCCAGTATGGCACATTTGGTTGCGTCATCCTTCAGATTTTGGCATCGGTCCAGCAATTTGGATAATTTTGAACTCAAGCTAAGTAATTCTGCTTCCGCTTGGGTTAACTCATCCAATTTAACTATGTGACAAATGTGGGCTTCATAAGAACCACTTTCTGACACAAGATCACTAAACATCTTGATGGCTTCACCCAACCTGTTGCGCAAAACCATTTCTGACTCAGCTAGGTGTGACTGGTCCGTGCATAACTGAGACAGCTTCGTCTGTAAATCCTCAATTCTACATTGATAAGAACTTCCAATCAAAGTCAGTGGTGTGATTAACTCTTGTAGATCCAACTCTAAATTGCCAGGTTTTAGTTGCATAATCGTTCTCACGACTTCTTCCAATGCCCCTTCCAAAGTATTTCTCGCTAATTCCGCATCCGATTCCAACCGACTGTTTAGGACTAGTGTGCACTTATTCAAAATATCAATAGACTCCACCTTTGGAAGTTGCTTTAGCTCTTCATATTCCTTCTCAATGGGGATAAGCAGCGAATCAAGCTCGCGCTCACAATTAGCAGCCGTTTCCAACTTTCGAACAAGTTTCTCCAAAGTATTCATATTTGTCTGCATGAATGAGTAGATTTGATCTATACGCATCTTCCATTGGACCCAGTTTGACCACAACAATCCATCTAAGGGGGAAATCTTGTCTGCCAACTCATTAACCACTCTTTCCAGCTCATTTCGTTTGGAGTTTAAAGATGCGAGGGGGATCTGTAGTCTATTATCGTCGCTTGGATCGTTGAGTGACTGTTGCAAATTATGAAGCTGATTTCTGTAAATTTCCACAAGTCTCTCGAGTGTTCTTTCAGTTCCCAGCGCTTCTTGCACTACTGGAACACGGAACTGTCCGGTCTCCTTGATGTTGTCTATCATCATGCTTAGCTGACCCATTTGCATAAACAAGCGTTCAGCCACCTCACAATGCTCACTCTGCTGCTCACAATCATGTTGTAGCTTAATAAACAAATCCTTGAATTGCTCGCCGATCTTGATTACATCTGAGGGAGTGAAATGAATCGCTAGGCAGCCTGTAACGAGACGTTCGTATTTGTCTTCAATATCTTGTCGTTTCGATAGTAGCACCTGTGAGTAAACCAAAAGAAGGCAACGGTGTAGATCATCATCTTAATGCAGCAGCATTCAACATATTTATCATGAACTTCGAATTAGAATTTTTTAACTAAACTCAACACGCTTGTGCAAGCTCTCAAGCAATGTACTGCTAGAAGTTTGCATGTGCTTTAAAAAGTCGTAGTCGATGTCACACATGGCGTAAACTAATGTATCATCCACAGAGTTGGTTTCACAAGCTAACGGGTAAGAAGATCGCTTTGGTGACTGTACTAAAATGTAGCATCCAGGATGTTTATCGGAACATTTAAAAATTGTGCGTCTCCTCAAGAAACGCTGCTGTCGATGAAAGGCTTAACGTCATCTCGTCTTCATCCGTTGCCCTCAAAGAAAGGGTTATATGGTTTTGGTGTGAAGGTGAAACATCAGATTATCACCTAGAGGCTTTATATGATCAGCATAAATCTTGCTACATTCTAACGAGGAATTTGGTACATGGAAAGACTAGTTGGAAGGTACTGTGTTACTCTTACTTCATCAGCGCACACCAGTAATGGGAGAGGGCCACACCGAAACTCTCCTCTTCGGACACGGTCCCAGTACCTGGAATAACAGAGGCTGACTTCAAAGTCAGTTGAGGCCACAAGTGAAGTTGTGTGTCGCAATCCAAGAAACACGGCGGGTTCTCCAAAACCAAGCAATCAAAGGACCAGTTGGTTTGCAAATAGTGAACCCGCGAGCTCTGAAGCAAGCGGGAAAGAGTGGCCCACTGACGTATTTCAAAGACTGCAGCGGTTCCACTATCGACTATCGCCTGAGTGTGATGCGCTTGACTCCATTTGACGTTAAAATAAGCCTTAAATGCTTAGCTAAACTCAAGTATTCCTAAACGTACCGCCATGCCTTAAACGTATAATTAGCATAACCCCGCGTGATCCATTGATAAAAGGGGTGTTTGGCGATATATTCGAACTACGTGCGTGGATGACCAAAAGAAGCCAAAAGTGGACGTTGGTATCCTTTTGAGTATTGCTTGCATCTCCATACGAAATAGTGACCCGTATAGGCTGAATCATATGCAACTATCTCAAATATCTTTGTGGTGGAATGAAGGGTTACCTGACGGATATAGTTAAAACCACCGACAACTTGGAACGAAAGCCAGCAGCTTACGCCAATGGGCCACGTGATACAGCTTCGGACCTTCATGATGTAGAAGCTGAGTGCGATTTAGCGCGTCTTATCCACAACTGCCATGCAAGTTATGAACGTTACAGAGGACAGAGTTGGCTCCCGGAAGACAACGTCCACTGACAGTAGCTATGTACGACAACATTTAGAAACGGTTATGGCGAATTTATTTTGATGTTAGCACTTAAAAGTTCGTCGCACCAGCTTCCAAATCGGATAGTCCTCCACAGGCATGGAAAAGCACTAAACTGCAATTGCAACCCCTTCGGCATCATCAGTATTGCGTATCCATCTGGGTACAAATCCATGACAGACAGCGTTCAATGGGCATGACCTGCGAGCTGTGGAGCTGAACCCAGGTGAACGACTTCTGGTCTTGGAGTATGATGACGCTCTTGCCCTAATCTGTGACAGCTCATAAATGTGTCCAGCAGAATTGGACATATTAGTAATGGGTGTCAGTCGTCTTGAGATATGCTTTGCATTCTCGAAACTCAAAGTCCCCAAAGATTGGCAGAGACCCACCTCTGCGCTGGACCTTGGTGGCGATCAGCTGGATGTTGTCCAGAAATTCAAGTATTTAAGCGGCTAATTTAGCACCCGTGGAATAGGAGATAAGTTCACGAAACGTATAGCGTATGCTTGATGTGTTTTGCTGACCTCCGCCGCCTGTGGTGCCGGCGCAACATAACTTGCCACGAATGACAGAGTTTACAATGTAGCCGTCCACTGAACCCTCCTGTACGGGTTTTTAAACTCGGCATTTCACTTTGACAAACCTAAAGATGCTCGCTACATTCGATCAGCGCTGCGTTTGCAGCTTAGGTCATGCCTGGTGGGTACACCGCGTGAGCAATGAGCGTTCTCAGAGCCGCGTATTTGGTGCAGGAAGAGCGAGGGAATCGCTGAGCACCGTTATTTCACCCACCAGACTCCGATGGCTGGGCCACAAGTTGTGCATGTCAGCACACGAGATGCGTTGTTTGCGTCACCGTGGTGTGAATTGTGGAAGAGGAGCGCAGACCAAGCGATGACTCAGTCAAGGCGTTTGAAGACCCTCATTTCGAACTTGGCGTCTGCTGGAGCCTATCGACTACCAAGTTGTGGTGCCAAGAACGATGAAGGCGCTTGGTTGGATATACTTGTCGAAATGACGAAATGTCCACCTCAGTTGCTTTTATGTTGTGAGTTTCTTTGTTTCTCCCTCTTCCTCTTCTCTTCCCCCACCAATCACGTTTCCATACGTGGTGTTTAATATACCACTGAGGATTATACTACCTTTTTGGTCTTAGTTTTATTCTGTAAGGTTTTGTACATCGTTTCCCCTGGAGATCTCATCATTTTTGTATTGTGGCACATTAGCTCCAGTGTGTTAGTTAATTTCATGTCCCGTGTATTGTTAATAGTGATGATGATAGTGAGACTGATTATGCACCCTAGCGCTTTTCCTGTTATATCGATGAATAGCTAAGTTGGAAGCCGCTGAGACGAGCTGTGAAGTAATTACATCAAGAATCCCCTACTCATGGATACATTTATCCTTACATGTGCTACAGCAACTAGAGTGAGAACCTGACTTTAGTACGGTTAAACTAAACAGCCAGTACAACCGGATCGTGAACAAGAGATAACCATTTTGGTCCACCTGAGCACTACAATGAGCTTGACTCATTGACTTAACACTAAGACTCAACACTAAGATCGGTAACAGCAGCGGTCCTCTTACGTTTTGAGGCTGCGTGTTGCTAGTCGCAGATGTGCAGCTACATAATGCCGGTTGTCAATAAATAACTAACAAAATTCTCTATTCTCCACAGTGTGAGACGCGCCTGCATAGGTAAGATCAAGGTAATACAAAAGCAATCGGTACTTGTACACAAATGTTACAAGGTAACCGGTTGCGAGATAAATTTATGTATGTGCATAAGTAAGTACGTGTATATGTGCCCCATGCTGAGGCTGATGTTGCATTCTTGATGCTTCTTCACCGCAGTTGGGCTAAACCAACTTACACTTAAACTAGGTCTTTGTAAGCTGGCTAAATTTCATTCCAATTTATTTGGTTTGTTCTGCCTACCTGAATACTCTTCTACTAACTGGCCACGTTGCTTAAATTAATTGCGCTTATCTTCGGTAACTTTGTTGGGTTTGTACCATTTTTAACTAACTTGTGGACATTTTTTCCTTATCGCAGATTCGTTGCTAACCAACTTACTTCATACCATCTCAATGAGGCTGGACCTTACCGTGGTGCGATGGTTTGTGTGCCTCAGTGATCCATTGAGCTATACTGGGTGGTGCTTTTGCACCTTCAGGGCCACTCATACCAGATTGGTGAATGGTTAGACGCCAGACAAACTCAGCCTCCTGGCCCTCCAGGTTGGGGTTGGAATGAGGGTGGATCCTTATTCCTTAAAACGGACTCCTTGTAGTCCATCGCCAAACCCGCTGCCTTGCGGCCAAGTTTTTGAACCAAAGGTTTTGGTTGAGAACACTAATCGTTCTCCTGTCTAGGCCTGGGCAACCTGACAGTATCCTGCCCACGCAATACAATGAATCATTCCTCAAACAAATCGCTGATGCTCTGGCCACCGCAGAGGATAATCAACGGTGCCCTATCTGCTGCATCGAGCAGGGTTGATACGGGTTTGGTTGCTACTGCTCAAGCCTTCCCATCTTCTTATTCCCCTTCTTGCGCTTTTCCCCCCTTATCGTCCCGTTCCAGCTTCACTTTTATCCCCCTGTTTTCAACCCCCAATTCTCGGCCCTCCCCCACCTTGCTTCAATAGTCGTTTGTCTTTTAGTTTCAATTCACATGTGAACGCGGAGCGTCATTCCTGCCCTGTCAACAGGCCTATGTCCAAGCAAGCGGTCAAGCCGAATTCATCGGCGTCCATTTGGAGCCCTCGATCCTCCTTCAGACTGGCATGCCTCAATGTTCGCACATTGCTTCAGATCGGTCGACAGGCAGCACTTGCCCGAACACTAGAGACCCTCTCGATCGATATCTGCTGCTTATCGGAGACCCGCCTGCAAGACTCGAGCTCTGTACTCACTCTGCGATCCCCTTCAGGTGACACCAGCAGGATGTTCTCATTGCGCCTATCCGGTGACGATGCAGCTTCGAGCACCGGCCAAGCCGGTGTTGGTATTGACCTGAGTCCCCGGGCTGAAGCTGCTCTGGTCGACTGGATTCCAATCAGTAGCCGGATGTGTGCGGTCCGATTGGCTGGCTCGTTCAAAACTTCGAAGTCGCGTGGGACTAATAGGTGTCTATTCGTTATCGCTGCCTATGCACCGACAAACTGTAGCGGTGACTCGGTAAAAGACGACTTCTATCGCCGACTGAACGAACTCCTTCGCCACAGAAGAAGCTCGGACACTGTAGTGCTGGCTAGGGATCTGAACGCTCAAGTTGGAAAATTATCCACAGATGAGGTGCATCTGGGCGGCCAACATGGTATAGGCTCCCGTAATGATAACGGTGAGCGGTTACTTCATTTGTGTGAGGATGCTCGCTTATTTCTTGCGAGCACTAATTTCCGAAACAGCACCCGCCGGAGGGTGACTTGGTGCCCACCAGCCTCGAACCAGCTATGGACGCAAATCGATCACATTGCTATCAGTTACCGCTGGAGAGGCTGCGTCCAGAACTGTCGCTCGATTTGGAGCACAGGTGTTGACACCGATCATGCACTTGTATGTGCTGACCTGCGGATGCGCTTTGGCGGACGCCCGCGACGATGTTTTGAGCGTATTGACACCGGCAGACTGGTGAAGCCAGCTGTTCTGAACGCCTATCAAATTACGCTGTCATCCGAGTTGGATAAACGCTCACTGGATGCAATTGAAGCTCACTGGTCTCATATGCAACAGACCTTACTAGCAGCAGGCAAATCCTCATGTGGTGTGTCTAATCGCCAACATGAACATTGGGTCTCTTCACAGTCTCTGGAACTTATAGATGCTCGCCGGCATATTCCGGCTGGAAGCGAACACAATGAAACTCGCAAATAGCTTCGGGCGAAACTCCGTGCTAGCCTGAAGAGAGACCGCGAATCCTGGTGGTCTCGTCATGCAACAGAGATGGAAATGGCAGCTGCCCTTGGTAACCATCGTGAGTTATTCCGTCTGATACGGGAAACGGGCAGCAGGAGACCTGGTGTTAGTGAAACTATACGTGACGAGAGTGGACAGCCTATCCACAACTTATCAAAACGCCTGGAACGTTGGGCTGAGCACTTTGAAAGGCAATTTAATCGGTCGGAATTGTTAGATTTCTCGCCGACTAGTGATCGCCCTGCTCCGTGGGCTGTTCCTTTGGATCCGCCCTCTCGCTCATAAGTCGAAGGTGAGATTTGACTGTTGAAGTTAAATAAAGCCGCGGGACCTGATGACCTTACTCCATCCCTGTTCAAATTCGGGGGACTTGCTCTTTTGGATGGTTTACACGAGTTACTCGTGAGACTGTGGGAGCAGGAGACTGTCCCAACCGATTGGAGCCGCTCCGTCATAGTCCCAATTTTCAAAGGAGGCTCACGATCTGAATGCGGCAGCCATAGAGGAATCAGTCTGATCTCCATCGCCTCAAAATTGCTTGCCTCTCTCATCCTTCACAGACTGACTGGCACACGTGAAAGCCAGATTCGCGAAGAGCAAGCTGGATTTCGTCGAGGTCGTGGCTGCATCGACCACATCTTCACCTTGCGTCAGTTGTTGGAGCACCGTCACATATGTTGGCGGCCCACCGTTGTCGTGTTCCTCGATATCAAAGGTGCATTCGATTCGGTGGATAGACATGCACTTTGGGACTGTCTACTCAGGAAAGGTGTACCTGAGAAATATGTGAATATTATCCGAGCATTATATGCTCGTAGCTCAAGCAGAGTGAGGGCTTACGGCAAGTTGTCGTCGCCCTTTAATATCTCCAGCGGCGTGAGACAAGGATGCCCGCTGTCACCTTTCCTCTTCAACTTCGCTGTTGACGAAGTCATGGAAATCGCGTTCACAGGACACAACTTAGAAGGTGTGGAGCTACTCCCAGGAGAACGACTTCTTGATTTAGAGTATGCTGATGATATTGCCCTGATCTGTGACAGCTCACAAACGTGCCAAGCGGCACTGGACAGATTAGCACTAGCTGTCTGTCACTTCGGGCTTTGCTTCGCACCCTCGAAGTGCAAAGCGTTCTTCCAAGATTGGTCTGGACCGCCTCCTACGCTGACCCTTGGTGGGGATCAGCTAGAAGTCGTTCAAAAATTCAACTACCTGGGAAGTTGTATCAGCGCCCGTGGGATTGAAGATGAAATCACGAATCGTATAGCAAAAGCTCGGGGCGCTTTTGCTAACCTTCGGCACTTATGGCGCCGGCGCGACATCACTCTCTCCCTGAAGGGTAGAGTGTACAATGCAGCAGTACGTTCGACCCTACTGTACGGTTGTGAAACCTGGCCGCTTAAAGCAGCGGACCTGAAGAGGCTAGTTACGTTCGACCACCGGTGCCTTCGTAATTTAGCTCACATTTGGTGGGAACACCGCGTGAGCAACGAGCGTGTTCGACGCCTTGTTTATGGCACAGGAAAAGGAACTGAACCGCTCAGCACCATTATTTCACGCATCAGGCTCCGATGGCTCGGCCACGTGTTACGCATGCCAGCCCACCGACTTCCGCGACGTGTGTTGTTTGCGAGCCGGGGGTGTGGATGGAAGAAAAGGAGGGGTGGCCAAGCGATGACTTGGTCCAGAGAAATGAAGGCCATCACTTCTGAGCTGGCCTCAGTTGGAGCGTCTCGGCTCCCTGGTTGGGGTCCGAAAGACGATGAACACGTTTGGTTGGACACACTTGCTGATATGGCAAGGAGCCGACCTCAATGGCGTTCGTGCTGTGAGTTTCTTTGTCCCACCCCATCCCTCTTGGCCTCCCCCTCCAACCACGATCTCATTATTTAGCCTTATATAATTTTGCATAATTTTTTGGGTGCACAGCAGCCGGCTGGTAGCTTACCGGAACGATGCCCATCCGTTACCTGTAGCTCAGCCAGCTTGCACCAGTTGCATTTTTTCTCTCCTTTTTTCTATGTATTGCGGCACAGTAGCTGAGGTGTTCCCCACCTCTAGCTAACGTGTATGATGATGATGATGAACTTACTTCATATGCTAATTTAGCGAAGAGTTATGCCACCGTATCTGTAACATTAATGGATTTGTTTTATTTCATCTTGTCGTTCCAGGTGATTGGCTGTTGCGTGATATCCCTGGTGTGTCTGCGCTTGATGTGCATGTTGACAAGGTTCTTACCTGTCTATTACCCACTACCTCGTCCATACTGGCTCCAGGAGACAGTTGGTCGTTGCTGGAGGGGACAGGGTGCACGGTCTTTGTGGCCGTGCTAGGCTCGAAGAGTGGTTCCATGCACTCAGTGTGGAGCGGACTACGGTCCAGCCACCGCCTTTTGTGTGCTTGATTTCCCAAATACAGCGTGCTTGTGTTTGCCTGTGAAGGAGTGTGGGCCGGCTCCGTTGATGAAACGTGGCTCCCATCCACATGCCTCCCGGTCTTATTCCTTCGGGTTTACACTGGATATGGGTGTGTGGTTGGAGCTGTGGGTGGTGCAGCGCAAGCCACCCGTGGTCCCTCTGTAGGCGCAGGCGTCCTGTGGCTGGCCACAGTGACAGGCAAATCCGAAACCGGATGCCGCTAACCATGTATATGAGGCTATGTTGAATGAAGTTTTTAATGTAACGCTGTATGTGTGCCTGTGTTTGATTTGGTTGTCCGTGCAACAAAGAATCACAGGAACCCTTCGAAGTGGTTGAACGAGGTCCGTGGAGGGGGTAGGATCATTTTGATTAGTAAATAGGCGGCGACTTTTGAGATCATTTTGAAGTACACCTTGTGTTAATGAATTGCGACGCGCAATCTCATTGGTGACTGCGATTTCCATTGAAGTGAACATTGGTCATTAGATGGTGAGGACATAGCTGAAGCAGATGGAAATTGGGTTTTGCCCATCCGAAAACACTGCACACCATTATGCGCTTCGAGCTTGTTTACTGTCATCATATGGAGATAGCAGGCATCGAACCTGGGACCATTCGGATGTTAGTCGTGACCGCTACTCCTAAGTCACCGGATGTATCAGCTGTACTCCGTAAAGGCGTTTCGCTGCCGCGCGACCACCACCAGTCGCGCGGGGTCTGAGTAGACCGCGAGGACACCCACCCCTACGCGGACTCGAACTGGGGACCTTATGGTTGGAAACCAGGTGCGCAAACGACTCAGCCATCGACCGACAAGCCACCGGGTTCGATGCCTGCTATCTCCATCTGATGAGAGCAAGCAAACAAGAAACGCGCAATGGTGTGCAGTGTTTTCGGTTGGGCAATACTCAATTTCCATCTGCTTCAGGCAGTGACTTTAGTTAATGGCGATTCTTATAACAGGGTTGATAAACGGGCATTTGCGGCTTTTAATAGGAAAAACGCTTACTAAGCGGAAACCCACTAACGAAACTAGGTCGTCTTAATCTGCAACTTGTGTGCCCCCCATGGTTGGCTGTGGTGTGACCTCACAAGTACGCAGCATTAGTTCACAGATGTCACCGTTCACTTGTCACTATGCTCTACACGGCCGACTGATTGCGCGCATGCAAACCATTGGTCATGCAACGTAAGTAGACTGCGCCACACCATCAGTTCTGGGATTTTTCAGGCAGATTCATCCCACTTGCATGCAAACGGTGCGGGAGCGCACATCTGCCTTGCGCAACCCACGTAAAGCGAAAATCGACGGTGCTGCGCTACCTCAAACTTTCGAAGTATCTGTCACTCAGTGCTTTTGTGGCCCTCAAATGAGTCGTGAGTGAATGTACGTGCATGATTTGTTTCAAGTCAATTCAGTAAAACTCATCATCAAACCTTGCGTCTACTTAGCCGCTCCAAGCATATCGTGGTTGCATTGTTTGCATAGTGTGCAATCTACGCCCAGTTCAGATTTTTAGTTTGCAAACATTGTAGACAACAGTGTTCGTACAGACTTCGTTCAGTTTGTTTCCTGACCGCCTTACTGATCTACTGTGACAACCCGAAGGCGTCTAAAACTTTACCTCAAATGGGTCAATTATCATCCGTCTTCCCGATCACAACGCACGTCTTTTCATTGAAGACTGCCTGCCAGCCATGTCGCCCCATCGATATACCGGTGCTCCGTCTGCAATGTGTTTCACTGGAGTTATGTCTCCTCGTTTGCATTCTCTTTGAATCTGTCAGACGTGTACGGTCACCGTCTGTGATAGGGACTACACAGTAAAGGTTTTTCCGGCCACGTCCCACAATACCTTGATCTCACCCGGCTGTCTCCCCAGTGGTTAGCTGCTAGTTCGGCCTAAATAAGAAGAAGACATGTCAGGTGTTGATGTAAGCATGGGTCTCCTCGTTAGGCTACTTACTAGCAGCTACAGTAGTGCTACAACGTGCCTCGCTGTCTGTATGCACAAAACTGCCCACCAACACCGTTAATCCATTTTTATTGACAGGCCTTGATCATTTCAGCTTACCACATTCTCCATTCCCATGCTTAATAATGTGCAAGTGTTATCACGCTCTCATAGCGTGTTCATAGGTTGATTGGAATGCCCACATCTGCGGTAAGATGCAGTCCGGCACCGACAGATTATAAGAATAAGTAATATGTAAAGCCTCTACATTTACGTTGCTGTTGTACCAAAGCTTAGACTGTGGTCGCTCGGCAATAACTCTTTTAGGGATTCTTGGCATTGCGGGGCATAGCATGGAATGATCGCTTGCACAGCGATTTCAAATTACGTCGGATACAACTAACTCGAACCTAAATGTTTTCTTCCTATCCCGTGTTATATCTGTCGTCGAGCTCCAAAAGTGTTGCACAAAAACTCTTCCTTTCGCTTTGTGTGGACATGACAATTACGGATTAACCGAGAACCACACACATTCAGATGTCAATGACACCTGGAGAGCGCACAAACCCTATTGTCTCGACTATTTCTAATACATTCCATAAACCTATAAATCTCGTTCTCGTTCTCCTCAGGCCGTGCATGATTTACATCATGTAACTGCAATTTACCAGCACGAGTCTTTGACCATGAACTTTGAGAAACCCAATATCTTGTGCCTACTGCCGATGAGTGGGACTTCTACACGTGTACAATCGTTGGTTTATTTTAGTTTCAACTTAAAACCATCAAATTATCAGTGGTTGTTATTTTTGCTTTGATGTCAGTGTTTGAGACAGTGCGTTGTATGGAAAAACAAATGTTTTGGGTGAACAACCTAGCGTTTTCAGGCTCCGAATGGCAGCTTTCAAAGGTGGCAAGCCATTAATTTGGATAAGTTACAAGTTCTATTTAACTCCTTTAGGCTATGATCATTAACTGTTCGTCGAGATTCTGGTTATCTTCCCGTCATCCGCTGTTTAGTGGGTAACAGAGCCAGCGGCAAAACAAACGGGAGCAGTGGCAGCAGTATTGTGGTAACAATGATAACGGCAACAGAAACAGCAGTTACAACAATAGAGGCAACGACAACAACAACGCCAGCAACAACCTGGGCAACAGTAACAACGGCAACAATAACAGTAGCAGCAGCAACCGCGATAACAAGAACAGCGGCAAAAGCTACAACAGCAACAACAACATTAGAGTCAACAACAACAGCAACAGCGCCAGCAGAAACATGGCAACAGCAATGACGGCGACTGCAACAGCGGCAGCAGTAGCAGCGGCGAAAACAACAGCAGCAGCAACAACAGGGACACACCAACAGAGGTAACAACAACCACCTTCATGGCGTGGTTCGGAAATTGGACACGGTCACTATATTATTCCTTGTATGTTCAGTCAGCAATTGGTCTACGCAGGAAGATTTCATCGAGAATATTACTACAGTTTAATTTGTATGTTATTCCTTTCAATAGGAATCCAGTGTCACTTGTTTAACCCCCTAAATCGGATTCCATTCGTTAGCAAAAGCAATTTCTCAATGACCCAGTCAATACCATGCATAATGCAATTGCCATCTGTTTTAGACCAAAATCATTCACACACAAATTGGTACTTGTCAGTGACTAAGGTTTTCAGTCTGTGAGTTAAGCGTAGACTTCTGTGCCGGAATGTGCCGCGAAGGTTTCTACCATTTGTTGGACCCAGTAGCTTGTCACATGAAGAATACTTGGCAAAAGGTGTCTTGGGAGCTTACTATTGCTATCCCAACCCCCGTTCAAACTCACTGTTCATCGGTTGTAGGTTCATTTATCTGGTTAGCAAATTACTGCCACATAGCTGGATCGTGTCCCAGGCGGAGTCAACACTAGTAACTGGACAACACGATTGTTTTTGATTCCATGCGATGTTCGCTTCTCATGGGAAATAGAGCCATTTGAGGAACCAAACTTGGATGGTGCCATGTGGGGAACGTAGGCTGAGCGGGAAAAAACTGATTTCCATTGCACCTAAGCGGTCGGTTCAGAGATACATGGACATACAGAGAAATGAAGTAGGTAGGCAGTGAAAGTCAAAAGCAAATTGGCTTATTAGCATCAATGCTAACAGTTCTTCTTATCAACTTGCGGGTTCTTGAGGGAAGATTCTGCCTAGTCACACAACCAAGCATCTGCGTGCCAATGAACTTCACGGATATAGGAAGTGCGATTAAGTGTTGCCTTAGCTGAACTACAAAATTCTTCCTAGGTACCATATCTCCATGCAGTCCTCCATGGGAAAGTCGTGTCTTCGGTCCCTCGTCAGAACTGAGGCAGCTGCTATCCGGGAACAGGTAAAAACAAAAAGGAAGGCACATTATTTTAGCAATTAATCGATTATCTCCGATCGTGCATTGATTTCCAAGATTCCGGAACCTTCCATTCCTTCATGTGATCGCCATCATACGGAGTTTTGGCAGGGAGGCTGCTAATTTTACCAACTGACCTCCATTTTCTAGAATCCAAACGTCATTGCACCCCCTAGATATTTGGAGTAGGTCTGGTGTAGTTTGTACAGCGTTTTGGCTGCGTTTTTCTTAACACGTTTTTCGCCGTCACTGTCGTTGGACTTCTGATTATTTTTCGGCTGGGCTAGAATTTTTGAGGAGAACTTTTTGGGGTGTTTAATTCGGCATAGCGAGAAGATGTGAACATCTAATAGTTGCATCCCCGATGAATCCTGAGAATTCGAACTGGTTGATGACTGCAGTTTTGTGAATCTGATGGTTATTTGATTGTATTCAGTAGCAGAGAATTCCATTCACATCCAGGAGTTTGGTTCGCGGTGCCTCAGTGAAGCAATAGCAGAATGTATGCAAACATTCGAGGACGTAAAGTGAGTTCGTTCTATTCTGTCAAACCCACTTTTCTGAACACTGGCATCATCACTCCGGATCGCACAAAGACGGGACGGAACCCGTCCAACATTGTGAACTATAGTGTTCCTGTCAGTCACTATCCTTGCTACTTTGCAGCTGACTTGGCTCCATGTTGGTTACCAGCGCCGAATTCATCGGACTAAACGTGAACGAACATTAGCTAGAGGGTTGTTGTCATTGACAACTGACACCCAACTCTTCTCACATTGTCCCTCGATCACAAACGCATCTCGCTCTTCAGTCTTTTGTGATGTGACGAGCCGATATTGCGCCCCGACAACCTGCAGCCCAGCGGTAAGTTGGAAAGTGCTGTGTCCCCACTGACTGTGGGTGAGATGACCCAGTACCGTGCACAATCTCTTCTCATGTTCTTATTGATTATAGGAGGCAAAGCTGATGCGCTGGGTAGACTGGAACGGACCAAAAACTATCGATAAGTTTGAGCACTTTTTATTGGCCTGATATATATATATATATATATATATATATATATCATTCTTTCTATTGCTCCCTTATGAAGATTAGGCCAAAATATGAACGAAATAACCACTCGGTAATCAATTGACGAAATAGGAGCAAAAGCGAAACCTCGATTGCGCCAACAACGAGAAACAGCAGGTCACTGGGGGTAAATTCACTTAAACCGGCTGTTGGACTTTGACCAAAGAAATGATAGAGTACATAGTTTGACTGAGCTTGCGCCCGTAAACTCATAACTTGTTTAAATCTCAGTATGCTTTCTCATTCCAGGGCTCGTCAAAAGAATATTTCCTCCAGCTAAGATGCTGCCAACTCAAGCAAGGTACTGCCAGTATGCTCACCGGGACGGCTAATGAAAGATTTGTAAAGACAGCGTGAATAAATTTGCCTTTCGAAATTATAGACACAAAAATTTGAACCATTATTCCACTGCATCAAACAATAATACCAGTAAGCTTGTCAACGCCCCCTTGTAATTAACAAACATCCGAGATCACAATACACCACTGTAGCAGAGTTAAATGCTGTCGTTCGTGTACAAAAAAATTATTTCCCCTTAAGTACTTACTCTGATGTCTGCGCTACGTGACGAAAAGTACTTCCCTGTCCTGTAAATCCTACATTCCGATTTGCTCTGCTTTCCCAACTTGATGTACGAGTAAATTTGCCTGCACTTAAGGTTGTATTTGAGAAGACAATAACATATTGGTTGGCAATGCATAAATTACAGACGCAGCCAACAGAACGGAGGTGATTGGAAATACTAAAATTCCTTAGAATTACTGTACAAAATATACTACTTAGATAAGCACGAAATACGTGCATGGTCGGTTGGTAATTTATAAGGCCGTCCTGTTTTATGTATGCTTTCCAGCCTGTCCTGTTACAGCTTACCGCAGCTGTCCACTACTGAGCTAATACCAACCTGCTTCAGACCAAACGACAGCTCTGTTGTTGAAACGAAAACACGGTTGATCAATGGCTTTACAAATTCTGTTACGTCTTCTAGGAAGAGGGGATATTTCTTAGCACACCGCTCTATCAAGGGCAGTTAATACCCCGAATAGAGGCGACGAAGAAGCAGTTGCAATTGTGGTTGCTGCTGTTGATGATAGTGTAAAATATGGCTTTCTAATACTAAAGCTGATAATAATAAAGCAGGTGCAACTTCTCGGAGGTGGTTTCAAATCCAGGAACTGTCTTTTACTTCCCAGCTGGAGAATCACATAATATTCACGAACCACACTAAATACCATCAAGTGAAAACGCAGATACCTGGTTGTAACTACATTGCTAACCTCGATATAATCCTATTTCGTGACCATTGCACAGGATGAACGGAAAGAATGGGCCTTCTAGATACATAGTTTTACCACTAGTTAACCATGTTGCTCTCCTCTCGCATATCCAGTCAGCTGTAATACATACTAGAGAAGTTGGTTGATCGGACCATTCATCTGGACTGTGCCTCACACTGTGGAGGAATATACCGTTCATTTATTCCTTTATTTATTTATATTGTGTAACTACTGTAGTAGACATTGCAGAAACAATCCGATTAATCAAGACGACCGTAAACTCACATTTAGCTTGTACTGAACATGTTTGAGGGCATCAACAACTGTGTCTTTGCTTTTATCAAAGGCATCCTCGGTTGTATTAAGCACTTGGACTCTCTGGCGTTCTACATCCGCCAGCGTGGAAGCGACATCATTCGCTTGAGCATCGACTTCAGTCAATGAATTATCGAATGCAGTCCACGACTCAAGCATTCGGGACAAGTATTCCAGCAGTTCCTCCAATTTCTCGTACCAATTCTGAAGACGCTCCCTCAGTCCTTGATGTTTCAACTGATTCAGCTTTTCCAAAATTCTTTGGTAAGCGTTCTTTCCATGGGAATTCAGCTTTCCGATCAACTTACGAATCTTGTAAATTTCTGATCTACACTGTGACTTGAGGGCGGATATGGATTTTCCTTCACCATCCTGTTGGTTCAAACTGTCAGTGGTTGTGGGTAATCCTTTCTGTACTTCCGAAAGCCATGTCTCTTCCTTTTGAATTTCCGTCTTCAGTTTCTCAAAACGACTGTGTGCTGATTCAGCCTGGACACATGATCAAAAGTAGGATACTTGCAGATAAAAGATAACCAACTGGTTTTATGCTTATCCCAGGTTGGTAAACCTGTGAACTATTTTAATTTATATTACTTCTAAGTAGTAAGCGCCTACTCAGGTCAACCTGTTCAAATCATACCTTATGGGATGAAATACCTATAGTGTTGAATAGTGCTGATTTCGGCCACCTCAGTTTCTTTTGATCTAGCAACGAGTTGGCTGAAGTTAAACAAGGGAACACCAGCTTTATCTAACCATCCAATGAAAACAGTGTCTGAATGTATTTCAAGACATACCTCTTTCAGCTCGGCTTCTATCTTCCTTTGGAGTCTTCCGAGATCTGTTTGGTAAACAGAGAGTTCACGACGTGCAACCATGATAGGAGTTGTCATATCGTACTTTGTACGGGCCTCTGAAATATGGTCGATTACATGCTTTATTGTCTTGACATGTAAATCTCCGCTGGAGAGTTCCTCCAGTAGCTGTTCCAGGGAGCGACATCGTTCTGATTTGCCTGTTTCGTTATCCAAGTGATCAGGCAGCTCGGGAATGTCTGGTAGTGATGAATACTGAGTCTGAACCTTGTCAAGCCATTCTTGCGCACCTTCCATAGTCTTTCCGAGTTCTTCCAGATCATCAAGCTGTCGCTTCGCATCAGCCAGACCTTGCTGAGTAAAGTGAAAGGTGGCAACATTTTAGCACGTTTTCAAACACCAAGGACTGCTCTTACTGACATGCAACTATTTTACCCTAGTACAAAACTGAAAATCCATGAAAATCTTAAAACAAGCAAATTTTTGAACTTAATTAGGGCTCGACACACCAGTGCATTTGTCTTTTGAGTAGCATCCAAATCTCGCCATATCCACGTCTTTCTAAGACGTATATAGGGGAATCAATTTACGTAGCAACATCTGTCAGTATAGCGAAATTATGGACCCAGTATATAATGCGAGCTGCTACAGTTTCTTTTTAGGTGAAACGGTCTAATTAGTTTCTGCCTGCAGTATCCTGTTTCGCCAAGCACACGAGTAGTTCTTTTCCCAAAAATTCAACCATACTTCCATATAACCAAAATTTAAATTAGTAAATAATGGTATATATCTCGACAAAGCGAGCACAGTGCTACTCAGTGGTCCGCAACATATCGTATTTTATGAATATCCAAGCTCCACTTCCTACTGTGCTTGTCTTCCGTATGAGTTGGCGATTGGATTCCAATGCAGGGAAGAAAACTGA
The DNA here is from genome assembly GCA_944474145.2 of Dicrocoelium dendriticum. Classification (NCBI taxonomy): domain Eukaryota; kingdom Metazoa; phylum Platyhelminthes; class Trematoda; order Plagiorchiida; family Dicrocoeliidae; genus Dicrocoelium; species Dicrocoelium dendriticum. The sequence continues at coordinate 108,308,445 of OX104066.1, forward strand.
TTTGAGCTGTGTAGGTGGAATAAAGCGGAATATTAGACCAGGTGAATCAGTGTGCAATTGGTGTGGGATTTTATAGCGAACAAGGGCGATAACCGAATTGAGGGCGTAGAACTCCCAAATGCGGTCTTAAGCCGGCCACCTTGACTAGTGTCGGTGCGTGGATCAGATTGGAAAGTGCAAACTGACTCCCATTGTCAACACGATGGGCTTATCTACCAATGTCATGACGCACAAAGGAACACCTGGACTGTTCCCACTGTGATTAAACCACCTGAGGTGACACCACGAACGGTTGCTGTAATGACATCATGGCTCAATTCTCGGGTAACGAGGTTATCGTCCCTGTTCGCTATAAAACCCTACACCAATTGCACACTGATTCACCTGGTCTGACGAAGCTCTTGTGTTGAGGGCGAAACGTTATCAAACTATTATACCAACCGATTGTGTCCAAACCTCTCTGAACTCATGTCTACTCGATCGGTTCCAAGTATTTTCCAAGAATTTGAAAGCGGAATATTTTTTCTCAACACAGTAGACAACTTTCTATGTGTCATGGTTGCGGTTGCGCGCAACCGACTTTCATGTGGTGAAATGAACTGAGTTCTCCCCCAAAGCTGCATTCACAAAAAAGATGATGCAGCTATACACTAGCAAGTTCAAGGAGCAATTAAGTACTGTTTTCTCAGTTCTCTCTATTTCCATTCACTTGAACACTTATTCTTCGAACTCAACAAATTCAACCTTCACCTCCGTACATGACAGTCTTAGATAACACTGGTAACTCGGAAATGGTATCCTTTAGAGGTTCTGGTAAACTTCGGTCAAAAGGGTTTGTATCATGCGGATTTATTGAGACAATATTCTGAGCACTTCGTCGCCATCAGGACATGCATCTGGCACATACTTTAACATTTTCTTCGATAGCTCGGAATTTTTTTGCAAGGGAGAGTCCTTCATCGGAAACCAGGTTTGTAACATCAGCACCACCCATTTCATCTTGATGAAACAGCTTCAAAAATGGTCTGGCTTCCATTTCAAACGTCCCAACAAAATTCTGTAAAATAGTACAAAGTACAACTTTAATAACCGAAATAATCGTAGCAAGTGAAACCACGTTTTCCAAAGACGCTGGTTTGGTTCTATCCACAATAAAGCAATGTTTGAGCACTTCAGCCTATTGTCATATGAGAAGAATACAGCCTCAATGGATCAAGATAGTTTGATATGACGGACCCAACCACATGGTAACATTTTAAGATACTCTTTTGGCCATGTACTGCATACCAGCCTTTATACTCGAGTCTGTTACGTCATAAATCACAAAATGCTTGTCGAGCTCGGATATCTATAGATCGTGTCTCATGTATATACATGACGATGACTAGGTCCCCTGTAACTGATTCAGCAAGTTACTTTTAGGAACGCTTCACCAACCTTCAATCGCAAATATAGTTAGTTGATAAAATCTGGGATGGAAGAAGCAGTTGTAGCGAAGGAGTTGTCTACAGAGATAGAATACTGTAGCAGAAATTATAGGAATTTAAAGCCATCTGATGAGATGAAATGACATCGAAACGCGTCATGGTTGTGCAGTGTGTTCGGGCGGGCAGCACCCAATTTCCATCTGCTTTGACTACGGTCCCAGTGATCGCAGTGACTAAGGTTCACTTCAATGTGAGTCGAGGTCCAATTTGAGATTGCGCGTCGCAATCCAAGCACACAACTTGTGGTCCAAAATTGACCCACCAATTAGTCATTTACCGTTGTGCCAAGCGTTGCCCGCCGTGGCCCGGTAGCCAAAGGGGTAGAGGTTTCGGCTACTATTCCAATGGTCACGGGTTCGAGGCCTGTTAACTCCACCTGATGAGATGAAATTACGTCTAAACGCGTCTTGATTGTGCAATGTTTTCGGGCGGGCAGCACCCAATTTCCAATGTGGCTTGGATTTAGGACTGAAGCATGAGAAATGATTTAAACAACGTCCCAAGTCCACATAAGCGGAGTTCAAAAAGAAGAGTTATGGAATCGTATCTTTTCCTTTCTGTAATCTGATGTTTTCTAACAAACATTGAAAAGCGAGATGCAACATATGCAAAGTATTATTCTGTCGTTAGTCTAAAACGTCGTCAGCAAGTTTCGTGTGAGACCAAAGTAGTTATTTTGACAAAGAAAACAGATGAGTAAGTTTTCCAGTTATAAAACTTCCATTTGTCTCTTATTTTTCAAAAAGCAACGAAGTTGACTGCTGTCCAATTTTGTGTGGATTGGTTTACGAAAAGTAGTCAAGTTTCATAATGATTTTACTTTAAACTACACCGTTTCTTACTTCACTCTTTTTAGTTGAAGTGTTGCTTACATACCTATCCGCTCAAACTGCCGCTCATTGCGGAAAGGTAGTCCTGTCGCGATGCAAATGAGTGGAGTCAAGGTCCGATATTATTCAAAGTATTGTTCACCTCTCCAATCCCTCTATCTAACTGAATAGTGTGTTGTGTGAGCGAGTATGTATTTAAATATGTACCCCTACACGAGAATATCAACAAAAAGGTAATAAAATGTATGGACCCTATTAAAGTTGTAATCGTTTTTCAATTTATTATGCAACTTATTAAGATATCTGACATAATGTATCGCAAGGCTTACAAATGTGAGATGTCTCTGTTAGTCTACAATGCTTTTGTGAATCGAAACTTGGTGACATGCGAATCCAGGAATCTGTGAAATGCTGCACATGTTTACGCTCTGATATAGTTTCCCATAGACTGTTCCAAACATTTATCACTCTACGTTCAAGCAAAGGGGCTACGAAAAAGCGCCCATATCCGAAACACAGGTTTGTGCCAGTGTCGGCATCTACTGTATGTCATTCGCAAGTGAAACAGCAGTCTAAACATGGGGAAGTCACAGTAATGTAATATGCGGTAGTCACGATGAGATCGACTCACAACGGACGAAAAGACAAGGTAAAGAGTCCTGCTTTCTCGCGCTGGTCTCTTGCAGCAAAGTCGTATAAACTCTAGACGAGTCAGGTAACGACCCGCTGGATCCGTCCAACATTCTGTATCTCGCTTCAGGAAACCGGACAGTAGGCGAGCTACTCGCAGTTCAGCACGCGTCTTATAGTGGAAGAGAAAAGCGAGTGACAACCTCCCCAGTTCAACAGGGAAGATGCGTTTGAAAGCCAAAAGCATACGCATTTCATTACAAGGTATTCTGTTCGATTTATCTACGGACATATAAATCGTAGCGCAACAGTACATCTAATCCTTCAAAGTAGGTGTAAGAGGTAGCGATTGGCCGTTGAGGGTGTACGTTGGACCATCACCACGGTTACCCAGGCTTATGAATGCCGCTTTGGCTAGGTTGACCTGACGGCGGACTTCTACAGACCACTTGGAAAGGCTTTCAAGATGTTACTGAAGTAGGCCGCAATCGTCTGGAGCAGCAGTTAGGTTGCACATCTTCAGGTAGTCCGCAAATAAGGCGCGAGGCAACCGTGCAAGCAAGGATAGATCGTTGATGTGGTTTAGAAACAGAGTGGGCCTTGGCATTGTATGTCGGGGTACGCCATTAATAGTGAAATGCCAGCGTTTTGATGACAATTGACCTGTACCAATGAGATACACCCATGTCTACTGGGACAGTGATCCATCAACACCGTACACTCGCAGCCTATGGAGCAGGATCTCCTAGTTGACGTTGTTGAAAGCTTTACTGAAATCACTGTAAAACACGTTGACAGACTTCCCCAGGTTACCTGCCCCAACCATTCACTGCCCGTCACCAGCAGTTTGGTCATGCGTGAACCACCCGGTATGAACCAGTGCTATGTGGGTGTCGGGAGATTTCTTGACCGAAACAGCTATAGAAGTCTCTTATTGAAGATCTAGGCTACCCTGACCCAGTGGCGTAGCAATTACTTTTGCCGCCCTGAATGGACGTAAAAGTGTCAACTCCCCCGTTGCGGTTGTAAACCCGTAGACCCACACAATTGCGAGCAGCTCTTTACTAGTTCGTTACATATAACTACAGTCAGAGATCTAACTTTAAAGTGCCGCCGTACATGAAGGCATTTGTATTGCTACAATACTCGTGAACAAAGTTGCGGTTACACTAATCGTGCATTACTTGAAGCAAAACTATTAATAAACCTATGAAAATTCAGTCTAGTGGATAATTCTCTCTCTATGGGAAGAGCTGCCAATCTGTGATCCTTGTCTGATTCACTGATGATTGTAGGTAGTTGGTATTAAGCTTGCTTTTTGAGACTGTGCTCTCAACAGTTGCAATGCTAGTAGTTTGGCTAATACTTCAGCAGATTTCCTAAGGTGATATTTCTGTATGAAGCTCAAAAGTGCATTAAGTCCGTTAATTTTGTCGTTTCCTAAAGCTTTCACAAGATACTGCGATATTTCCTTTTGGCAAAGAATTACTCTTTTTCTATATATTTCTCAACTTCGCTTAGTGTACAATCGTATCAGACGGTGTAAGAAAGCTATGGCATTTCATCTGTAAAACTGTAGGCGACAAACAGCATTTCCCGTTTTTACTCAGCGTCAAATCCCATCGGTCTATCAAAAAATTCTTACCCGCCCATTCCTTTCTTTTGGCGGATTCGACGCTTCATGCTTATTCTCAATTCAGCGCAGTAGTCTCGGATTATTGCGTCGCAATGTCCAACGTTTTGCCTTTATGATGAAGAAGGCGAAATCTTAGTTGTAAGCTTGACAGCACTTTGCTGCGGGTCCAGCCTTTTGTTTAAGCATAACTCTGCATGCTTAATTTCATTGAGAACAGATCTCAAAAACCTCAAGAACAATGTAAATGGAAACGACAATACCGAGATGAGAATTAAAGCTGCATCAGATCTTGTGGTCGCAATTTCTTCTTTTCCTGCCAGCTGTTACAGAGAAGTGACAATTTCCGACTATTTCTTCACCATAGTATTTACTGTGCAGCTCGACTACTCCATCTAGCTTTTATAACCACTTGACGGTTATACCGTTGACTTGAATCAGAACATTTCCGCAGTGTTTAGATGAAAAATGGATAATAACTGGTCCATCGTAGCAAAAAACGTAACCGAGTGAACCGTAGCAGAAGCTGTATGTACACAAGCCAGATTCAGGGAATGGTTGTGTATGGCACAAATGTAGCTTTGGGTCGATTTCGCAGATATCACTACACGCCCGAGCAGTAGCCTGCCATAACAACAGCGTTGTTGGATTCCTAGTCACACAGTCATCAATCTGAATTCCATCCAATTTGGTGAAAACCAGTCAAGAAATTGTCTCTACTTTTTGCTGTTGGTCTCAGTGAAGTTGAGAATCGACTCCTCTACCATCACCTCATTTTAATAAAGTTCTACTTAGTACATCACTTCACGCACCTGCTTTTCGCAAGATGCATCTGCAGTGCTACCAAAAATTAGGCAAACATGCTCTCCTTAACCTGATCTATGATTTCATTTGTCGCCTGATCTACAAAATGCTCACTAATCCATTCTGTTTGTGTGGCGACCAATAAAAGGTGCTGATTTTTTTCCCCAGCTGAAGTATCATCAAATGTTCGTGAAGAACGGGGTCATACTTTGCCAACAAATGTACAAATTCTAAAAGATACCCACTATTTTACTGGTCTAATTCATCATTCTGGATGTCTTATTCTTGACCACTCATTATCACATTATGTCTGTTGAGAAGCCTGAGTATATCAGGAAATATCGCGCGGATTCTACGCCACCACTTCGTCTCCTTTTCTACAAGTGATAGCTCCATTTTGTTACATTTTTCAGCTAACCGGATCGCTTTTTCCTTGCGGTTGAGGTACGACAGCATGCGATTTACTAGATTCGTGTTCATATGTTTTCGCATTTAGTTCCCACAAGTTTCTGAGACCCTCATCAGTCGAGAAACTAGACTGTCGGCTTGAAAACATCCTGCAATCGCAACAAAACAAGGCCTCTTTCGAAGCAGACTATCCCATTTGAGTTCGCAGTCTTTACTCACCGTTTTGCAAATTCCGAAAAAACCGTTTTGTTGGTAGCTTCCTAGCCGCGGCATTTTATCTATTCCAGGTAGCACCACTTAGTGAATTCATGATCTAAATGTTACAGGACAGTAGATCCGAGCCGGAACAGCGTAGTGGAAATTCCTGGCCAATTTTGACTAGCCAATGATAGACATCCATAACATCGGTTATTGTGCGCATTATCGTACCAAAGTGGGGTCGCGCTTTCAGTTCTTCAACTTCGTGCGCAACTTCTCCATCAGCTTTACAAACATTTCCAGCTGTACCCATAACGTCTATGTCGTTTTCTGTTGCTCAAATATTAACGTTGCTACTACCCGTTTCATTTGCGGTCTCAGTTTGAGCAGCACCCCACACTTTACCACGTTAGTTATGTAACTACTTTTGAGGAATTTACACTTGATATGAAAAATCAACTGCATTAAAAGTGCTGCCCCCTATCACACGCTGCCCGGAGCGGACCGCCTCCCCCCGCCCCCCCTATGTTACGCATCTGCCCTGACCAAATTAGGGTTCAAACAAGTCTACCTGTAGTTGTCCACCCTGTTGGGGTCACCACCTTACGGAATCGGCCTTACTACCAAGCATTTCCACCCAATTGACAGCGAACATTTGCACAGCGACCTGTTGAGCAAGTCAGCTATGGCATGCAAGATGATGGTCTATAGCAGTGGTTCTCAACTTGGGAGTAATTACCCCCAAAGGGGTAAATTGAGATTTTGGAGGCGGTACATGTAAGTACGAGGATTGAGTCAGCAATCAATTGTCAAACCAAACTAAAAACAGTCATCTGTAGCAAAACATATAACTAGCTGCCTTATCACTATTGATTAGCCACCAGGGACTAATCATTAGTGTGTGGTCAGTGGATTAGACAATTTTCAGTGGTCGAAGTTCGTGGATGTCAGTACAGACGGAGGACCAGTCATGTTGGGCCATCGTCCCGGATTCCAAACATTAGTCAAACAAGTTGTTCCGCACACCAGCTTTCGCCATTGCGTTATGCATCTTTATGCTTTAACAGCAAAAACTATTCCACCTGCTTTGCTGGACACAAGTACCGCGTTAGTGAACATTTTACAGATCATTCGCGGTACTGCGATGAATACAAGTGTTTTCAAAGAGTTGTGGAATTAAATTGGAGATAAATTCGACGTGTTGTCATTCCACCCAGACGGGTGCTGCTTTTCACAGGTCAAGTGTTGCACCGAGTGCCCGAGCTTCAAGAAGTAATTGATGTGTTTTAATAAAAAACTGCCCAAACAAAACGCTTTCTTTATTTGAATGATCGAAAGTAATTAAAAAATTACGTTTTCTTTACCAACATCTATGCAATGGTTAATAGATGATTAGCTTGTTAAACTAAAACTTTCTTGGGGTAATTGTTTATAGTGAACTCGCTTTGTGAGTAACAGCCGCAAAAAGTTCAGAACCACTGATCCATAGGGACTTGCGAACCAGTGGGTGGAGCCCAGCAGGCCCAGCAGGCTTAGTACCGTCAAAGTTGACGATTGGTTGATGCACATCTTCAACACCACAAGCAAGACTGTCGAGTTCAGTAAGTGCGGTACACGTGGAACTCAGTACAGACACTTGGTATTTGAAAATAAGGAAACAAAGTGTGCCGCGAAACGTGGACGCACCATCAGTACCGGAAGTTAGGGGATTTCCGTTCAAACATTTAATGACTTCAGAGACTGCTTCGCCAGGAAAAGACTCTTTTCGGGGCTGTTTGTACTGCGGTTAAAAGCTGCTTTTTTAAATGTAGGCGCACACATGTTTAAGTACTCGTGCAAACATCCCCCTGTTTCGTATACGCTTTTTGGTCAGATAGGAGGGATATGTCCTACAGTTTGCAACATCGTTGATCAAGTTTATCATATTTCTTGTCGTAGCAACTGGCTCAACTTGCAGACACATCGGGGTTGAATACCGTGAACACAGCAACGTCACTCCCTATTGTAGAAATGTCGTAGTCTTTGGCAGATGCAGGTTGTGGCAGAGACTAATCAACTTGGATCGCGATTCAAGTCAGGTCGTCGAAGTCCGCTCTCCAATAGTCGTAAACTGTCTCCAGCAGATGGAAAGTAGGCAACCTGATGAGTCTAAAAAATGATGAAACCATCGGTCATGGAGCGCAGGGATGGGAGAGAGCCACACCGAAACCCTCCACTTCGGTGACGGTCCCAGTGACCGTATTGGCAAAGACTGACTTCAAAATCAACCAAAGCCACCAATGAGATTGCGTGTCACAATCCAAGACACACGGCGAGTGCTCCAAAACTCCAAAATCAGAAGGTAAAGGTAATTACATGCTGCATATGACCACTGATTGGTAGTTTGATGCCAAGGACTCCAGGATTTGAACGTCCCACACATGTTGTTAACAGCTTGTCAATAGGAAGTCTAGCCACGCCGGAGACGAGCACGGCGTTATGCATGTGCGAGGCATCTATTTTGTGTGGTCCCAGTTTCCAGCATCATTTCGATGAATTTCACTTTGTTCTCGCAGCATCCGAGGATAAGTTGAACTTTAGGTCACCGTGTTAGAGGGCGATTGAAAGCGCCCATGAGAAGAAAATGTGAGAGACTCATATAGTTTCGGAGAAACGGCAATCAATCAAAACAGCTGCTCAGTGGACTGCGATAAACAGCTCCCACGAGAAGGTCAGCGCCTGAAACAGATCGAGCACTAGAGCTGTTCGCATAAACCATTGTGGCTTCGGTAGTCAAACGCAAGTCTCCTTCATAGAACAGATCTTATGTAGAGCAATAAATCACCGCAAGCATTCAACATTCACTCGCGGTCGAAGCACGAATGGCCACTTAGCTCGATTTCCTGGGCAAACACCTCAGTATTCGGCAAAGCTTCTGAGAGTTCTACTAAGTCTGGCCACTTATATACAACCAAGGATGGATTTCATTGCGCTTGCTCTTAAGACTGCAGACGTACTTAAACTACACGTAAACTGCAGAGCGAACCATCTAGCGTGCTTGAGATCCAAACAGCTTGTTATTTCTTTGTTATTAAATATTGGAAGTGCTACGAAACTTTGTTTCGCATCATCGATCCATCATTTTTGGTCAGTGGTAGCAGATTTGAGCCAATCCCAAATCACTAGATCCAGGTTTTTACGAACACGAATCAGCAAAGCTTTCAACCCATTTATGAGGGATAAGATCACCTTTAGACCCGCTTTGTCGACATAAGATGTTTGGTTTGGCCGACGTCGCTTATCACCTTCCTTTCTAAAAGCAGAAACGTACCTCACGTCAACTACTTCTCACCTTTTCCGAGCAGTCTTTCAATCAGCCTGTGCAAAAGCTGGACGTCGTGATCGTTGTACACTTGGGGTGTTGGATCTTTGAACTCGGGTGCGTGGAAGATCCTGAATTTAAGACGCCTCTTGTCGGTTGGTTTTGCAGGGCAATGGTTATTTCGAGCCACACGTGAGTTGGCTAGCTGCTGATTTACAGCGATTAAACTCGTTACATTCTATTGCTTCTAGCCTCAACGTGCTTTCCACAGGTCTTCGGTATTCAGGCCTCCGTATACTGAGACTGCTGTGCTAGTAGGACAAAACGCAGGTAGAAGTTTCGTGTCAGCTGAAACTGGGCTATCCGCAAAGGCGGGATTTCGCGCGACTGAGTTGGCACGGGACCATCAGCATGGCTGCTCTAAAAACTGGAGGCGATTAGGCCAAGCTTGCTGAGCCATACTCACAGAGCTACTCGCAACAAAATAATTCAGCCCACGCGGCGCCATAAGACTGTTCTACATTTTCTCGCTGTAGCTCTTCTCTGCCATCCTTACACAAATTCAAACGCCTGTGGGATTTCACTAATACTTCGAAGTTACTCCGATGATTATACAATGCATGAAATGTAGAAATTAACGCGCCATGTAACACTTCAGTGCATATAGCTATTGTCTACTGGTCATAGAGCAGGCATCTTAGTACGATTGTTCCTGTGATACTAATAATACGAAACCAAACTTGTGAATAAGTGTGGTCCACAAACCATAGTGAGTTCTTCGAAGTTGAATGGAGGTAATACGAATATCTATAGTGGAAAAATTCAGAATCAGAAATAAACTTCTGATAACGTAAGTTACAGAAAATAACAATGGGCGGAGAAATTCAAGGAGAACAATTCTAGATAACAAAAAAAAGCACCAATCGGAGGCCGTTAACTGCAAAATGAGCGCTGACTCATGCACCTAAATAACTAATTATTATATCAAGCGAGCAACCGTGAGAATTTTTTACCAAACGGGCTCAGGCCACGATATAATTCGCAGCCAGCTAATTATTCTTTATAGATGGGATGGTGAAGTGACTTTGTAGCTTATTTGTGACAACTGAAATCTATAGACCATTTGGCTGGTCTGTCTGGTATTGTCATCATATCAGTCGGTCAGATATTATTAAAAACTAACTTTTAAGATTCCCTGTCGATCTCATCACGATTGCAAAGCTTTTACTAGTGAAATAAACAGCCATCGATATCTCCTGGTAGCAAGTTGTGCAGGTACTTTCTGTTGGAGCCCACTACATAACCATACACTTGTCGATGAGCACCTCATTGCCATTGACCCATGCGGTCAACGTGAGGAGCTAGCTCCGTTCTGGTAGTATGCGGAAGTGGCTGCTTAATCAGACCTACTGGAATCACTGCAAATAGTTCTTTGAGAAAAATATTACCAAAAGCTGGCTACTTCTTTGGGCGTTTAGCGTACACGCAAGTAGTACTGCTTTGTATCCATTTGTTATGCTATCAAAAGGAAGTAAGTACAAATAATTCCTGGCTTGTCAAACAACCTCCTCGTGGTGCCAGCTGGATGGTTCGGGATTCTCCCGTTCCAGCAAATGGTTCGGCGGCAGTGTTCCAGGACGTGGTGGGTTTTCGCCTGGCAAGCGTTCTCCCTATAAAAAGCCACATTTGTCCGTTTAACAACACTGTGACGTGGCGGACGTGACTCGCCACTAAATAAACTCACTGCCCCTTGCTTCATCCTGCTGAAGCATTGTATTCCAGCAAGTTTATGCTGTAATTTTGGGGAGCATTGGACCCCTGTTTGACAAAGGAACAAACGAAAGGCGTATGAACTGAGCAATCAGTCACCGGCTCCCAATGGCCGTGATTCCCTGAATTCGCTCCGCTGCCTTGCGGGCAGGCTATTCAGCCAAAGGCTCGGGGTGGTGTCCCCTAAGTCAACACCCTGCTTCGGCTTGGGCAACCGGGTAGTATCTCGCCCTCTGACGAAACCATGGATTTTGATGTGTTGTGTTGTGTTTTCTTTTACTATTTCTGTACCTTGTTTTGAGTTCCGTGGTTTCCGATGGCTCATTGTCTATTCATAGACTGTTGCAAAATATATATAAATATAATATAATTACTTCATGGGACCTGAAGTATGGAACGTCTTTAACTTCCATTTCCCTTAGGTGAAGGCGTAAAACATCGACCCTGGTGAATTACTACTGATGCACTATTCCGACCATTAAATTGGGGATGATTATTAGGCAGGGATACAAATCTGTCTTTTTGCGTATCACTTTGGCAGGCAACCAGTAAAATCCTGCCAAGACGAGGTAGTTACATACTGCCATGAGTCAAATAACTTAACAAAATAAAGTCGACGCATTCAGTCGTTGTAGGAGATTGAGACCTCACCTGTGTCGATGATATCATGTTACTGCTAAATAGCATAGATGAAAGTGAAAATCGACACTATAGCGCCTCAGAAGATAAATCTTTTGTGTACGATTTTTACTACTGCTCGATGGTACAATATTCCTTCTTGTTTTACTGCTCCCCACCCTCAGTACAATTCGTATCACATTCGTCTGCTCGATGAGTTACTACGCTGACGTTCGCTTCTGTTCGCTTCATCAGTTCACGTCTCCTCTGTAGTCTATATCCAATACAATCCGCTGTGTCCGACCTTCCTGTCTTCTGGAATCTATGCTCGATTACAAAAATTGGTTAGTTCCATAGCGCAAGCGTTATGTGGAAAACATGTGTTCACAGTTGTATGACATTGAACAAACGTTTGAATAGGAATTTGCGTTCTTTTCCTTAGTTAATGCTTCTGCGTTTCAGACAGACTGGGTTAAGTGCTCTCCCTCTCATGATACCAAAGAAAGTCGGTGAACGTATGTCGCTGGAAATAGCATGATACATTGAGAAAGAAGAATCCAGCGTTTACATTATTCTGAAAATAGTCAAACCACTCGGAGCTGGATCCCGTTGTTTGTCACAATGTCGGAAACCCATTAAGCAATGACACACGTGATGAACAAATTTATGTTTCAGCATCAACCCATTAACCCTTACTACTAACGTTTTATCGTCTGGAACCATTGATGCTTGGCTGAATATCGCGTTACACTAGTTACTATGGAATTTTTTATTTGTGAATGAATATTTTGACAATTTTGTAAAGCAAACTATTTTCAATCTCACTGAGAACCTCTCGCACTTGTAGAGATCGATCAAAACAATTGCGCGCGAATTAAATTTGAGCCGTTGCTATAACGTTGCCTCCCGTTTGCCCATCAGAGTCGCATCCCTGTGCTTTTACGGTAGAAACAAAGCAGTTGAAAAGCTTGTTAACGGCAGTGTTATTTTCATTTGCCTTATCTTTGTTCTCGCCTATGGGGGCTGTGTGTGGCTTAAAATAAGTTTCTGTTTCAATGAACAATGAACAATGAACAATGATTTATCACGGGATAAAAGCAAGTGCTTGACACGTCCCGTAGGATGGTTGAGGTGAATATGATAAAATCAAAATATGTCTAAGTCATCTATCGAACGTCTGCCGATATGAATAGTTTGATAAGCAACATCAGTGTAAAATTAAAATAAATTATCGGGCGGAAACGTGCAGAAAGACACTGGGGTGCAGTGATCATTGAGGTAAAGAGTGAGAAAAGTAAAATATGGTCGCTCACTTAGGTCCATTTGATACATAAAGCCTGTAGAAATGCATCCTTGGCGTAATCCGCAGTAGGGGAATTTAGGTAACAAAATGTTGGGAGCTAAGAGCGACATCTAATCGTTTTTTGAAAACATCCAGGGTAGGAGAGGATACAACTGAGTCAGGAAGTGCGTTCCAAGGTTTGCAAACCCGGAGGGAAAAGTAGTTCCGTCGACACTCTAGACGGCTGTATTGTTCCTTCAACTTTAGGCAGTTACCCCTGAGCTGCGTGTTGTGGCTACGTTTCAGCAAATGGCTGCATACGTGATTGGGGTCACTCAATATTTGATAGGCTAATATGAGATCACCGCGCAGTCTTCGATAGCGCCCGCTGAAAATTCCCAACAACTTCAGCCTTCGGTGATAAGAGTGGTAGCGCAGACCCTGCACATTCTTTGTTGCTCTCCGTTGCGGTGCCTCTATCGCTTCTAGGTCACGCTTCAACCAAGGTTGCCAAGCTTGGATAGCGTATTCAACATGCGGGCGCACGTAGAAATTGCGCATCATTGGGAAGATTGATGGGTCAAATCTCCCGAATGCTCTTCGCAGCATGCCGACATGCTGGTTGCCTCTTTTCGCAGCTACCTCAGCCTGTTTTGAACAGTTGAGGTCGCTCTGTACGATCACACCCAGGTCACGTTCCTGGGAGCTATTCTGCAGTCCGTTGGTCCCAAGTGAATAGGTGTACTTATGTCTATGGCGTAATTGTACAATGCGACATTTGTCTACATTGAACGGTAGGGCGTTTTGAAGTGACCAGTTCGACACTGTGTTAAGATCGCACTGGAGCCGTTCATTGTCTTCCGGCCCTCTGATCCTTCGCCATATCTTGATATCGTCAGCGCAAAATAGGAAATCGGAAGTAATTGATCTCGCCAAATCGTTAATGAACACCAAGAATAGACGAGGTCCAAGAACCGAGCCTTGTGGTACTCCGCACGCCACATCGATTGCATCAGACAATGATTCTCGGGCTCTCACCACTAGCCGTCGTTCTTGTAGAAAATTGTCAATCCAACTCAGGATTGGGTCGCCAATGCCGTAATTACGAAGCTTGTAAAGGAGAATGCGATGGTTTAAGCGATCATATGCTTTTGAAAAGTCCAATTAATAGGTTAGTATTACACGAATGCTTTTGACGAAAGCCATGTTGCTCTGGGGATATTAAATTGTGGCTTTCCATGTATTCCATCAGCGCGTCTGCGATGATTGATTCCATCACTTTGGATAGTACTGGAAGTAGTGTTATTGGACGGTAGTTTGCAGGATCAGTGCGGCTACCTCCTTTATGAATAGGAGTGATGACCCCTTCCTTCCATTTTGGTGGAATACGGTTCTTCTCTAGACATCGCTGATAGAAAATAGCCAGTGGTGCTGCTAGCTCACTAGCTACTGCCTGTAGAGCCTTTGGTCGGATATTGTCAGCTCCGGGAGAACTGTGGATACGCAAGGATAATAACTTCTTCAACACCGCTTCCGCAGTGAAGGTGATGTTTTCTAAACCAGATGAAGGAGTAGTAGGAATGAGGAGAATGTTCGTGCTCGTTACCTGCTGGAAAGTTTGGGAGTAGTGAAGCCGTAGGAGATCAGCTGCTTCCATTGCTGACCGCGTGCACCCATCAGCCGTGACTAGTGCTGGAATCCCCCGCTTTACCTTTCGAAGGCCGTTAACGTGCCTGTACAGGAGTTTGCGGTTCGTACAGAAGCGCTTCATTAACTTCTGCTGATGCGTGACCTTGTCTTCGCGGATCAGTTTCACACAGAAGTTACGATGGGTCACGTATGCAGTCCACGTTTCGGCATTCGGGCAGTCCTGGTGATTTCGCCATGCCAAAACCCTCCGGGACATATATTTACGTGTCCTGCTCCTCAGAAATGAATTACGCTTGTTTTTAGGTTGGAAGGACTTCTTCTCTGATGCGTGCGCTACCAGTGTACTAAACGTCCTTGTAAATGTTTCCCAGGCAACATCTAGGGGGCATTCGATTAAGAAAGTCCAGGATGTATCCTTAACAAGCTTAGACAACACATTGTAGTGTGTGACAGTATGCACTTTATCCTCCTCCTTTTCAGGGTACTCCGCATAGCAAATATAGTCAAAGAGTAGAGTAACATGATCACTACGACCCAGTGGTGTGCTTGTAACTATCCCGTCAACCATGAGTTCTTCATTAGTGAGCACAAGATCCAATATCGATGGCTTGTTAGCAGTTCGAAATCTAGTGGGAGAGGTTACGTGGTTGTAAAGAGGGTGGCTAGCAATAAGCTCTTGCAAGCGGGCTTTAAACTGCATACCATCGGTTGCCGGCGTTTCTATGTCATGCAAGTTAAAGTCTCCAGCGATAAGAATGTGGGTGTAGGACTTGTTCAAAACAAACTGGAAAACGTGGTTCAGTTTGGAGTCCATTTCCGAAGTTGAGTTTGGCGGGCGGTAAATCACGGCCAGTAGACATGTGCTCTTGTTTCGCAACCATAGGCGGCACCAAAGCGAATCGGGTGCTCTGATTTCTGGGTGGTCGATAACTTCACATCGGAGGTTTGTACTGTAATAAAGAATCACACCGCCTCCCCTTCCGGTTCTATCGGTCCGAAGCAGTGACATACCGGGTAGATTGACCTCAGAATCGGTTATCTCAGGGTTTAACCATGTCTCTGTAATCATGACGAGGTCCCGCGGTTGTGAGGCATGGAGTTCTCTAAGTTCTGCCAGCTTGCTTAGAAGGCCTTGAGCGTTTGTATACATGCAAGATGGGGCTTTTGTTGTTAGGAGTTCATTGATAGATGTCAAGTTTGTGATCGCTTTTAAGCCGGCCGTTAGGTGGCCGGCAATTAATCGTTTTTTGGTTTAGGTATTTCAGTCGTGTTGTATGGCATTATTAAGCGTTCCTGAACAGAAGTTTCACTGGTGCTGTGCTCGGTCCTCCTGTGTGCCGTGGGCGCAGTTGTGTTGGTCTCTCCGCAGGACTGTGCAGATAAGGAATTTGCTGAGTTTGCAAGTTCCGTTGAATTGCTTCCGACTTTTGATCGTACACCTGCTGCTTTTAGCCGGATCTCTGTTGGCAGCCTAGATCGAAACTTTAACCAGCTATCTAACAGAACTTGCGTCATTCCCTCGGAGTGTATTGTTACTTTAATTAGCCATGGACCGCAGCCCTTGTAGTTAGGTGATGACGGCACTCTTGTCAGGGATTTGGCAATAACATTGTCTACAGAGAGTGCTTCACGGATGTAGCACCACTGCTCTCGGTCATGAGTTTGTGCATCGTGATCAGAAGAATGTAGAAGCTCGGGAACTCCATGAACAAATATTGTTCTCTTGCTATCTCTATTAGCAATACCGTGTTGCTCCACTGCTTCTTTTGCGCGATCTTTCCAAGGTAGATCAGGCAATATGCGTACTCCGCTCGGTGAGTTGCGAAGACGAACTGCTGAGAGCAGGACAGCCTCTGTCTCATCTGCTGAGTTTAGTGTTACTCGAAGAATTCGAGGTTCACCAGAGTGCACTGAGGTCGGGTGACGCGCTACGCGTTGCAGCATTGCAGGCTCAACCAGAATGTTAATTGCCTCACAGATGGAACTCCACTGGTTGCGATCATCTTGCAATTTACCTTTTATTGTTCCAGATTTGGATTCGGGAACATTGGTGCACACGAGGGTTAACGCAGCGTGGTTTTGTCTAGTGAGTGTTGGCTTTATACTTTTTGCTGGCAATTCGCGTTGTTTAGAGGACACCATTGGAGTTGGCGGTGAAAGCTGCTTTGCACCACGCGTGCTCGGTACTGAAAATGGACCTATGTGTGTCCCTCCCGGTGTGTTTGTCGAGGCAATCGATGCGTACGTTACCTGCTTGTTATCTGCACCGGATTTCCTACGGCTCTGAGCTGTCGGCGTCATGGATGCATCTCCAAGTGAAGCCTCTATGGTTGGAGAAGTGGAAACAGGTATGTTTGAGGCTTGCTCTAGCAATTCTCCCTGCGTTAGATGTTCAAGTCAAATCAAGTCAACCATGCGTTTTATGCACTCATGAAGAGTGAATTTTCAGCCACAACATACGCACCAAAGACTGATAAAAGTGAAGAAAATTATTTCAAGCGAATTTGGGGCGTCAGCAATTTGAAAACGTGACAGAGCTGATATCTTCAATTCGCTTTGACAATAAGCTCTTGTTTGACCACATTTTGATCCCTTAATAACATGACAACTATGGAACAACTGACATCGTGCGAGCCTAAATGGCTTTGTACTTTTGTCTGCTTGATGAAGTCGAGATACATTCTGACCATGCGCTATGGAGGGGGTGACTGGCATCAGTGTTTTTGGACGCCAGTTTTTCGCAGGAGTGAAGGTGGCTAAGCAAAATGGTGCCAGTAAACTCTTATATTGAAATCCGGCTACATCGAGCAAGTTGCTTCAGTGACCTATCGTCACTTTAACCTGCCCGTTTAAAGTCCAAGAAATATCGAACATATATATGATTTACGACGCCCCCTGGTAGTAAGTTGTGCAGGTACCTTCCATTGGAGCCCATTACATGGCCTTTCACTTGTCGATGGGCACTTCAGTGCCATCGGCTAATGTGATCAACGTAATCAGCTAGCTCCGTCGCATTATTAAGACAAAGGACCTGAAAAACAGTACTATGCAAGCGATAATAAACCGCAATATCAAATAACAAGGAACGAATGAAAATTTTGTCGGGAGCTATTGGACGTTAGTCTCCTGACTTTAGTGAATGCCTCGTTCACGTGAGAAAAGCACTTGAGATCACGTCTTAATGTAACTTCTGGATATTTCAGTGATGCACAAGAGTTCGGATGTTGTAGTCTACCTATATTTTGGGAAAAGGTCGAGATACTGCACACGATTCCTCATTTGTTGCTTTAGGCAAAGAAATACTTAGGCCATTTGAGACTAGTTAGCAAGAAAGATGCTAGGAAAATTGTGCTGTTCTGTTTCTACACAAAGCCCGAGGATTCTGTTCATAAGCGTGCCATCTTTGATCGAGAATGCGAGTCCTTTTACTCAAGTGGCAACAATGCACCTGTTCCCTTTATCCACTGATACAAGTTTATAGTTTTAATGATGTCCCTTTAATTCCTCTGCAATTGATAATGGAAGATGTCGAAAATTCACCTATCCGGGCATATGAAGCTTCACTTGACTAGTTCTCGAATTTAAGCGAAATATTTTGTTAGAACTCGATTATGACGGGTGTCTAGGTCTGAAAACATACTAATTTACAGCTAGGAATCGACACACTCAAGTTGTCATTAAACTTCATTCGTAGCTATTATCTGTTGCACGTAAATGGATCAGTTGTTGGCCCAAAAAGTCAGATATGGCAACGCCTATTTTTCAATTCCATCCTTCAGCCTTTATATATGCAAATGCTTTCTTCCACCGTGTTACTAAAGAAGATGGGGTATTATAACGTCATCCTCAACAGTTTGGGGTTTATTACCTCCAAACCGAGTTGAAACTGTCCGATGCGCTTACAGAAAGGAAGCAGCACCGACTGTAGCATTCACCCACAGTGGAGGTACTCCGTAAAAAGGAGAATAGAACAAAGTGGCAAGTTCCTTGGTGAAAACAGCATCCTATTTATTAGATATATTCACAGTTTCCAAGAAACATACTATCGGTTCTAATTGAAAACAAATGCTACATGTTGCACAGTAGTAAAAAATGTTGGGAAAGTAGGAACATGTATTCCCTACATGCCAGACTTAGCTGACAGGCAACTGTCGATGTCTTTGTAAATCCTACTAATGCGGAAGCGAGAGCTACGGTATGAAGTCAGTTCATCGCTACTTGACACAAATTTTGCATTTATAGGGTCAGCACCGTAGTCATCCCCTAGTATTGTCTTAGAAACTTGCATTTCCTGTGCCAACATTGTGGTCTACGGAAATGATTTACTGACAAGATTTGTGCGCAAGCTATAGCATCTGGTTTCTTGACCAGGCGGCTGAAATGTTACCTGTCCGCCGTGTCATGGTAGCAACTTTGGCACAGACGGCCTGCGCTCGCACAGCAGATACGTTGCGGTCAGACAGCGCTGGAAGCGCTATAATCATGAGATACCTGCTTGGAGCAAAAGGGTTCTGCAAACATGCAGAATAATTATATACACCCAGCTATAGTATTTCAATTACTCGGAGTAATTGGGTCGCGACATGCTGAATTCATCCGTTGTAGATTCACACATCATGGTGTCAGATGTCTTGAAGGGTTTCTGTTTCTCCATAGCTGAGAGTAGCCGTTCACATCTAAGGTGCAAATAGTGCGCAAGCGCAGCCCATCGGGTTGTACGCTCGTGGACTGGGTCCAAGACGAATAGATGTGAGCCATCAAACCAAAATATTCGGATGCTTGAAGAGCTGCGGTAGGAAAAATCTTATTTTATGGTCTCACTACACGACACGTACGCACCCAGTAATTCTTATCCACATTGTCTCTGCCCGTTTAGGTTTTTCTATTGCATGGAGTTGCTTTTGTCAATCTCCGCCACCTGTGGTGCGGACGCGACATTACTCTCGCCTTGAAGGACAGAGTTTATAAAACAGCCGTCCGTTCAACTCTCCTATATGGTTGTGAAACCTGGTCCATCAGGTCGACCTTCATAAAGAGGCTCGTCACATTCGATCATCGCTACCTCCACAGATTTAGCTCATCTCTGGTGGGAGCACCGTGTGAGCAATGAGTGTGTTCGGCGTTGCGTATTCGGTGCAGGAAGAGCGAGTGAACCGCCCAGCACCATTGTATCACGCACCAGGCACCAATGGCTAGGCCACGGGTTGCGCATGCCAGCACACCGACTTCCGCGACGTGCATTATTTGCGCGCCGGTGGTGCGGGTGGAAGAGGAGGAGGGGATGACAAGCGATGACTTGGTCGAGAGGAATGAAAACCCTCACTTTGAAACTGGCGTTGGTTGGTGCATCCCGACTGCCTGGCTGGGGTCCTAAGGACGATGAACACGTTCGGTTGGACACACTTGCTGATGTGGCGAAGAGCCGGCCCCAAAAGCGTTTGGGTTGTGAGTTTCGTTGTCCATCCGTCCCCCTTTAAGTTCCTCCTCCAATCCCGATCTCATGCGAAAAGTATAGTATAATATTTAACCTCAAGTTTTTGTAGTATAACTTTTAGTCCCTTGTCTGTTGTATTGCGGCACATTAGCTGCAGTCTGTTTCTCACCCTCAGCTAACGTGTGCTGCTGCTGCTGCTGCTGCTGCTGCTGCTGCTGCTGCTGCTGCAGCAGCTTCCTGCACGGTAAACCAAAACTCCCCACGTGTTGGTGAGCAAGTAGTAGGGCCAAGTATACGTGATTTGCCGGAGCACCCTAGAAAAAGGCTTCTTGGTGCACAACTGCGTACAATAAACTACTAGTATGGGTAATTCTACTCCGTTTTTTAACGTATTCTTCTATGCGGCCACACACATACTTAGTTATATTCTGCGAAAATTAGGCAGCGGTGTTAGACGTCGATCGCGTCCGCGCGCTGGACAGAGCAACATCCGTTGTACCTCGGAGAGGGCCCTACGGTCGCGAATTCTAGTTATTAATAGTCTGTTGACCTAATCACCCTGACACAAAAACCAGAAGTTTGTCGTTGACCCAATACAATGCCAGTGCACTTGTACAGTTTTCTAAAATTTTAAGGACTCGTTTGTTGGAGGTACGACTTCGACTTCGACTGAATCCTGTGTTACAACCCATCACTGATTAGGATTTTCTAACGCTATTGACCAGAGTTTGGGATTGAAGTGATTCCTACTGCGCTTAACCAGATTAACACTGCTTCAAATGTCCCACCATTCATGTGTGATCTTAGTGTAGCTATTCACATTATGGGCTAGTACTTAACATACGCAAATAAAACAACCACTTGTGCCTAGCAAATTAGTGCTGAAGACAACAACACGTGTATGCGAGCCAAAACGCGTGGGAGCTGCTTATGGGGATAGCGAACTACAAGAGAAGTATGCCGGGGTCTCCAGGACACCAACTAAGAGAGTTGAGATTAGCTAGGGAAGCGCTACGGGCAGAGCATGAAATCGACATGGATGGCGTGGAGAACATTAAGAGATGTTACCATCAACATCCTTAAGATTGACTGGTGGTATGGTGGGGCGCGCCGAAGAAGACAGCTCAAGAACGTCGTGGAATATGCGGAGGTATCCATTACCTAACAATCTGTCCTCCCTCGACCAGTCTGAGAACCGTCGGTGGATAGATTAGTGAGAGAAAGTGAACAGCGAACCACCCCGCCCCTTCACTTACATAGACATGAAGCACGTTGGAGCTTCCCATTTCTAATATACCGTTTAAAATGTCACTTGGGATTGCAACGCAATTATCCCACATGTTTGTTATACATGCCATACCAAAAATCCACTGGTTCATTGGGACTAACGTATCCTATATTCCAAAGCTAAAACTTGTTCTTCATATATATTATCTAAAGTGAGTTATTAAATGGGTGAAACCTCAAAAACGAATTTTATTAAGAATAAGTCAAACTTATCAACTGGGCAAACAATTCAACCGTACCTGAAACTGCTCGGCCCATTGTGTATATAAATCTATCTGGAGCCGGATTCCATCATGCTGGGTTGTCATATCAGTGAGTGTGTTCAAGGTGGACGGACCGGAACCCAAGATGTTCAGTCTTCGTTCTTGTGCCGCCAGCCACTCGCTTGCTCTCTCTGCTTCTTCGCCAGACTGTTTTAGCCTTTCCAACAGGTTCTGTAAATGTGACTGCATCTGAATAACCTTTTCTTCATGGTCCTGAAACCTTTCACCAAGCTCTTCCGCCTGCATGATAGACAGTAGTAGGAGTAGTAGTAGTAGTGTCAGTGTTAGTATTATTATTAGTAGTAGTAGTATTAGTAGTAATGTTAGTGTTAATATTATTATTATTAGTGGTAGTCGTATTAGTAGTAGATAAAGCAACCCTATTGTATTCAATGACAGTTATTGCTTAATGTGCATATAAAGTGCAGTGAATTGCTCATTACTGACGGACGCATGGCTTCATCAACTGCGATCCTTATTGCATAACCATCATTGCAAAAGTAGTCATCAAGCAGACACCCATAATGGTTAGCCTACACTTGAATCTTTCTACGACTCAGCTATAATGAAATTAGAAGAATCCAACTCAGCGGTGCAGCTTAGTTTAAGGTTAGACTTGGTTGATATTGAGGGAATTCTGGTTCCCTCCTAAAGCAAATGAAATGAGATCAAGTGTTGATTTTCAAATGGTGAAACGAAAGCTTATTGCAGTTCCCGGTTCACAGTGTCAGTGTGGTTTAACGAAGCCGTGAATAAGATCCCACGAAAATCTTAATGGGTTCGTTACGAATCGAGAACCCTAACGGTCAGCGAAAAACCGAGCAGTTTTCGGTATTATGGAATGACTTTTCCGCTATCTGGCGTCTGGTTCAGCAAAGAGTTTGGTGTCTATGAGACACCGTTCTGGTTATCAAAAGTGGAACAAGTACACTAAACGGAAGCTAGTTGTCAAAATGCATATATAAATCTTGCTGTTTGCTTAAACTCACTACATGCCAACAACAGGGAGCCAAATCAGTCACTTTTGGTTTTGGAGAGAAGTTGGGGATAATACTCATGCCTTGCCCTCGTCTCTAATATGCACTTTCTTTGAAATCTGGATCATTTCTGAGGACAACGAGATATTAATATGCTAGTTCCCAGTTGTTTGACACGTTTCTTCCGGATTCAAACCGTAAGCTGTGGAACATTATGCCTGCTGAGCTCCCTAACGCTGACCATGGGCGGGAAATTTCTTTGACCTGGGCCTAGATCATCTGTACAAATCCTAGTCACAACGAGTGATCAGTTATGATGTCTAGGGGGTGCGTAACAACTGTGTATATGTTTGTGTATATGTGTATGTGTGTATATGTTTTGTTTGGACATGTTGCACAAAGTTTTCCAACTACTTAATAGTTCAATCAAGCATTTGCCTTGTTGCAACGTCACTTTGAAGCACATCTCAGATCAAGCCAGTGAACCCACCCCGGTTATTTTCTGTAAAATATTTGTTGAGGTCTCTCCTGACGACCTTTGCTTTTTACATAGTACACACAGGAAGTGACAGGTGATGATGGTGGATAGACCATGAATGTCGAGGGCATCGTGCTGTAGCACATAAGGTCGCAAGTACCTGAACCGAGTCGGCTTAGTAGGCCACCAGTGTCGCCACACGGCTCTAACAGCGGAGAGGCGACGGGTCATCAGCACAGCGCTTGATAAGTTCGCTGGTTCCTGTTCAATAGCATTTAATAACCCATTACAATAATGCGGTTGATGTGGTACTTGTGCAATATCACCGCTGCAGTTGATCCGTACGTGTGCATGTGTGTTGAGTTTCTGACATTTCAGCTTTTAGCTGTTAATTGCTACCCCCGGTGTGGCTGCACTTTACGTGCATGTGGACAAGGTGCTTACTTGTTTAACACCCTCCACTCTGTTTACGAGCTCCAAGAGACCGGTAACTTTGCTGAGGTGGGGAACGGGGTGCACGGTCCGTAGGACTGTGCTATGCTCAGAGACTGGTTTCATGTATCCAGGATGGAACGGGCTACGGATCAGCCACCGCATTGTGTACGTCTGATACACATGATGCTTTAATTAATCGGACAGAAATCTTGCTGTTGGGCATGTTGGAGGAGTGTTGGCCGGCTCCGTTGATGAAAAGTGGCTCCCATCCACATGCTTACCGGGCTTATTCCTTAGGGTTTACACTGGATATCGGGTGTGTGGATGGCGCAGTGTGTGGTGCAGCGCAAGTCACCCATGGTCCCACTGTAGGCACAAACGTAATGTGGTTGTCCCCATGAAGGCCACAGTGACAGGCAAAGCTGGAAGTTGATGCCGCCAACCATGTGTATGAGTGCAGTTTTTGTTTGGGTTTGTAAGTCTGCACCCACAATTTTGACTATGTTTGATCGCGTCACTAGTGTGAGAAGGGATCAGTGATGTCCGTTGAGTGGAATCGATCATTCAGATAAGCGCGGGGCAGTGACTTTGGTTAGTGGCGATTCACATCCGCCAAGTCGCAATGTTGCTACACAAACAGGTGGGTTTTTTTTATAGAGAACGCTTGCCAGGCGAAAACCCACGACATCCTGGAACACTGCCGTTGAACTAATTGCCGGAACGGGATAAATCCCAACCACCCGGCTGGCACCACAGGAAGGTTGTTCGGTGAGCCAGCGTTAAACTCGGGTATGTTTTCAGCTCACCACTCGGATGCCACCGACCATATGACTGGGTGCTTACCTACTCGAGCAATCGAGTAATCAGGACCATATAAACGTGCACGCTGGATCACGATTTGGTCACCATTCCATGTATAGATGGATTTCCTCCTGTTTCGAACGCTGTCTTTCAAGAATTAAATTGCAAATTTTGTCAGTGTGTGTGCGCACAAATGAACGGTATTTTGTGACTGCTTTATGGTTACCGCGTGTACCATACTCCTCGTTGCTATTTTGATGGACTGTATGTCACAGCTGAGCGCATATGAGCGTATATGCAGCATCAAACCTCATCCTAGGGGCACTCGTGCGTGGGCATCTGTGTTCGGATTACCAGTAAAGCAAATACAGAGCGCCCTCGTCTTTGCAGAAACGATAGGTGGTTGTCGCTGCGCTGCAACACTCGATGAATTCGTGCATTATCAGTACTAAATTCCTCCCGTCCGAGGTTGCGATAGAGCGGGGACTCCGTTCTGACTCACTTTGCTCCATAACTTTTCTCCGATTTAACTTACACTGTCCCTTCCCAGTTGCGTACCACCAAAGGCCACATGTCATTCCGTGGTTCTCGGTCTCACAGTCGACCTGTTCGGCATAGCCCCATCGTGGTTTCTTTGGTGACTGGGCAGACCGGCTGGGCTAAGGCATACACGGCCGCATGCACTACAGCTCCATGTGGGAGTAGCCGAAGAATTGTAGTCCCTCGGCAGCTGATGCGTGCACCAGCTGTCTTTCTTGCGCTTGGGCAACGGTACACATGATGGGTTCCCGCCAGGTGCGGCGATCCGTTACCATCTCCTCCCAACCCCTTAGGTCAATACTTACTCGGGACAAACTAAACTTGATATTGACTTGGTAGTGCAGCTTTGCTTTGCCTGCATTCCGGTTACCTGTGCTCAGTTGCCCATACATCAGTTGCTTAGGGATTCTCGTTGCATCCATACGGCGCATAAGTCCAAGCCACCGGAGGTGTCGCAGCAGTAACATACAGTCCATGGTGTACACTTCGCTCCGGCGGATCACACCAGTGTCCGGCACATTCTCACACCAGTGGATGTGCATAATCCGGCGAAGGTATTGCTGCTGGAATCGTTCCAGAAACCGGATATTTTTTCTGTACAGTGTCCACGTTTCCGATCCCTAGATAAGGACCGAGGGAACCATGGATTAGTCCACCATCACCTTGGTCCTAATAGTGAGATGATGACTATTACACACGCGATGTTCCAGTTCCCCCGAAGCCGCACTCGTCTTCGTTACAGGAGCGCGCAGTCCGTCGCTGATCCGCAGGTCGGTTGACAACTTGCGCCCGAGTTAGCAGAATGCTAGCGTATTCTGTAGTACTTCATCTGCAATCCGTACTTCTGGCCTGAACATGGGCCCCACTCCATGTGCCGGCTGGAATAGGCATACAGTCTTACCTGTGCTTATGCTGAGTCCAAACTTGGTCGCCGTGGAATCTAATGCAGTCATCATGCATTGCAGTTCCTCCTCGGTGTGTGCAAACAACGCACAGTCGTCAGCAAACAGCAGCATACGGATGGTTGTCTCACGTACTAGGCTTCTTGCTTCAAAGCGATGGATGTTAAGCAAACACCCATCCACGCTGTGCTCCAGGTGCACACCGCATTCACACGTGTTGAATGCGCAAGACATCACAGCAGTCAGATAGATATTGTACAGTGTGGGGGCTAAGACGCATCCTTGCTTCACACCGGAGATAACGGCAAAGTCATCTGAAATCTGTCCATTTAGCTGCACCCTTGTTGGCATGCCAGTATGCAGGCATTCAATCAGACGAATAAACTTTGCAGGGAATCCAAACTTTGAGAGAATCAGCCACAACACCTCACGGTTCACCGTATCAAACGCTTTGGTGAAGTCAACGAAGAGCGAATACAACGGTTGATTGCGTTCATGAAATTTTTCCTGCAGTTAACGTGCTGCGAACTCCATGTCTGTGGTGCTTTGGCCCGAGCGGAACCTACATTGCTACTCAACTACCTTCGGTTCCAGTATATGTGTCACAAGGCGATTGAGTAGGATGTACGCAAGAATCTTCCCGATGTAGCTAAGTAAACTCATGCCACGATTATTGTTGGTGTATTGCTTACTACATTTTCCGTTGTGCAGTGGAAGCACAAGAGGATCTTTCAACTCTGCAGGCACTTGCGCTTCCATCCAGACAGCTTTCCACCAAACAATGGAGTGGGCGCATCATAACTGGTTCTCCGTTCTTCAGTATTTCCGGAGGTATACCATCAGAACCAGCGCATTTCCTATTCCGTATTTGAGCAGGCGCTCTCTGTGTTTTGTACATTCACAGGGTGTTCTCACGTTCGGATAGTACGCTGTAGTGTTGCAGCCCGTGCACTGTCCCAGTCAACCTCGGATCGATTGTTCAGGAGGGTGTCAAATTGTCTGTGCCACATCTGCAAGATATCATCAGATTGTATGTATACGGCGCCGGTCCCAAAGTCCTTCTGGGTCTTGCTGCACGTACGATGTTTCGAGGAATTGTAGAAATCTTTCTGTTGACGGTATTCAGCGTAGGACTCCATGTGCTCAGCTTTCATTGTCCACCAAGTACTTTGCAGTTGACGCAGCTCTCCAGCTAGCTGCATTCAAATGTGACAAGATTCTTGGTTTTCATCGCGTTGTTAGGGTCAACCTCGGATTCGATGAATGCTGCCTTTTGCTTTGGTACTAATGGCCCAATCGTTATAGTGCTTTCGTCGAACCAATCGAGCCGCTCATATATATATATATATATATATATATATATATATATATATATATATATATATATATATAGTGCGCTGTGCGCTGTGCCCCATGTTGAGGCTGATGTCGCATTCATGATGCTTCTTCACCGCAGCTGGGCTAAACCAACTTACACTTAAACTAGGTCTTTTTAATGTGGATAACTTCATTAAATTTTATTGTTTTCTTGTTCTGCGCATTTGATAATCTTCTCCCAACCTACACACGTGGCTCATGCAAAAATTGTGGTAAACTTACGTAATTTTACCGCGTTGTATTTTTAAAAATAGCTTTCGGACATTTTGTACTTATCGCGTATTCACATTTAACCAATTTCTTCCATATGCTCATTTAGCGAGTATTTATGTCGTCATATGCGTTTACATTATTCGATATCGGCATTTCGAATGATCGGCTGTTGTTTGACATCCCAGGTGTGGCTGCAATTGATGTGCATGTTGACAAGGTGCTCAACTGTCTATTACCCATTACCTCGTCCATCTGGCTCCAGGAGACGGTTGGTCGTTGCTGGAGGGGATGGGGTGCACGGTTCTTGTGGCCGCGCTAGGCTCAAAGAGCGGTTCCATGCACTCAGTGTGGAGCGGACTACGGTCCAGCCACCGCCTTGTGTACGTTTGATTCCCAAATACAGCGTGCTTGTGTTTGCCTGTGAAGGAGTGTAGGTCGGCTCCGTTGATGAAACGTGGCTCCCATCCGCTTGTCTCCCGGTCTTATTCCTTCGGGTTTACACTGGATATGGGGGTGTGTGGATGGAGCTGTGGGTGGTGCAGCGCAAGCCACCCATGG
Organism: Dicrocoelium dendriticum; assembly: GCA_944474145.2. NCBI lineage: Eukaryota > Metazoa > Platyhelminthes > Trematoda > Plagiorchiida > Dicrocoeliidae > Dicrocoelium > Dicrocoelium dendriticum. The sequence continues at coordinate 108,336,321 of OX104066.1, forward strand.
TCCCTCTGTAGGCGCAGGCGTCCTGTGGCTGTCCACAGTGACAGGCAAATCCGAAACCGGATGCCGCCAACCATGTCACAGCTGAAATCTCACCATTCCTTGATGCGTAGCGTACAACACTGACCTGTAGAGATACCGTGGTCACAATGCGATGCATAAGCTTCTGTCGGCAGCGCAAACCTATCGTTATAATACAACTAGCATTTAAGTATTTAGCAAATATTAGCGTTCGTCGAACGTCGAGTAGCAGTATCATGCTAGTCATGTGATGTATGGTATTACATCTAATAGCCTGTAGTCATAGAGCAGATAAAATGGAAAAATGTGCAAGGAATATATAGAGAATCAGGTTGCTCATCTCCAACACCAACAGTTAAAATGAAAATTTTGAAACCAGTAAAGATTGCAAACAGGCAGATTGACCCACTTTTGGTTTGATTGCAGCCAGCGTATTGGCATCGAACTGATAATCGGGTGACGGTTGCACCAGTGCTTCCGTTTTTGATATAAATGGCTGAAGAATATTCACTTTGATACCTTGCAGCTTGTCGAGAAGATTCTGAAAAGTTCGCGTTTCATAGGGTGCAGAATGTAATGAGAAAGCTCCTAGGTTTACATGTTAATACATTTTCGTTTATAATTATTTGGTGGACTTTTAAGCGGTACCGGAAGAGTAGATAAAACGAAGCAGTGCTTCTTCTCGACTGTACTAATTACGGGAACATATAGGACTGCTTCCATAAATTTGTACGGGGTGTCGACAATTCACAACTGTTAGACCAAGACGGAAGGATGTCGTAAATACCGAAAATTTGAAATTACGATTTTCTGATAGAGTGAATAGTTCAGCCTGTTGGTAAGCTTTGTAAACAAACAATTGGGCCAAAGACAGTACTGATAAATCCCAACGCTATCATTTCTCAGATTGCAAACTTTGCTAGTAGTCGACGAGAGCTGGCCTCACGGCCTGAATGTCAACTGTTGTCGCTAACGGTGGACGTGGCGTAGATATTCGACCCACCGCTGAAGGATGAGAACGAAATTACGTTCACTACCAACCTTGATTCGGGATATTTTAATGCGTGCAAAATCAGGGAAAATCGAAGGTTTCGTGTGCTTTAACTGTCGGGTTCGTTGCCAACTTCAATCAGGTCCGGAAAGATATCCATGGGAATTGAATCAATGGTTATCCATGATGGTGGTGCCCCAACAACCAGGATAATCCAGCGTATGCCATTATTAAGGGCTCCCCGCGTATAAGGTTATGTAAAACGATGACGCATGGGCCAAACTCATTTTTAATTTAATGTACTGTAAGGGTCACTATCCACTGGTTATTTCCGAAGCGTGTTCTTGTTTTTGAATTCACGAATTTCTGCAGTTTTCTGGTACAGTAGACCGAGATGGGTTTCGGTCGATAAACAAGAGCATATTATCTTATTATATGATATGCAAAAAGTTGTTCATGATTAAAACTGATCCGTTTAATTGGCACGACATGTGTAAAGGACGAGTGAACCAGATAAGAGCGCAACCTAAGTGAATACCACCAACGCTGCATTTGAAAATTGTAACCTGACTCCTCAACAGAACAGCTTCTTGCTCCAAAGAAAAATATGTTTTCCATTGCTTCCAAGCTAATCAACCGTGTAATGGGTGCATGTGACGACCATAGTTTGAGTTACTTGCCAAGACGCACCTGGATTTTGAGGAAACCTTGGCTCATGTTGTTTTAACTACACCACCAACCCCTCCTCTTTACCTGCTAGTGTGACCTAGACTGGGACGCCCATGTCCGCGTGTGCTTGCTCTAGGCTATTCGGTTACACCTTCATGTTGGCTTATGCGCAAGCACTTAACAATTGTCCCTCTGAGTTCCTTCTTACTAGGTGGGTTGGATAGCGATATCCAGCCACCTACACTAATCTGTTTTTCATTGCAAATCCACCAGTCTACTCCAACTTGCTCTGTTTATGAAACATTAAAAAACTTGGAATCCCGACCGGTCGCATACTGCAAATGTCGCAAGCTTGAAAGCGCTAGTCAGCTAACAAACTAAGGGTTAACGTGCGGAAGCGCAACGAAGAAAAACCTATTCGTAAGTATTCAGCAACTGTAAATCCGTTTACTATGAATAGAAAATTCGCTGTTTCCCCAAATTGCAATGCTGTAAGCAATTTGGTTCTATACTATTTCATTACAACGCTAAAGAGCCTTTAATGATTCCCACTGTGGTTGATTTCTTTTGTTTTCTTATGCACCCAGACGACATTCGCGAAGCTTGTATTAGTTACAGATGGATTAATTTGATCATTTTATCTCTAACCGATCTAAGTATGAAGTTTACGGAAATGAGCCACCATGCTACAATCCGATTTGACTTCTCAGATATTAAGTTTTCACGTGGGTATAGCATGGATCAAAAATGCCATAAATGATTACCACTTGGGGGAAGCTGTTTGATTCCTGGACATCGATCGTGTTAAGCTTCTACCAGCCACGCTCACGTCAGTTTAGAAAGTATTCTCTTGTTGGTATCATCTGGTTTTCATCAATTAATAGGCAGTTTTATTCCTCGCAACTAGCAGATACGTGGGAACGAATATTTCGTCGCAAATATGGCATTTACTCCCGAGCATCCTGGCTTTTTGAATACCGCCTGTAGAGATAAACGCGCTGACGATCTAACGCTTGACGTAAGGATTGTTGGTCCACAGGTCAAAAGCCTGACATTAAGTTTGAGAAGTGATAGTTTGATTCGCAACATGCGCCCTCAAATTTGAAGCGTGATGCAGTTTAATGCTTGTTTGGATCCCTAATCGCTCACTCCAAACACTGCTATCTACTGCCTCTTGTCCCACATTTTCTGTTCTTTCGGAAAATAGCAAGGGCCTTGGTGGGGTACAGTATTGCGGACGAGTGCAACTTTTCATTTTTTCGCTCCTCATACAGTCGTAACAAAGCACTGTAACTTCCATGGCCCTCAACCACACGAGAGGAACTGGCTCCCGCCAATCAATCCCACGGGCCGCCAATCACCTGACCATATGACACACATCACGAGAACTGTTTAAGTTAAATTTTACCTAATAAACAGTGTGTCCGTATACCGTATACTGATAAGTATATTTCTGTAATATGTCTGACGAGGAAGAAATCGAAAACGGTTGTTTGCCTTATGTTTCCTCTCGGATATAAACTGATTACTGTTCACTCCAAAGTACACCGTAGTTCAGTTTGCGTTAAGGCAATGAAATCCGTACACAAAATTGTTTTCTAATGCTCAGTAATTGTCCGAGTGGTGGGTTATTTCGAAGTAATCATTTTTCGATTGAACTGCGACGAATAGGTGGACCGTGATTCGCATTGAAGTGAATCTTCGTCAGTTCGATCACCAGGACAAAAACTGATGACGCAGAATGCTATTGACTGTTGACCGATGATCGAATTGATTAAGGTTCACTTCATTGCGAATCACCCTCCTCATCGAGATTGCGCGTCAAGATCAATTCACACAACACGTACTTCAGAATGACCCTCCAATCAGTCATCAATAGCTATGACAACATTGGTCCATCAGGACCCGGAGGTTAAAGGCTAGAGGTCCCAACTAATATCCCAATGGTAACAGGTTCGCGGTCTGCTAGCTACCTGATGAGAGCAAATATAGGGGAAATGCGTCTTGGAGTGCAGTGTTTTCGGGCAGGTAACACTAAATTTCCATATTCCCCAGTACCTTCTAACTATATAATGTGGACGCTGCTTACGCAGCGGATGCAGCTGCACTACGCACAACCTAGAGTAAGATGTTGTACGGTGTTGGGTGCCTTTCATGACAGAAAAGTTCACATTGCTGTAAAACTTCCGTACGCCAAGCGTTGGTCAAATGTACTGGGACGGTTGCCATAGTACCTGACTCCGAGAGGCCTCATGACAATCACGGCGACTTGCACGCTTGCACCGGAAAGCAAGGCAGTCGCAACCAAGCCCACTTAAAGTGAGTAGTTTCACCTCTCCGTTCATATGCACCTCATATGTACTGTTAACTTTCATTCCCAGCATGCCGTTTGGAAACCGTTCAAGTACTTCGGAGAGATTTTGAAACAATTAATTGTGGTATTGGTTGGGTAAGGATTCACTTTTGACAAAAGTTTTCCTCAGGCTAGGTGAATTAGTATGCAATCGTAACGGCGCTGTGTAACGTACCAGAGGATAATGTCATAACTGGAACTCTCAAGCGCATGGCGATGCCTCTTAATCCGACCAGTCTGACGAGCGCCGATGCGCGGATCCGATTGGAAAGCAGAAATCGACCTTAAATCGTTACCACCAACGGGTTATCAATTAGTTCGAGGGAACACCAAGACTATTCCAACTCGAGACGACATCCAAACTGTAACGTTGCCAACACGTTGACGCATGTCCCTGTTATCACGATTGGTTTCTTAGTTAACCATAAATCGCTGCTCCAATTGCATACTAATTCACCTGGCGTGACGAAGTCTTTGCTTCGGAATTGGAATGCTGCCTTGCAGATTCTTAAGTGTTGAATCAATGAACCGATTCCAGATTAGCCAATTCTACGTAGCCCAAGGGATCGAGTTCAGCGATCTACTACTTAAATCTTATAGGTCACCTTTACAAAGAACCATCGGAAGGCGATCAACACCAGCGTCTGAAGGAAAGACCAACTTAATCTCGAATTCGCAGTGAAACATCCAAAAAGAAAACGTAATTAGTGAGGTAACTAGGTGCGTGGAAGTGGATCTCGACTGTTCTTATCATCAGGCAGAGCTCTCAATCCCCACGGTTCATGAAAGCAGCACAGAGTAGCTAATACAACACTTGGACAAGGAAGATATCCCCAGTCTTAATATCGGAAAGCCGATTGATTTGAACTCATCGACCATGCTGGCTAGTATGGGTCCTAAGCACTGGGGAAAGATCGTTGTCGGTGGCCCGTTAGCAATCTCATAAACGGAGAACAGTATTCCAAGTACTATCAATGGCAAACAATCTAGTGATGTAGATAACGTGCCATCGACAGCTTGAAACCTCCAGGAATCGGTGTCAAGAAAACCATAAACTGCGGAAGCACAACTCATGTGTTGTATAAGTCACCAGCCCACAACCATAATACGAAGCGATATGCTGCACCTAGTAAAACCAAAAGCAAATACTTACTGGACACTTTTAGGCAGCATCCCATACCACGCTCTAGTAAATGGCAAGGCAATGAGAATAGGAGGAACTTTATCAAGCGGGTAACACCAGTTCGTACTCTATCTTAGACATGTGCATCCTCTCACACCACTTCGCTCTATAATCCCTTTTTAATGGATTTGGGAATGAAGCCTAGGACATTCCCACTCCCACATACCCGACAGAAGCCAACCATATGCTCCCACTATTACTGCAATTTCTTCAGCTGACCCGATTAGCCCAGTGCGAAGTCAACCGAAATGTAGGCTTGATACATCTATTCCGACCTCCCCCCCCCCGCCATACCTGCGTCCACAGAAAGCACTATACTTTTAGCGACACGATTACCAATAACGGACTAGTTCCCACTGCTTCCAAACATATCCAGCATGCCAATAATCCTCGATTACATTGATTCATACAACAGTGACGCGATGAAAGCAGACTGCACCATTCATAGTATCTTTTCAGTACTTTTGACCAATTCCAGATCCATGAAACAACAAACTATATTTCCTAAGCATATTAGCACTATTCAACAACCTGAAAGCAATCCTCGTTACAGAAACGTGGTGCTCCTCCGATACGATATACTCTATTTCAATGGTCCCCAATTATCATCTTTTTCGTAAAGATCGCTGCAAAAGAAAAGGCGGAGGGTGCTTGATATACCTACATCACATATTTACAGCTAAATGACTTGAACATGCACAACTAGTCAATGTCCCAGCATCTCTCTGGTTACTTGTCAGAGGAGTCTCAGTTTGCATCTCACTTGGATGTATCTACAACTCGCCGGATTAATCAAACAGGAGTGTTGCCCGTATCTCTACAGCATTCGAATTTGCATCTGAGATGCCACACAGACAAAAGACAATTGTAGGCGATTGCAGTCTACTGAAGATACACTGGTCTTCCCAGTTATCTTCTACGCACAGCCTACCTTTCTTCTGTCAGTGTTGGTGGTTTTACACACTGGGTTACTATACCAACTGAGTCGACGAAAACATTAAACTTGATAGTGACATTGGGTATGACCAATGCATGGACAAACGTATTAGAGAAATTCCCCGGTAGCGAATACAAAATGATACGATTCACCTTCATCAATGAGCAAGTCTCTTTTTTCCATTACGCCATCAATAAGATTAACTTGGAACAAAATGCTGCCAAATAATCTGATCATCTGATTGGGATGTGTTCTTTCTCTCTAACAACGCTTGCACAATAGCGTAGCACTTCTGTCAATAGGTTCATCAAGCTATAATTTTCCGTGCTCCCCAAGAAAAGCGAATCATTCATCTTCAAAAAGATGCAGCCGAAAGTTCCATCTGCTAGAAATCCAACTAACTGTTCGCGCGGTACAAAAAGACAGGAGATTTTACAATGACCGTCAGATGTATAGATTCTTCGCTAAAGTCAAGCATTTCCAGTTGATGTGGAGAACAGGTAAAGAGCAAACAGCCCTACGAATGATATGCAACGCCAGTGCTTGTCAAAATTCACCTTCAAAGAATCAACAACTTATCTTCGTTGCTCACTGAAACAGTCACCGCACTGGCCACTTATTCAAAACTCAGTCGCCATCTGTGACCCCTTTAACTGGTATTTTTCCACCTCCATGAACGCAAAGCCTAACCCTATCAATACGCACACTGATGCAAGAACTAATAAAGTTTATCCATAGGATTGATATCTCTCTTCCATGCAATTAATTAAAGGTAATCAATTATTGTCAGCCGCCATAAAACTGGAAGGGCCTGATATTCTATTGATGCTTTTGAATATATTTACCATTTCACTAACGCCTTTCAGTTTTCCAGACCAAAGAAAAACTTCCTTTATCATTCCAAGTCACAAAGACGACACAAAACGGAAGACTGGCAGTTACAGGCCAATCCATCACATTCCGATAATTGCCAGATTATTCGAAAAATTGATTAGAATGATGACGAATTTCATAAACTCACGGCTGCTGATAGACAAGTCCCAACATAGTTTCCTTGACAAAATTTCGTGTACAACCTGCCAGCTTCATTAGTCGAACTACATACCAGACTGAATTGAACGCAAATATGTAATCTTAATTCTATTCTTGGACACGCAAAATGCGTTTGATCGTGTGCCTTGCAAACGGTTACTGATAAAGATACCTTCCTCCTTTGGATTCCAGAATCCACCATTCGGTTGGCAATCCTCATATCTGAACGGTTGCTCTCAGTCACCTTAAGACAAAAATCGCTCTTCTGCGCATCCAGTCACCAGCAGGGTTATACAAGGAAGTGTGCGTTATATCAACGACATCAGTTTGGCGATTAAACATGACGCGACATTCTTAGCTGCTGATGATACAAACTTAGTAACAAGTTCCGATGGGTTGCTCTTTATATGTGCACCACCCATTCACGATAGTTCTCATTCCCTTAAGACATGTTGTGACAGGTGGACGTTGAAGTTCTCAGCATTTAAGTCAAGTATTGTGTGTCGCGATTTTTTGGTACGCGAACGATATATTACATGTAAGAGTGTACAACGGTCTGCACGCGACATTGCAATCAGAAATCCTTGTACTTTTAACTTTTCTGAACAGAGTGAATAGCAGATAGCACGAGCCAGAAAAAGCCTGGTTACTATCTCTCATAAGATGCACAAAATCGCAGCCAGAGTTGAAGTTTGTAAATACCTCACTCGTCCCATCCTGAGGTATTGCAACATAATATGTGGCAACATGAGGAAATTTGACAGAACAGCGATAGCAAGCTTGTAACAGCCATGCACTAAGCACCTCTTAAGTAATAGTCTACCAAGAACTATCGGGAGCGATGCCGGCAACTCCAACTCGATCCACTTTGGCTGCTAATACTAAATCATGAGTTGATACTGTTGTATAATCTGATTAAAAACAATGTCGGTTGCAATCTATCCCCCTAAGGTCGCAGCGGTGTTGCACGCAGGATCAACGCAACCAAGACTTTACCCTGATTATAACATGATGTGGGACAAATTTGCGGTCCAAGTTCTTTCTCATCAGGTTTGCTTCTCTGTGAAAAAGATTTTTAATCCTAGAGATACTTCCTAATAATTTATTCCTAAGACCGTAGCCCCGCTTTTAGTTGTGGTGCAGTTCCTCTATACCTACACACTAAGAATTGGATAAATATCGCACACTTTCATAATCACCCTGTCGTTGGCTTCTTCTTCTTCAAGACTAAGAGCAGCTGAATAAGTCCTAAATAATGAATAGGCGCTTTTTTCTTCGCCTACTTATCCGTTTAATTCTAGTTTTTCAACATTAACTTTACCGTGCATAGTCACGCAGGTCCTGAAGGCTGAAAGGGATGCAACTGAGCTTACCCAGCATCGCAATCATTTGGCAACCCACAACACAACTTGATTAGTTCAACTCCATAATTAGACCAAGGAATATCTAGACACTACGTTATGCTTTAAATCTCTACGCGGTGAATACTGCCTATATTATTCTGATAAAGCAACTTGAGTTTGATGATCCACTGGAGTTACTTTACTATAGTCTTTTCCTTCCTTTCGCAGCTCTCTAACTTTCTACTGGCAACTAGCACCAACTACATTATTACAGTCCATTAAGTAAGACTGTGTATTACTCATCTGGTTTTGATTAATGAACCTAACTGTTATCTCCTTTTAATAATCTCTCCCCCGTCAAACCGCCGCCATGATACCACCACCAACCTGCACCGAAAACAACCAAATGAATGCCCGGGAACTAGTGGCATACGGTGACGAAAATCCCCAATGAAAATATTCTCAAAAATATCCTTATTGTAACCCTGTAATAAGCCAAACAATTGATAGCTTCGCATGCCTGAACATGTTTCAATGTAAATATGATCCGTCCCTTTGTGATCTCGGTTTCTCGGTACCAAGAGAAATATACCTTATGATTATTATCAAATATTGTGAGACTCTGCAATCCTTTCGCTGTAAGCTGGGTAACTATTTCGACTTGGGAATCATGCTCGGCGGAGCATCGTACTTCTGTTCAAAACATTCACTGCAAAAGGATCAAACAACGCCCTTTACCAAATACCAACAAAGTTGTTATTAGCTTATGGCTCCATAAGGTTTTGCAATCCCACAGTGAGTGATCGTGTAGCCTTAGAGAGAATGCATTGGTCTTTAACTAAACTTCTTACTGGCTATTCTTCTACAGTATCATATTTGGAGATATGTATTGCTTTTCAACTTGATCTATTATGGTTGTACCTGATGAGACTTAACCTGTTCATCTTTTCTGATGCCCTACCAGAAAAATAGATGCACAAAACCCGGTTCTGCAACTAAAAGTACCGGTATTTTATTACACTTGAAAAACAACCGCTAACACAAAGCAAGAGCGAAAGGATCACGAACTAGGTCGTAGAATAACTATTTCCCCAACCGTTAATCAATAGCATGAACAGGTTTCCAAATGATATACATGAATTTCTAGCATGGAGAAAATTTCGAAAGACATTCCTTTCATTGCTTAGCGCTGAAATGGCTATTAGTATGCTGAGACCAAATATGACCAATACTTATCCTAATGAAACTGGTGTGAGATGGATTTGATTTAACTACACCGTATCCTGTTGTTCGCCTGACTCTATCGATTTAGTCAAGGTTAACAGAGGCATTAATTTACTACTTTAACTACTGCGAATTTTCCGCCTACCGTGACATCTGAGCTTACCAAGGCAGAAACTTGGTGCAGTTTTTCTACTTTGTTTCGTTGCCTTCGTTCCACACTGCTAATTATCTTCTATTCCTTCCTAAAGGTCACACACGAGTGTTACGTTGTAGTTTCCAATACGCTTTAGTCCGCAAACTTCACTTCTATCACAACTTCTGTTCTTTTCTTCTGGCTTCACTAGATGGAACCAACTAAAAATCGTTCGGGAGTTTCACTGTTCATAAATACTTCGAACGCACTACTGAACGCAGACGTTTATTCATTTATCTACTCGCCATCTTCGATTGATTGTACAAACGGACACAGAAAACAGCCAGACCATATCTCATTCAAGAGAGATATATAACATTTACTCAGTATGCTTTTCATTCTATTCCATTATTTGTTTTTTCTTTCCGTTGTTAGTCACAATTGTGCTCAGCTCTTGAGATGATGAATTGAAACTTCTATGATAACCAATTATACCCAAGCAAGTCGAATTGTCACAAACCCATCGATGGGCAAAATTGTGGTAAACTCAAAAAACGGGTCTACATGTTCACAGCTTATTACATATAACAGCGACCGTAAAAAATGGTTCATGATGATGGTCTGTTGCTTACAACAGCAGCCAAAAATCCCAGTCAAGTCAATGGTGGCTCACTTGCCCTAATTCCGCAATAGCACATGGCCAGATGATGCGCGGAAATGTGGACGGAACATTTCAATTGACTACTCAGCATGGAAGCAGGTTCCCAGGAAACGATTCGACAGATGGTCGTGGAACTTTACTTGAACTGCTTCTATGTCTGCATTGATTCTCATGATCTACTTTCGGCAAACATTATTACTTTTAACATATTGAACACCGCTTAATGGCTCCGTAACCTACATTGCAAAATTCAAGAATTTTTCTCCGCCATCCGCAATCGGCCTGTGTTTCACACCATGAAGAAATATATAATTGATTTACTTGCGTCCGTTTGTTCGTGGGGAAAATTAATTCAGAGTCTATTTAACGAAAGCCCAGATAACGTCTACTGGGGATAATCTCACAAATTACACGGTATAATTAGCCCTCAGTGTCTAGGACATATTCAAACTACAAAAGTGCCTCCTACCTTCGAATAAAACACAACCATATGGGACACATGTTGCCAGAAACAAACAAATATAAGAGTGTATCTTTATTTTGCTCATGCAAGGGTATAACATTACCTGTACATATATGACCTGTACCAAGGTATGGACACAGATACTCATTTAATGAGAAGTATACCTATTATTATTATTATCATTATTATTAGTATTATTATACCAACCGTTGGTTAAAAGTACTCATGACTTCGCGACCGGTTCCAGGTATGTACCAATATTTCGAAATATGACAGTTCTAATGCTACTTATCGGAGATTCTACCACTGTAACATGGCGGCTCTATGGCATACTAGAAGCGCTAACGGGAGCAAGCATCATCCACCTAATTTGAGGCGAAATGACTTCTGTTACATACTTCATTTGGATTTTTTCGGAATATATGAAGCGTCGGTCTCAAGTATGGCTCCAATGGTTATGTAGCCGTGAATCCTATTTTCACAAAGTGGTATCTCGCGAGTGGTTCATTAACATTACACAGCTCTCACTTGGAATGGTTTTAGGAGGAACAAATCCTTCAGTAATTCCTTGCGCAATTCACAAGTTTAAAATACCTCGTGCCGGTAAACAAAACGATTTAATACCTTTTTAATGCGACGATTATTTTTGGTTGTTGTCTATTCGCGACTTTTACCGAAAAAATGTAATGTCTGTTTGGAAACTTCTACTACATGTGACCAGACGGGATCTTGGAACAATTTTCTTATGGTCGCCAGCCGAACGCTGGCACCCAGAGGTCTGCTAGGCTGCTTTCGCAAAAAAGGTCGGGACTTTGCATAGAATAAGTACTTGAAGGCTTTATAACTTTAGCTAATTCACACAAAGCTCACATTGATTCTCTACTAATAAAAAGTGAATAGAAATGCTGCTGACGAATTCAAAAAAGAAGTGCAATGACCACCTGAGTTAGTTTCAGCAGCCGGGAGGCCTCATGCAGGTTCTTCGTTCCATTTGCTTCCGGTATTCTTTTGAGGCTGTTTTCACTCGCGCGCAACTCATTCACAGCCTGTTCAAACATGATATCCCACTCAGTCAACCGGCTGACAGCACTGTTGATCGCGGTTTCGGCATTCTGTAAATGCGTTGCGTAAATGGGCGGAACAATGAAACAATTGCTTATTACGGACAAGAAAAGCGAATGCTTAACAAGTCCCGTAGGATGACCAGAAAGAGAACCGCCGAAAGGTGAAAAGAAAACAGAGACAAAATAATAATCGTTTTGGTGAACTCGCCAGTGTGTGCACACAGGCATGCGAAAAAGAGCTAATCTTGATATTGTGGGTTAATGCTGGTTGTGCAACTTTCGTCACATTAGATAGTCTGTTGAATTCCACTGGTGAATTAGGGTAATGTCAAGGTGTTCTTTAAACACTGGTAAAGAGGGGCGGAAACAACGTAATTTGGGAGGGCGTTCCATGGATGGCAGACACGGTGACACTAACAGTTTCGCCGACGTTCTAGCCCATTGTATTGCTCGGGCAACTTGAGCTCATGCCCCTCAAATTGTTGTTGTCTTTGAGCTGGGGTAGGCGGCGAAGACTTGGATGGGGTTCCTCAAGATCTGGTAGGCCATTATTGGATCGCCACGTAGGAGCCGATAACGACTGCTGTATAATCTTAGAGTCACCAGCCTAAGTTTACATGGAAGGTGCAACAACCCTTTGACGTGCTTGGTGGCTCTGCGCAGTAGACTCGAGCGCTGCGAAATCTTGCTTGGGCCAGGGTCTCCATGGTTGGCTTGCTAATTTCACGTGACGCTGCACATGTGTGTTAAGTAAGTGCGGACAGATAGGTGGATCAAACCGCCCGACGTCTTGGTTCCCAGTCTCTGAAGTCTTATCAGATTGTTATGAGCAGCCCAGATCAGCCATCAGTCTAATACCCCAAGGTCGCACACCTAGGTAATTGGTTGCAGGTTATGGTCTCTAA
>OX104066.1:108349787-108385793 GCA_944474145.2 Dicrocoelium dendriticum
TTCAGTATTTAGCAAATATTAGCGTTCGTCGAACGTCGAGTAGCAGTATCATGCTAGTCATGTGATGTATGGTATTACATCTAATAGCCTGTAGTCATAGAGCAGATAAAATGGAAAAATGTGCAAGGAAAATATAGAGAATCAGGTTGCTCATCTCCAACACCAACAGTTAAAATGAAAAATTTTGAAACCAGTAAAGATTGCAAACAGGCAGATTGACCCACTTTTGGTTTGATTGCAGCCAGCGTATTGGCATCGAACTGATAATCGGGTGACGGTTGCACCAGTGCTTCCGTTTTTGATATAAATGGCTGAAGAATATTCACTTTGATACCTTGCAGCTTGTCGAGAAGATTCTGAAAAGTTCGCGTTTCATAGGGTGCAGAATGTAATGAGAAAGCTCCTAGGTTTACATGTTAATACATTTTCGTTTATAATTATTTGGTGGACTTTTAAGCGGTACCGGAAGAGTAGATAAAACGAAGCAGTGCTTCTTCTCGACTGTACTAATTACGGGAACATATAGGACTGCTTCCATAAATTTGTACGGGGTGTCGACAATTCACAACTGTTAGACCAAGACGGAAGGATGTCGTAAATACCGAAAATTTGAAATTACGATTTTCTGATAGAGTGAATAGTTCAGCCTGTTGGTAAGCTTTGTAAACAAACAATTGGGCCAAAGACAGTACTGATAAATCCCAACGCTATCATTTCTCAGATTGCAAACTTTGCTAGTAGTCGACGAGAGCTGGCCTCACGGCCTGAATGTCAACTGTTGTCGCTAACGGTGGACGTGGCGTAGATATTCGACCCACCGCTGAAGGATGAGAACGAAATTACGTTCACTACCAACCTTGATTCGGGATATTTTAATGCGTGCAAAATCAGGGAAAATCGAAGGTTTCGTGTGCTTTAACTGTCGGGTTCGTTGCCAACTTCAATCAGGTCCGGAAAGATATCCATGGGAATTGAATCAATGGTTATCCATGATGGTGGTGCCCCAACAACCAGGATAATCCAGCGTATGCCATTATTAAGGGCTCCCCGCGTATAAGGTTATGTAAAACGATGACGCATGGGCCAAACTCATTTTTAATTTAATGTACTGTAAGGGTCACTATCCACTGGTTATTTCCGAAGCGTGTTCTTGTTTTTGAATTCACGAATTTCTGCAGTTTTCTGGTACAGTAGACCGAGATGGGTTTCGGTCGATAAACAAGAGCATATTATCTTATTATATGATATGCAAAAAGTTGTTCATGATTAAAACTGATCCGTTTAATTGGCACGACATGTGTAAAGGACGAGTGAACCAGATAAGAGCGCAACCTAAGTGAATACCACCAAACGCTGCATTTGAAAATTGTAACCTGACTCCTCAACAGAACAGCTTCTTTCTCCAAAGAAAAATATGTTTTCCATTGCTTCCAAGCTAATCAACCGTGTAATGGGTGCATGTGACGACCATAGTTTGAGTTACTTGCCAAGACGCACCTGGATTTTGAGGAAACCTTGGCTCATGTTGTTTTAACTACACCACCAACCCCTCCTCTTTACCTGCTAGTGTGACCTAGACTGGGACGCCCATGTCCGCGTGTGCTTGCTCTAGGCTATTCGGTTACACCTTCATGTTGGCTTATGCGCAAGCACTTAACAATTGTCCCTCTGAGTTCCTTCTTACTAGGTGGGTTGGATAGCGATATCCAGCCACCTACACTAATCTGTTTTTCATTGCAAATCCACCAGTCTACTCCAACTGCTCTGTTTATGAAACATTAAAAAACTTGGAATCCCGACCGGTCGCATACTGCAAATGTCGCAAGCTTGAAAGCGCTAGTCAGCTAACAAACTAAGGGTTAACGTGCGGAAGCGCAACGAAGAAAAACCTATTCGTAAGTATTCAGCAACTGTAAATCCGTTTACTATGAATAGAAAATTCGCTGTTTCCCCAAATTGCAATGCTGTAAGCAATTTGGTTCTATACTATTTCATTACAACGCTAAAGAGCCTTTAATGATTCCCACTGTGGTTGATTTCTTTTGTTTTCTTATGCACCCAGACGACATTCGCGAAGCTTGTATTAGTTACAGATGGATTAATTTAATCATTTTATCTCTAACCGATCTAAGTATGAAGTTTACGGAAATGAGCCACCATGCTACAATCCGATTTGACTTCTCAGATATTAAGTTTTCACGTGGGTATAGCATGGATCAAAAATGCCATAAATGATTACCACTTGGGGGAAGCTGTTTGATTCCTGGACATCGATCGTGTTAAGCTTCTACCAGCCACGCTCACGTCAGTTTAGAAAGTATTCTCTTGTTGGTATCATCTGGTTTTCATCAATTAATAGGCAGTTTTATTCCTCGCAACTAGCAGATACGTGGGAACGAATATTTCGTCGCAAATATGGCATTTACTCCCGAGCATCCTGGCTTTTTGAATACCGCCTGTAGAGATAAACGCGCTGACGATCTAACGCTGGACGTACGGATTGTTGGTCCACAGGTCAAAAGCCTGACATTAAGTTTGAGAAGTGATAGTTTGATTCGCTACAAGCTCCCTCAAATTTGAAGCGTGAGGTAGTTTAATGCTTATTTGGATCACTAATCGCTTACTCCAAACACTACGATCTACTGCCTCTTGTCCCACATTTTCTGTTCTTTCGGAAAATGGCAAGGGCCTTGGTGGGGTACAGTATTGCGGACGATTGCAACTTTTCATTTTTTTCGCTCCTCATACAGTCGTAACAAAGCATTGTAAGTTCCATGGCCCTCAACCACACGAGAGGAACTGGCTCCCGCCAATCAATCCCACGTGTCGCCAATCACCTCACCATATGACGCACATCGCGAGAACTGTTTAAGTTAAATTTTACCTAATCAATAGTGTGTCCGTATACCGTATACTGATAAGTATGTTTCTGTAATATGCCTGACGAGGAAGGAATCTAAAACGATTGTTTGCCTTACGTTTCCTCTCGGATGTAAACTGATTACTGTTCACTCCAAAGTGCATCGCAGTTCAGTTTGCGTAAAGGCAATGAAATTCGTACACAAAATTGCTTTCTAATGCTCAGTAATAGTCCGATTGGAGGATTATTTCGAAATAATCATTGTGCGATTGGATTGCGACGAATAATATCAAGGTGGACCGTGATTCGCATTGAAGTACTTCTTGGTCAATTTGATCACCAGAACAAAAAACTGATGACGCAGAAGGACATTGACTGTTAACCGATGGTCGAATTGACTAAGATTCACTTAATTGCGAATCACCCTCCTGATCGAGATTGCGCTTCACGATCAATTCACACAACACGTACTTCCGAATGACCCTCCAATCAGTCATAAGTTGCTATGACAAGATTGGTCCGTCGGGACCCGGAGGCTAGAAGGCTAGAGGTCCCAACTAATATCCCAATGGTCACAGGTTCGCGATCTGCTAGCAACCTGATGAGAGCAAAGATAGTGGAAATGCGTCTTGGAGTGCAGTGTTTTCGGACAGGTAACACTAAATTGCCATATTCCCCAGTGCTTTCTAACTACATTATATGGACGCAGCTTACGCAGTGGATGCAGCTGCACTAAGCACAACCTAGAGTAAGATGTTGTACGGTGTTGGGTGTTTTTCATGAGAGAAAAGTTCACATTGCTAGAAAACTTCCGTACGCCAAGTGTTGGCCAAATGTACCGGGACGGTTGCCATAGTACCTGACTCCGAGAGGCATTATGACAATCACAGCGACTTGCACGTTTGCACCGGAAAGCAAGGCAGTCGCACAGAAGCCCACTTCAAGTGAGTAGTTACACCTCTCCGTTCATATGCACCTCATTTGTACTGTTAACTTCCATTCCCAATATGCCGTTTGGAAACCGTTTAATTACTTCGGAGAGATTTTGAAACAATTAATTGTGGTATTGGTTGGGTAAGTATTCACTTTTGACAAAAGTTTTCCTCAGGCTAGGTGAATTAGTATGCAATCGTCGCGGCGTTGTGTAACGTACCAGAGGATAATGCCATAACTGTAACTCTCAAGCGCATGGCGATGCCTCTTAATCCAACCAGTCTGACGAGCGCCAATGCGCGGATCCGATTGGAAAGCGGAAATCGACCTTAAATCGTTACCACCAACGGGTTATCAATTAGTTCGAGGGAACACCAAGACTATTCCCACTCGAGACGACATCCAAACTGTAACATTGCTAACACGTTGACACATGTCCATGTTATCACGATTGATTTCTTACTTCACCATAAATCACTGCTCCATTTGCATACTAATTCACCTGGCATGACGAAGTCTTTGCTTCGGAATTGGAATGCTACCTTGCAGATTCTTAAGTGATGAATCAATGAACCGATTCCAGATTAGTTAATTCTCCCTAGCCCAACGTATCGAGTTCTGCGATCTCCTACTTATAACTTATAGGTCACCTTTACAAAGAACCATCGGAAGACGATCAACACCAGCGTCTGAAGGAAAGACCAACTTTATCTCGAATTCGCAGCGAAACATCCATAAAGAAAACGTAATTAGTGAAGTAACTAGGTGCGTTGAAGTGGATCTTGACTGTTCTTATCATCAGGCAGAGCTCTCAATCCTCATGGTTCATGAAAGCAGCTAATACAACACTTGGACAAGGAAGATATCCCCAGTCTTAACATCGGAAAGCCGATTGATTTGAACTCACCGACCATGCTGGCTGGTATGGGTCCTAAGCACTGGGGAAAGATCGTCATCGGTGGTCCGTCAGCAACGTCATAAACAGGGACCAGTATCCCAAATACTACCAAGGGCAAACAGTCTAGTGATGTAGATAACGTGCTATTGACAGCTTGAACCCTCCAGGAATCGGTGTCAAGAAAACCATAAACTACGGAAGCACAACTCATGAGTTGTATAAGTCACCATCCCACAAACATGATACGAAGTGATATGCTGCACCCAGTAAAAGCAAAAGCAAATACTTACTGGACACTCCTAGCCAGCATCCCATACTACGCTCTAGTAATTGGTAGGGCAATAGTAATAGGAGGAACTTTATCAAGCGGGTAACAACAGTTCGTACTCTATCTCAGACATGTGCATCCTCGCACACCACGTCGCTCTACAATCCCTTTTTCGTGGATTTGGGAATGAAGCCGCGGACATTCCCACTTTCCACATACCCGACAGAAGCAACATATTTGCTCCCGCTATTACTGCAATTTCTTCAGCTGACCCGATTAGCCCAGTGCGAAGTCAACCTCAATGTAGGCTTGATACATCAACTCGGACCTTTCCCCATCCCCTGCATACCGGCGTCCACAGAAAGCACTATATCTTTGCCGACACGATTACTAGTAATGGACTTGTTCCTACAGCTCCCGCACGTATACACCACGCCAATAATCCGCGATTACAATGATACACAACAGTGACGCGATGAAAACAGACTGCACTATTCATAGTATCTTTTCAGTACTTTTGACCAATTCCAGATCCATTAAACAACAAAATATATTTCCTAAGCATATTAGCACAATTCAACAAGCTGAAAGCAATCCTCGTTACCCAAACGTAGTGTTCCTGCGATACGATATACTTTATTTCAATGGTCCCCAATTATCATCTTTTTCCTAAAGACCGCTGCAAAAGAAAAGGCGGAGGGTGCTTGATATACCTACATCACATATTTACAGCTAAATGACTTGAACATGCACAACTAGTCAATGTCCCAGCATCTCTCTGGTTACCTGTCAGAGGAGCCTCAGTTTGCATCTCACTTGGATGTATCTACAACTCGCCGAATTAATCAAACACGAGTGTTGCCCGTATCTCTACAGCATTCGAATTTGCATCTGAGATGCCACACAGACAAAAGACAATTGCAGGCGATTGCAGTCTACTGAAGATACACTGGTCTTCCCAGTTATCTTCTACGCACCGCCTACCTTTCTTCTGTCAGTGTTGGTGGTTTGACACAGTGGGTTACTATGCTAACTGGGTCGACGAAAACATTAGACTTGATAATGACATTGGGTATGACCAATGCATGGACAAACGTATTAGAGAAATTCCCCGGTAGCGAATACAAAATTATACGATTCACCTTCATCACTCAGCAAGTCTCTTTTGTCCAGTACGCCATCAATAAGATTAACTTGGAACAATGCTGCCAAATAATCTGATCATCTGATTGGGACGTATTCTTTCTCTCTAACAATGCTTGCATAACAGCGGAGCACTTCTGTCAATGGGTTCATCAAGCTATAATCTTCCGTGCTCCACAAGAAAAGCGAATCATTCATCTTCAAAAAGACGCAGCCGAAAGTTCCATCTGCTAGAAATCCAACTAACTGTTCGCGCGGTACAAAAAGACCGGAGATGTTACAATGACCGTCAGATGCATAAATTCTTCGCTAAAGTCAAGCATTTCCAGTTGATGTGGAGAACACGTAAAGAGCAAACAGCCCTACGAATGATATGCAACGCCAGTGTTTGTCAAAATTCACCAAAGAATCAACAACTTATCTTCGTTGCTCACTGAAATAGTCACCGCACTGGCCACTTATTCAAAACCCAGTCGCCATCTGTGACCCCTTTAACTGGTATTTTTCCACCTCCATGAACGCAGAGCCTAACCCTATAAATACGCACACTGATGCTAGAAGTAATAAAGTTTAACCATAGGATTGATGTCTCTCTTTCATGCAATTAATTAAAGGTAATAAATTCTTGTCAGCCGCCATAAAACTGGAAGGGCCTGATATTCTATTGATGCTTTTGAATATATTTACCATTCCACTAAGGCCGTTCAGTTTTCCAGATCAAAGGAAAACTTTCTTTATCATTCCAAGTCACAAAGACGACACAAAACAGAAGACTGGCAGTTACAGGCCAATCCATCATATTCGGATAATCGCCAGATTATTCGAAAAATTGATTAGAATGGTGATGAATTTCATCAACTCACGGCTGCTGATAGACAAGTCCCAACATAGTTTCCTTGACAAAATTTCTTGTACAACCTGCCAGCTTCATTATGTGCATCTCCAATCCCTTGGTGAGTCATGCATTTCACACGTACTTTCATCGATACGATTTTTTAATTTTACGATGTTAATTCTCATCATCCTACGGGACCTGTCAAGCATTGCTTTTATACCCGTCATAAACCATTGTTACATTGTTACATGTCAGACTCAATTGAACGCAAATATGCAATCCTAATTCTATTCTTGAACACGCAAAATGTGTTTGATCGTGTGCCTTGCAAACGGTTACTGATAAAGATATCTTCCTCCTTTGGATTCCAGAATTCACTATTCGGTTGGCAATCCTCATATCTGAACGGTTGCTCTCAGTCACCTTAAGGCGAAAATCGCTCTTCTGCGCATCCAGTCACCAGCAGGGTTATACAAGGAAGTGTGCGTTATATCAACGACATCAGTTTGGCGATTAAACATGACGCGACATTCTTAGCTGCTGATGATGCAAACTTAGTAACAAGTTCTGATGGGTTTCACTTTATATGACCACCACCCATTCACGATAGTCCTCATTCCCTTAAGACATATTGTGACAGGTGGATGTTGAAGTTCTCAGCATATAAGTCAAGTATTGTGTGTCGCGATTTTTTGCTACCCGAACGATATATTACATGTAAGAGTGTACAACGGTCTGCACGCGACATTGCAATCAGAAATCCCTGTACCTTTAACTTTTCTGAACAGAGTGAATACCAGATAGCACGAGCCAGAAAAAGCCTGATTAATATATCTCATAAGATGCACAAAATCGCAGCCAGAGTTGAACATTGTAAATACCTGACTCGTCCCATCCTGAGATGTTGCAACATAATATGTGGCAACATGAGGAACTGACAGAACAGCGATAGAAAGCTTGTAACACCCATGTACTAAGCATCTATTAAGTAAAGTCTACCAAGAACTATCGGGAGCGATGCAGGCAACTCCAACTCGATCCACTTTGGCTGTTACTATTAAACATGAGTTGATACTGTTGTATAATCTGATTAAAAACAATGTCGGTTACAATCTATCCCCCTAACGTCGCAGCGGTGTTTCACGCAGGACCAACGCAACCAAGACTTTCCCCTGATTATAACACGATGCAGGACAAATTTGCGGCCCAAGTTCTTGCTCACCAGATTTGCTTCTCTGTGGAATAGACTTTTAATCTTACCGATATTTCCTAATAATTTATTCCGTAGACCATAGCCCCGCTTTTAGTTGTGGTGCAGTTCCTCTATACCTACACACTAAGGATTGGATAACTATCGCACACCTTGCTAATCACCCTGTCTTTCGCTTCTTCTTCTTCTTCTTCAAGGCTACAAGCAGCTGAATAAGTCCTAACTAATGAATAGGCGCTTTTTTCTTTGCCTACTAATCAGTTTAATTCTCCCTTTGCAACGTTACCTTTACCGTGCATAGTCACGCAGATCCTAATTATCCACCTACAAGGGAAGGCTGAAAGGGATGCAACTGAGCTCACCCAGCATCCCAATCATTTGGCAACCCAAAACACAACTTGATTAGTTCAACTCCATAATTAGACCAAGGAATGTCTAGACACTACGCTATGCCTTAAATCCCTACGAGATGAATACTGCCTATATTATTCTGATAAAGCAACTTGAGTTTGATGATCCACTGGAGTAACTTCACTATAGTCTTTTCCTTCCTTTCGCAACTCTCTAACTTGCTACTGACAAATAGCACGAACTACATTATTACAGTCTATTAAGTGAGATCGTGTATTACTCATCTGATTTTGATTAATGAATCCAACTGTTATCTCTTTTTACTAATCCCTCCCTCGTCAAACCACCGCCATAATACCAACCTGCACCGAAAACAACCAAATGAGAATGCCCGCGAACTAGTGGCATACGGTGCCAAAAATCCCAAATGAAAGTAATCTCAAAAATATCTTTATTGTAACCCTGTAATAAGCCAAACAATTGACAGCTTCGCATGCCTGAACATGTTGTAATGTAAACATGATCCGTCCCTTTGTGGGCTCGGTTTCTCGGTACCAAGAGAAATATTCCTTATGATTATAAGCAAATCTTGTGAGACTGTGCAATCCTTCGCTGTAAACTGGGTAGCTACTTCGACTTGGAAACCATGCTCGTCGGAGCGTCGTAGTTCTGTTCCAAACATTCACTGCAAACGGACCAAACAACGCCCTGTACAAAATACTAACACAGCCGTTATTAGGTTATGGCTCCAAAATGTTTTGCAATCCCACAGTGAGTGATCGTGTAGCATTAAAGAGAGTGCAATGGTCATTTACTAAACCTTTTAGGGGCTATTCTTCTACAGTATCATATATGGAGATATGTATTGCTTTTCAACTCGATCTATTATGGCTGTGCAGGATGAGACGTAACCTGTTCCTCTTTTCTGATGACCTACCAGAACAGTAGATGCATAATACCCTGTTCTACAACTAAACGTACCGGTACTTTATCACACTAGAAAAACAACCGCTACTACAAAGCAAGAGTGAAAGGATCACGAACTAAATCGTAGAATAACTATTTCCTTAACCTTTAACCAATAGCATGAACAGGTTCCCAAGTGATATACATGCATTTCAAGCATGGATAAAATTTTGAAAGACATTCCTTTCATTGTTTAGCGCTGAAGTGGCTATCAGTAAGCTGAGACCAAATATGACCAATGCTTGTCCTAATGAAACTGGTGTGAGAAGGATTTGATTTAACTACACCGTTTCCTGTTGTTCGCCTGATTCTATCGATTCAGCCACGGTTAACAGAGGCATGAAGTTACTACTTTAACTAATGCGAATTTTCCTCCTGCCGTTACATCTGAGCTTACCAAGGCAGAAACTTGGTGCAGTTTTTCTACGTTGTTTCGTTGCCTTTGTTCCACACTGCTAATTATCTTCTGTTCCTTCCTAGAGGTTACACACGAGTGATACGCCGTAGTTTCCCATACGCTTTAGTCCGCAAACTTCACTTCTATCATGACTACTATTCTTTTCGTCTGGCTTCACTGGAAGGAAGCAACTAAAAATCGTTCGGGAGTTTCACTGTTCATAAATACTTCGAAAGTAATACTGAATGCAGACGTTTATTCATTTATCTACTCGCCATCTTCGATTGATTGTACAAACGGACACAGAGAGTAGCCAGACCACATCTCATTCAAGAGAGATATACAACAATTACTCAGTATACTTTTCATTCTATTCCATTATTTGTCTTTACTTTCCGTTGTTAGTCACAATTGTGCCGAGCTCTTGAGTTGATGGATTGAAGCTTCCATGATAAAGAATTATACCCAAACAAGGCGAATTGTCACAAACCCATCGATGGGCAAAATGGTGCTAGATTCAAAAAATGGGTCTACATGTTCACAGCTTATTACATATAAGAGCGACCGTAAAAAAGCTTCGTGATGATGGTCTGTTGCTTACAACAACAGCCGAAAATCCCAGTCAAGCCAATGGTGGCTCACTTGCCGTAATTCCACAGTAGCACATAGGCAGATGATGCGCGGAAATGTGGATGGGACGTTTCAGTTGACTATTCAGCATGGAAGCAGGTTCCCAGGAATCGGTTCCACGGATGGTCGTATTACTTTGCTTGCACTGCTTCTATGTCTGCATTGATTCTCATGATCTACTTTCGGCAAACATTATTACTTTTAAAGTATTGAACACCGCATAATGACTCTGAAACCTACATCGTTAAATTCAGAAAATTTTCTTCGCCATCCGAATAGTTTGCGTATAATGATCAGACAACGCAATCGGCTTGTGTTTCGCACCGTCGAGAAATATACAATTGATTTATTTGCGTCCGTTTGTTCGTGGAGAAAATTACTTGAGAGTCTACTTAACGAAAGCCCAGATAACGTCTACTGGGGATAATCTCACAAGTTACAAGGTATAATTAACCCTCAGTGTCTAGGACATATTCAAACTACAAAATTGCCCCCTATCTTCGAATAAAACACAACCATATAGGACACATGCTGTCAGAAACAAACAAAATATAAGAGCACATGATTATTTTACCCATGCAAGGGCATGAGATTACCTGTACCTATATGATCTGTGCCAAGTATGGACACAGATTCTCACTTGATGAGAAGTATACCTATTATTATTATTATTATTAATATTATGCCAACCGTTGTTTAAAAGTACTCATGACTTCGCGACCGGTTCCAGGTATGTACCAATATTTCGAAATAGGTCAGTTCTAATGCTACTTATCGGAGAGTCTACCACTGTAACATGGTAGCTCTATGGAATAATGGAAGCGGTAACGGGAGCAAGCATCGTCCACTTAATTTGAGGCGAAATGACTTGTCTTACATACTTCATATGGATATTTTCGGAAGATATGAAGCGTCGGTCTCACGTATAGGGTATAGTACACTAATATATCCAACGGTTATGTAGCTGTGAATCCTGTTTTCCCAAAGTGGTATCTCGCGAGTGGTTCATCAACATTACACAGCTCTCACTTGGAAGATTCGTAAAAGTTTTCGGAAGAACAAATCCTTCAGTAATTCCTTGCGCAATTCACAAGTTTAAAATACCCCGTGCCGGCAAGCAGAACGATTTAATACCATTTGTTAAAGCGAGGATTATTTTTGGTTGCTATATATTCGGGACTTTTAGCAAAACAATATAATGTTTGTTTGGAAGCTTCTAATACATGTGACCAGCCGGGGTCTTGGAACAAGCTTCTCATGGTCACCAGCCGAACGGTGGCACTCAGAGGTCTGCTAGGCTGCTTTCGCAAAAAAGGTTGGGACTTTGTATAGAATAAATATTTGAAGGCTTTATAAATTTAGCTAATTCACACAAAGCTCACGTTGATTGTCTACTAAGAACAACTGAATAGAGATGCTGCTGACGAATTCAAACAAGAAGTGAAATGACCACCTGCGTTAGTTTCAGCAGCCGGGAGACCTCATGCAGGTTTTTTGTTTCATTTGCTTCCGGTATTCTTTTGAGGTTGTTTTCACTCGCGCGCAACTCGTTCACAGCCTGTTCAAACATGATATCCCACTCAGTCAACCGGCTGACACCACTGTTGATCGCGGTTTCGGCATTCTGCAAATGCGTTTTGTAAATGGGCGGAACAATGAAACAATGGCGTATTACGGGTAAGAAAAGCGAATGCTTAAAAAGTCCCGTAGGACGACCAGAAAGAGAACCGCCGAAAGGTGGAAAGAAAACAGAGACAAAATAATAATCGTTTTGGTGAACTCAACAGTGTGTGCACACAGGCATGCGGAAAAGAACTAATTTTGATAGTGTGGGTTAATGCTGGTTTTGCAACTTCCGTCACATTAGATAGTCGGTGGAATTACACTGGTGAATTAGGGTAATGTCAAGGTGTTCTTTAAACACTGGTAAAGAGGGGCGGAAACTACGTAATTTGGGAGGGCGTTCCATGATTGGCAGACACGGAGACACTAACAGTTTCGCCGACATTCTAGCCCATTGTATTGTGCGGGCAAGTTGAGCTCATGGCCCCTCAAATTCGTGTTGTCTTTGAGCTGTGGTAGGCGGCGAAGACTTGGATGAGGTTCCTCAAGATCTGGTAGGCCATTATTGGATCGCCATGTAGGCGTTGATAACGACTGCAGTATAATCTTAGTCACCAGCGTAAGTTTATATGGAAGGTGCAACAACCCTTTGACGTGCTTGGTGACTCTGCGCAGTGGACTCGAGCGCTGCGAAATCTTGCTTGGGCCAGGGTCTCCATGGTTGGCTTGCTAATTTCACATGACGCTACACATGTGTGTTTAGCAATTGCGGACAGATAGATGAATCAAACCGCCCGACGTCTTGGTTCCCAGTCTCTGACGTCTTATCAGATTGTTATGAGTAGCCCAGATCAGCCAGCACTCTAATACCCCAAGGTCGCACACCTAGGTAATTGGTTGCAGATTATAGTCTCTAACTTTGTATAGGTTTTTCGGCTGGTAACGGATGTGGACTATCTTACACCTTGACGAATTAATCTTGAGCAGATTATGGAATGACGATTCACACACACCATCCGGTTCTCGTTAAAAGGTATGGTGATCCCCATGATCAGCGATCGTCCACCAGTTCTTAATATCGTCAGCGAAAAGCAAGAAGTTCGATGCAATCATATATGTAAACTGATTAGTGAATGCGAGAAACAGACGTGACCCCAGAACTAATTATTGTGGAACTCCATATTCGACATGAATCGGATCAGACAGCGCACTCCGAACTCTAACATGCAGTTGCCGATCCTATAAGAAAATTTGATCTACCCAAGGACAAGATCACCCATTCCATGGCTTTCGATTCTGTGAAGCTGAATGCGATGATCCAGGAGGTCGAACGCTTTAGCGAAATCGTGGTAAATGAAGTCAGCCCATTTACTTTTGTCGGCCGCTTCCGTCCAACTGCTGCGTGCAATCAGCAAGTTGGTTGTGCATGGACGGTGTTGGCGGAAATCTCGCAGCCCAGGTGTTATTATGTTTTAGTGATCTAGATAGTCAACTAAAGCCTCAGTCATGATTAGCTCCATCATCTTTGAGAGTACAAGGACGAGAACCACTGGGATTTAGTCTGCGGGCTCCAATTCACTACTGCTTTTGAAAATTGGCATGATAAACTCATGCTTTTACCTGGAAAGCACAAGTTGCTTATCCAAGCACATTTCTAAAAGCCAAAATAAACGCTTTGCCATTTTTGTTACTGTTGCATTCAGCGCCGTCAGTTGGATGTTGTTGATTCCAGGAGAACTGTACGTGCGCAGTTAGAGCAGTTTGTTCAACACAGGTGTTACAATAATCAGGCTGTCAGTAATTGCTGAAATTGGGGTTATAGATGTTGGTATGTAACACTAGGCGGGAGAGCCCATGGGGCCCTGAAGCTTGTGGTGGAGAGATCCTGACAGCTCGTCGACCCGCTACTGCTAATGTTGGGCTCTGGGCTCATGTCATGGACGCCTCCTCGCGGAGACCGTTGGGTGGGATTTGGGTTACAAGCTTCTTCTAGTTAAAATCCGCGACAAAATTCTGCGTAAGTCGGTGCACTGACTCATGGCGCTGGGCTGCTGCCTCTCGGGCGTATAATTTATCGAAAGCTTTGGCTGAGAACCCGATTCGTTCTCTTATCAAGTGTGGTCGTCCTGACAGTGCCCTAGTCCAACCCCCAAATCATGAATTATGCCAAAAATAATAAATCCATGCAGCGTCGGCCGTCGCGCATTGGCCTTAGGAACATGGTCTCCTTCTCTGCTGCTGGCGCCTTCATTCTTTCTTCTTCCTCCGTACATAATCTCCCTCCCCGTCTCATCAAACCCACTACTTCCTCCAATCCAGGACGTCACCCTCCATACGGTTGCCCGCCAATGCAATCGTATGCCTCCGCACAGATCGCTCAATATCTGGTGCTGTCATGTGCGCACACTGTTCGACCGGAATATGAGTGTGCGTCTCGAGCGACGCACTACGCTGGCCGCGATAGCACTGGCGCGCTACAACATCGAGACCCGCCTCACTGAGCAAGATAAGTTGCATGAAGTTGGAGCTAGCCATACGTTCTACTAGTTGGGCAACGCCACCGCAGCACCACGTGAACATGGGGTTGTATTTGTAATATCCGAATGCCTAAATGCCCAGCTGATGGGTGACCCAACCGGCATCAACGCACGACTGATGAGTGTTCGCCTACCTTTATCAGCACCTATGGCCCGAACATGTGTTATCCTGATGACACGCGTGATCAATTCTACACTCAGTTATCCTTCATGTTTCAGCCTGTGACGAAGAGCGATCGACTATTTCTGCTGGATGATTTCAACGCGCGCGTTGGGCGCGATGCATCGGTGTGGACAAATGTTATCGGTCCGCATGTCATTGGTTCAGCGAATGCGAACGGTAACAGACTGCTGTCACTGTGCGCCGTTCACGGCCTGACAATCAAGAACACTCGGTTTGCACTGAGTGCGAGTGATATAGCAACTTGCACGCACGCACAGAGTGGTCATGTTCACCTGCTCGACTATGTTATCGCACGTCAGCGTGATATGCGTGAAGTGCGCATGACACGTGTACTGCGTGGAGCTGAGTGTGGCACTGATCACAAGTTGGTGCGGACCAAATTATACATATGTTATTTTGTCCATCTGTGTATTTCCCACTTGTCGTGTACCGGCTTAAATTGAACATTCGCTCCCGCGGTACTATAGGGAAGCGCATTGACTTGAAGAAGGCGATAGCTGCGCGCCTGTGTGATGGAGAATGCATAGCCACAGTGCGCGACCTGTGGCACCACATTTGCTGCAGAGGAAACCATCGGGCGCGCGAACTGTAAGCGACCCGTTTGGTTTGATGAGAACATAACGACGATTAACGCATTGCAGTCTGAGAAAACTGTGGCATTTGCTGCACATGTGGTAGACCCCAGTAACTCGGGGAAGAAGAATCAGTTCCGCAAAGTGGATAACGATTGACCCGGGAGCTACGATGCATTAAAAATGCATGGTGGACGGAGAAGACGAAGCAGATAGAATGATACGCTGAAAGCCGCCAACACAAGAAATTCTTTAACTCTTTGAGGGCGATGTAAGGATGGAGGTTGAAGCCACTGAGGACGCTGATCAGTGGTAGTTCAGGAGCTACCTGCTCACAGACTGCAGACACAATGCAGATCTGGCGAACTCACTTTGACTGTCTCTTGAACAACAATTCGGAGATTGACCGTCCTGAAGCAGCACAGTGTGGTGAGTTTGTGGGATACGCTGACACTGGATGAGACGCAGAAAGCACTTGCTCAGCTGCGAAACGTCAGATGTGCCGGTGCCGACGGGATCCCACCTGAAGTATTGAAACACGGCGGTCCTGCATTATCGACGGCGCTGCACCACGGTGCAGCCCGTGTGCATTGAGGAGGAGATGCCTCCTAAGCTGAAGGATGCCCTTGTGCTACCACTGTACAAGGGCGAAGCGAACAAGCGATGTTGTACGAATTATCGTGGCATCAACTTGCTGAGTTGTGGGGGCAAGCTGCTAGCCAGAATCCTGCTTAACCGCCTCGTCAGTCAGGTTGTGGAACCGAACGTGGAGAAAGAGCGATAAGGATTCCGTTGGGGTCGCAGCACCAAAGATATGGTGTTTGCGGATCATCAGTTGCAGGAGCACTGTAGAGAAGAACCCCGGTCTTTTTAATTGCTTGTTGTTAATTTTGCCGAGACATTTGATACGGTGAACTGCGAAGCGTTGTGGCTAGTGCTGGGTAAGTTTGGTTGTCAGCGTAAGTTTGTAGGTCTAATTGAATGTCTGCATATTGATATGCGGGCAAGGGTGCAACTGAGTGGACAGACGTCGGATGGCTTTGCAGATGTATCTGGTGTGAAACAAAGCTCTGTCTTAGCTCCTTCCCTGGTTAAAAGTTATCATGCAATGATGTATTGTGCTTTTCATGCAACTTTTGCTTACGGTGCTCAGGTGGAGCACCGTATTGATGGTGGGTTGCAGAACATCCGTCGATTCGGTGCGAGAACTCTAGTCTGTGAGACAACTATCCGTATGTTGCCGTTTGATGACGACTGTACGTTGTTTGCACGTAGCGCGGATGAGTTGCAGCACATGACTAGTGCTCTGGCTTCGACGGCGGCCAAATTCGGGCTCACGATCGACACAAGCAAAACGGTCTGTATCTTTCAGCCTTCACCGGAGGTGCAATCTGCAATATTGCCTCAAATCAGCATTGGTGCTGAAGTATTGGATATCACCTCCCGCTTTTGTTACGTTGGGAGTATTGTTTCGACTGACCAACAGGTACACAATGAGTTGCGTATCTACATTTCGAAGGCAGCTTCCACATTCGGGAAGCTAGAGTACCGAGTGTTGAACAACCAGCAGCGTATTATTGGTACGAAGCTGATGGTGTACAAATCCATGGTGCTGTCCGTTCTTCTATACGGCAGTGAAACGTGGATGATGTGCCGGTGGGATGTGCGATATCTCGAGCAGTTCCATCAACAATGTTTGCAACGGATTCTGTGCATCGGTTGGTGCGACAGAGTTGGAGACGCGGTGTTGCGCCGAAGTGGAATGTATGCAGTGGATTGTATACTATTTCTGAGACACTTGAGTAAGCTTGGTCATGTGTGCCATATAGATTCGACACGGATTCCCAAAAACTGCTATATGCCCAACTGAATACAGGGAAGCGGCACGTGTAGAAAATTGAAGTTACGTTACCAGGATATGATCTAATTGAGCCACCCGCGTTCTAATCTTGATTGCAGATCATGGGAATCGAAGGCGGTCTATCGGCATGCATAGCGCTATCTGATCACGAAGGCAGTTGCCGAGATGCAATAGAAAGCGCTCGTGCGTGCAGAGAAGAAGCGGCAACTGCAGAAGCGACAGTCACCGATGGGATGTACACCATCTGCATCGGGCGCGTAGTTCTGTAGCACATGCGGTCGCGAATGTCTGAGTCAGGCAAACTTAGTGAGCCATGAGCGAGGCCACCCGTGACCAACATCGAAAAGACGACGGGTCCTGCTGAGAACGTAGGCAGAACCGGCGCAGCGTTCGTAGGTACGCTGCATTTGATTTACTAACAGCGTGCTTGCGTGCTGTGTTTCCGTATTTCAGGTGGTGGGTTTGCCATCTTGTCTTAATGCTTATTTTCTTACCTCTTTTAATGTCTGTCTGAATAAACTAATAAGTTGCAAATGTCGCTTCAACGAACGTGCCTAACTGCATTTTTTCTCCATTTTGCGTATGTTTCTTGATTGTTTAGCTGCTACCTTCAATTTTGCACGAAAATGTTGAGATGCCAATTATACTATATGCTAATTTAGCGGCGTATCCTTATGGTGTTTTCGACCTATTTTATTGATTATTGCATTTCACATGCTTGGCTGCTGCTTGACATCCCCGGTGTGGCTGCAATCGACGTGCATTTTGACAAGGTGTCTACCTGTCTCTTACCCACTACCTCATCTATACTGGCTCCAGAAGACAGTTGGTCGTTGCTGGAGCGGACGGGATGCACGGTCTTCGTGGCCGAGCAAGGCTTGAAGAGTGGTTCCATTCACATGTTTTGTGTGTGGAGTGGACTACGATCCAGCCATCACCTTGTGTGCGCTTGATTCCCTAATACAGCGTGCTTGTGTTTCCCTGTGAAGTAGTGTGGGTCGGCTCCGTTGATGAAACGTGACTCCCATCCGCATACCTCCCTTTCTTATTCCTTTGGGTTGCACTGGATATTGGGTGTGGGGGTGGATCTGTGCGTTGTGCAGCACAAACCACCTATGGTCCATACGTAGGCGATGGCGTCCTGTGGAAACCACAGTAACTGACAAAGCTGGAACCGGATGCCGCCAACCATGTAACAGTAGTGGACATCTTGTTGGAAGCTTGGGACATGGTGGATCAGTAGAGCACTGGCTGCTTCTTCCGCACTATGTACCTCTCCGACTGTTGTGTTAAGGAGAATGTTACGGTGATTCAATTTGCCATTACTGTTAACATGCTTACATAGGAGCTTTCGCTTCTGACATATTTTCAAGCCAAATGCTGTTGGTGAGATACTTTATCCTCACGGACGGGTGTATTCAATTGGTTGGGCTGGGTCAAGTAGTCGCTCCATGACGAACTCTGTAAGCTTGCCAACTTGCATTCTGTAGGGGGCAGGCGTTCTCGAGTTCTGTTTCCGCTGAACGACAGTAGATAGATGGAACGAACTCACTTAATTTCTGTATTAGTTGCGATCAGATTGCTAAAGAGCCCAACACAATCAATCCAGACTTTGTCAGGGGAGTCACATGTTAAGGATTTCCAATCGGTCATCCTAACTAGGTCGTTCAGGATGTTGTAGCCTGTGATGGTACGTATTAGTTCAGTGTATTGCTCCGGTTATTTAGCGTAACACGCATAGTTGTAAAGTATAGTGACATGAGCACTTTGCCTTCTTAATATCCTGTCGTTCATGTGTTCCTCATTCATAAGTAAAAGGTCAATACCTGCGGTTTGTCATCAATTGGTGATTGCGGTAAGGTGATTGTGTAGCGCAATACGTACGAGAAGGTCTTGCAGTTTGACCTTGAATATTTCGCTGGGAAATGCTAAGGCATTCCTGTTGCGCATGTTGAAATCGCCGGCGATATGAACGTGGCTGCAGCTTGGGAGGAAGTCATTGTCAGAGCCAATATTAGGCGGGAATCCATCCCTAGATGGACGACGTGGGCGAATTAAGACTGCCAGGAGGCAGCTGTCATTGTGTCTGAGACGTAAACAGCACCATTGAGAATCGGTGATCCGCATCACAGGACCATCCACTGATTCGCATTGTAAGTCATTGCGATAGTATAAGATCCCACCGTCTTTTATGTTGGGATGATGGTATCGGAAAAGGGACATTCTCATAGTCACAATTTCCGTCTCCTCAACCTCTGAGCTCATTCAAGTTCCGTTACGGAGATGAGGCCCGAAGCGTTTGTTGCCTGACGCAACCGGAGCTCAGCACTTCTACTGAGCTGGCCACGGGCGTTAATATACATGCAGTGCTTCGGTTCTCAGCAGCGGGTCGAAAGATATGTGGTTCAGATGCGAGCTTTTGTCGACCGTTGTGTGGTCGGCTGTTAGCCTATTATTGATGGTATTATCGGTGACTCGATTAGCGTAGAGTTCGGAGACAATGTAATCAGCACCACTGGTAACTTCAAGTTCAAGTTCTGTTGGGACCGGAACGATAGGATAATCCCGTGAATGTTCCTTCTTTTGCGTATCGTTGGATCGGGAATTGACAGGTCTGCTTGAGATGTTGCAAAGCCTAAAACAAAGACCGCGTCACACCTTGTCCAACCAATTACTGCCCACATTTTCCTGCCCAGCAGTCCCTGCCGGGCCGCAATGCAAAGAGAGCGGTTACCGAATTGCATAAGAAAGTCCACACTAAGTTCAGCCGTGCCTTCTGTTTTCAGTTCGAATGGGATACCTTCGTTTGCCTGTGGAAGCAGTGCTATAAGATGGACGGCATTTTCGGCTGCTCGATTGACAGACTGTTTCCAAATGACTGCCAAACTTTCCAGTAACCTATGTGCTATCTGCTAGCTTGAATCCCAAGCTTAATTACCCTTGGCTCGCACTAATGATAAGCTGTTTATCCTCGCACCCCGGAGAAAGAAGGCTTGAAACATCATCCAAGCGCATATCCTAGCGAATATAGCGCCACTACTCCTAGTCGTGAGCTCCTGCTTCATATTCATCATACTCACGAGATTGGTAGACTCCATGAACAAACTCAGACCTGGTGCCAGTGCTTAGGTGCAACTCTACTGGGCACTGCTTCCCTCACTTGCGCTGGCCCCTTGGTAAGTATGGAAAGAAATGGACAATCAGGATCCGTTCTAGAGACAAGTGGTCAAAAGCAATATGGCTTCTACCTCATCGCCAGAGTTTAGCACAACGCGCAGAAGCCTGGTATCACCATAATGCTTGGAAGTTAACCGGCGGTTGATCCTCGTCAGGTTATTGGGCTTAGTCGGGAAATCGAACAGCTTACGTATGGTATTCCATTGGTGCAGGTCATCCATCTTCTTCCCTCTCGTTCAATTCCATTCGGACAGGAACGTTGGTCCATATAATTGATGGTGCATCCCGTTGGTTTTGCGGGACTTTCAAGGTAATATAGATCGGGTTTGGGGAGATCTAATGAATTGCTACGCACTAATGCAGCGTCGCCTGTCACATTAGTATTGGTATGGGGTAGAAATTGCAAAGGTTGATTTTAATGTGCCCTTAATTACAAGTACGGCCTAGCCGTCAATAATAGTCACTTTTTCTGAGGGTCGGCGAAGCCTGATAGAAGAAAATGGGTTTGTGGGAAGTTGTTGCAGATAGGCTAGAGGTAAAGTGTTCGAGAACGCTTGGGTGATATGTAGTAGTGGCGGTGCTTACCGGAGTCACTTTGTTAGTGTAAGACTTGGCTCGAGGGTGGTTCGGTTGGGAGACCACTGTCATTCCTTCTGCTAGAGTTGTTCCTACTGAAGCTAGTTTGTTGCCCGATATTTACTCGATTACTTCTACCGGGCTGTCCTAGTTCTGGGGAAGTTTAATTACAGTCTTAACTAATGGGACGTTAGTATATGTTCACACGGAAACAAAATGCTTCTGGATTACTAATAAGCAGCTCAAGCTGGTACACAGAGGGAGTAATACACTCCAAACTGTTGAATTTACACTTAGTGACATTTGTGTCGCCAACTCAGATTAGTTCGGCCATCATGCTCACCAGGCCCTGACAACATCCCTCCAATACTGGTAAAGCATGGAGTTCCAGACATCCCTCTGTTTTTGCTTAATGTATTTACACTTTCCATGCTCACTGGGGAGTATCCTATACACTGGAAACAATCAACTATAATACCAAGGCACAAAAGCGGATCTATGCAAGATGTAAAAAATTACCGCCAAATCCACCACACATCTATTATTTCCAGAATCATGGAGAGGATAGTTAAAGAACACATAATAGAATATTTGAGTTCTATGAGCCTACTCAGTAAACATCAACACGGTTTTTTGAAAGGTAGGTCGTGCACTACCTGCCAGTTAGATTACCTTGATTATGTGACTAGAGCAAGAGACGCCGGAAGTGCTATCATCGTAATATTTCTTGATATCCAAAAGGCTTTTGACCGTGTCCCACACAATTTATTGCTGCTGAAGCTTATGTCCTATGGTATCACTAATTCGCTTCTAGACTGGTTGTCTTCCTACCTCGAGGGTAGAAAGCAAGTAGTCAAAATCGGTAACTATACATCTGAAGCCACTACAATCTCTAGTGGAGTGATTCAAGGTAGCGTGCTAGGCCCGCTTTTATTCTTAATCTATTTCAACGATCTCCTCGACGAAATCTCGTATGGAAAGCCGTACCTTCTCGCAGATGATGTTAAAATTGTGTATTGTTCCACTCCTGGGCAACGTAGTCCTAACTTAGCCTATATTCAGTCTGACTTGTCCGCATCGGAGCTCTGGAGTAACTCCTGGAAGCTGCACTTTGCCACGGACAAGAGTAATCTATTGTACTACGGCTGTGGCCCTTCTCTGAAAATCCTTACATTAAACGATACCCCTATTCCTGTGTGTGGCGCAGTCCGAGACCTTGGTCTAAGATATTCTGCCTCATTTAGCTTTTTAGAGCATGTTATATTCTTGCAGGCTTCTGCCAGAAAAGTGATCGCCTATATAAGTCGAACTCTTATTTTGAGGGATTCCAGGCTTCAAGCCTTTAAAATATGTGTTAGGCCGAAACTTGAGTACTGTACGATAGTGCATAGTAATCTGAGAAAAGTGGATATTATAACACTAGAAAACATTCAACGATCATTCACAAAAAGATTTCTGAACATGCCTAATACTATGACATACCGTGAGCGTTGCGAGGCGCTAAATCTGGAGCCGCTATGGCTACGCAGACTCAAACTTAATCTGTGCCTTTTATACCGCTTACTATTCGGATTGACCTTCACTGCTCAGCCTCAACTCGAGTTTCAGACTCGTATGCGCTATGAACTAAGAAACAGCGAGCGCACAGTGAAAATACCAAAGTCTCGCACAAAGCACCGCTCAAAATTTTTCTCTGTAAAATATGCGTTAATATGGAACAAACTTCCATCAAGTGTTAGAAACTGCACTACCTATGCACAATTCAGACGCATGATTAATATTCACCTGACTGTTGCAAACATCCGGTCAACACTAAGCCAAACGGTGACTCTAGATGATTTGTATGAGAAAGGTCCTGGATACGTATGAAAGTCACCATATCCTCTATTCGTTTCAATAATATAACATTACCTACATATAATTGCATTCTTGAGTATATATTTGAGAACGATCTTACTCCTATTAATCCGTTTAACCAAATTCTGTTTTCTCCTTTGACGCACTGGTTCATTGATGCACTACGCCTTCCAAGCTGATGTCTCTGTACCATCGTCGTCACTCGCCAATATTTTCCATCAAATTGTGACTGGCCTATTGACTGCTAATCATTTCAAAAACCCATATGGGAACCTTTGATCAAAAGACGAATAATTAACTATATTATGCGATCACATTGTACATGTTGATAAGACAACCCAATTGGTCTTTGCCTCGCACTGCTGAGGAATAAAACGTTTATTTATTTATTTATTTATTTAAATTCGCTTGACATGAGGTTCCTGCATTTAGCATGGAAATAAGTGGAGCAGTTGGAATATTAAATACCTATTCTGGCTGTCAGGGCACTTTCCGCATGTGCCTTTAGGCACTGTGGGTAAGCCACTCGCGCTCAATAGGTCACGTGCACTAAGGGTTGTCATTAAGTTCAATCCCGGACCCTAGATTGATCGTTCTGGTGCCAGGGTCCATTTTCCGCGACTGGTGGCTGTCTCACTGCCTCTCGCGGCAGCGCAGATTGCCGGGTTCAGTGATCGGTCATCGCCAGATCGTGTACACACATCCAAAGCGAAGTAAGGCGCCTGTTGATCGGCTTCCTTTACGCGACTATGGTAGCGAAGCTTTGACAAGCCTCGCTAATTGCTTCGGACACAATGTTTAGTGGATAATTGACACGAAATATCCCCTAGCTTTGTTATGATGCTCCTTGTAACGATGGTTGTAGGGTCGATTAAGGGTACCTAGCTTCTTTTTCCTATTTAAAGGAAAATTACACCCGAAAAGCTCAGATGTGATGTAAATGCACGCGTGAATCTTGGCAAAGAATGTGCCGAGCCTTTGAACTAGAACGACAGTACGAGCAACACAAGTTTGACCCAAGCTGTGGAAAGCACTGCGCAGCGCTCGTAGAGCGAGTACGAAGGAGCGCATGCACAAGAATATTTGAGGAGGATTGGGTTAGTAACAACGGGTGAAACGAGAGCGCAAATAGAATGTGGCTGTGAGGCTTGCTTGATGTCTCGCGCATGCTGCTATGTTACGAATGGGCTTGATTTTGATAAAACTGACGAAACTCGAGAACACATGATTCGGACAGTTGTAATTGCTTACAAAACAAGTCTAAATGTAGGTACATGTAAAGCGGTGCTCCCAATCATTCTGCTGGACTTCTAATGATTATTAAAAGAATAGCATAATCATCTGAAAGGATGAATGTGGGTCTCTGCACACTCGTGTTTTAGGGGGCACAGAGAAGTCTCCGCTTTTAACCTCATTCACTGCGCACAACGACAATTGCTTCTTAGATTTCCCTCCACCTGACATCAAGGCTGCCGTTCATCCATCGAAAGTGAGCAAGTAGTGGGACCGCTGTGTATACACTGCAATGAACCACCAACTTTCACAGCCTTTTGCTGCTAGTTGCTGATGGTGATTCTTAGCGTTTGTGGTGGATTACAAAGCACTGAAAATGTTACAGCAACTGCGCGCAGTGCTTTCTACGCCGTTGTTGCCCGACGGATGTCAACTTTAGTTAAATAGATAGCAGAAAGGAATCTGCCCACTAGGGTAGTTTCTCCTGAACTTCAACATATGGTGGTAAAGGTACGAATAGTGGAGAATTCAGCTACCGGCAATAACGCTTATGCTTTGTTTGCCCCATTATGATGAGGGAAGTGAAGTTTTGCCTAAATATGACCTTCTTTGATTAAGGATGTTACATAAAGCTTGTTGAAAACAGGCAGTCAGCCGGTCATCGCAACATCCATGAAGCTTTCGGTCTCCATGGATTGGAGTGATAAATAACGAGAGAACGGTAACAGGTTCAATCGCCAGAGGAAACCTAGCCATGCATCGCTTCTTTGTATGTCTAGGTGCTGTCTAACCGACCGTATCTGTAGCGTATCCGCATTGTACTGGGTATTTTACTGCTAATTCTGAGGGAACTTAATACATCCAATGCCCACAGAGAAATCCGAAAGAGGAGAGCAAGTCGTTTCACCTGTTTATCCAGACAAAATATTGAACAGAAATTATCTGCCAACTGATTACAACTTTGTACATCATACCTAATTACAGTTTAATCGAAACAACAACTTGTGGAATGGATGTTGATGGCAACACATACAAGTGGTGTTGCGTTATACGCCGTGACGTATGGGGATTGGCGTCTTCGGCATTGACAGACCAGCTGCCAAATTAGAAAAACCGTTGAGGTGTTCAAATTGGATGGTGAATGGAAGTGAAGTAGACTAACACATCGCCAGTCCTAGAGAGATGGTTGATTTGTCTCTGTTTCGAGTGAGGCCTATTGACAGAATGGAAGAGTGGCTCTATGTCTAAAAACCTGCAATGTCATAATAAATTTGCAGTTCTATACGGGATTCGGGTTAGCGTACCGGGAATTATCACCTATCGCGTGCAATGGCTGCTGTGATGAGATGCACTTTAATCAGGCCACCTCGTTTCCTTGCTCCAAGGCTAAAGGGACAGCTGGATTGATGAACTTGGCAGTAATTTAATGAACAGATGAGTATGTAAGTTTATAACATCCAACTCCCGTACTACTCTTCTGTGAGCAGTACGCAGACAAAACTGCTTATTATGCCATAAGTTATTTGGCGGCTTAAATTTGGTATGTTCGTCGCTTGGTGAGGGGGCTACCTGCACCCTTGCACGACAGTAACGTGTGTCAGTGGATAGTGAGCGGCGCTATATCACCCCTAGTAACTTATTCACGATGGTCGTTGCCGTCCCCCATAGTTCATTGGTCTTAACCACGGACTGGCAACAGTCGAGTTGGGGGTTCGAGCCCTACCAGGTTCCGATGGAATGAGCACTGCTGACGATTCCCGAAAGGATGAAAGGCGCGTACAGTGCTTTTCCGGGCGTGTGATGGCTGTCTGAATGAGCCCAGATGTGAGGAATTTCTACCAAACCTACTCCTATGTAATTATTAAGTTGGTCAACAGATGGGTGAATGTCTGAGAAGATTGGTATCCGGTAGACAGTTAGGTAGTTAAACAGTGGGTAGGTAGGCGTCTTGTGGCTCTTATATATATATATATATATATATATATATATATATATATATATATATATAGAGAGAGAGAGAGAGAGAGAGAGAGAGAGAGAGAGAATAGGTGAATAGCGCTGTGCAGCTTTGGTAATGGCTTATTTAGCAGGCAAGTCTTACCTAATGTCTACGGTTCATTGATGGTCTAACGTAAGTTTAAGCAATTGTGCTTAAGCAGAAACTGAGTTTTAGGTGACCATAGACAGTGACTCTTATCCATTTGCTGGTAACTGTCCCGTCGAACAAGCCTAGCAGTATTAACATAGTATGCTCCACACCGCTCTGCCGCTTTGTACGGTATTTAATCGACAGGGCGAGCATATAGCATATAATATCGCTATCGTAGACGAAGGCCGCAAGAAGTTCTGGCTAGGTATCACAACGCAACTGCTTGTTCTACTGAGGGAAATACTTTGGGGATGACTTCTGTCGGAAAAGCACGCAAGCCGTGGTACGATCCAAACCTCCTGATGACTCCGTAGGCTTCCACACCACTGTTATGCATAGTGCAATTATCGATAAGAAATAATTTGGCTAATTTGGATTTAACCAACGGTTAAACTAGTTAAGTAGTTAACAGCGATATAAAAACATTTGGCGACTGAGAGTAAACCTCCTCACCAGTAAGTTTTCCTGCATGACCTGCAACTTCTTTTTCAATGGTATTAGGTCCAGTTTAAACGTTTGAGAGATGGTGCAGAAACGTCCATCTTTCATCAAACCGTCCAACGCATCCACATCGCCAGAACAGGTGCATAGGTTACGACGTAACCGTGCTATCTGGATACGGTAAATGAAGACATAAAATTGGAGAACACATTTGTGACATACACCCTTGACGGGAATATCAAAATTAATTTATTTTTGGCATTATTCTTGTGAAACTTGTCGAGTTACTTTCGAGCTGTAACGGAAATGAAGTTTTGGTTGCCATAAATCAGTTAGTAAAAGGAGGCAAGCGAACAGGGAAATGAACTCTTTTGATCGTCCATATGATCTTGCACCATCACAACGTGTAAGTAGTACTGTGGAAAAGGATCAAAACATCAATGCATAATAATAAATCCTAATGCCAGGAATCTTATTACGAAGTATGTTATTGGTTACCTCTGCCATTTAACTCTACGCAACAGTATTGTATTGTCGTACAATGGCTGAGATGTCTGTCACCTTCAGCTAACATATACGATGCGGATGATGAGTACTGCTTGGATGCAATATCCGAAAACATAGTAATGACGCCATCCATCTGCGTCCGATGTCATTGAGAAGTTTAATTAATAGCCGGCATAAGTAGACATGGTTTTATAGCGTGATATTCTTCGTCTTGTTTTTCAGTTCAAAGCATGGTCAATCGTACCCCTTGGTTCAATTGGGAATCATAATACTGGAGCTTCAGCCAAGTTGGGCATTTGTCTCAATGAGTAGGGCAATACAACGACGCCAGCAGCCCCTTAACCCAGATCCACAGAGGGTAACCAGGTGGTTCTCTCATCAGTTGCAAAGATATATTCCACCACATGCTGTTGGCTAATAGAGGTTTGGTACATATTACCAGACAACAGAAGCCAAGTAGCCAACAACTCTGCAGACCACCCAGTAGATGCAACAAACGTGATAAAGTAACCGTATCATAATATTCCAGTTTCGGTAAGCTAGTTTAAAAGCTCTGCTTACTTGGCGTGGTTGTGGCCTGCATCGACCAGTACCTATTCAGTCTCGTTTTAAATTGTAAAGCTTAAACTAATCCTCATCTAATGTCAGGGTAAGGGGCCCTTTAGCTTAACTTCAGGTACTTCGGAGGCTGATGTGCCGGCTGAACTCGCTGGATGTTGTTTGTTGATCTGACTACCCGCTGGTTAGTTTGATAAGGAACTCAAGGAATTCATCCAGCCTTCAAAACAGCTGCGCGCTCTCCCAATGGGTAGCAATTCAGCACTTCACACCAAAGTGAATAAGCAAACCCAAGTTCACCAAAAATAGCTCCTTCATTCATTTTGGCTTTCGTCATCAACCCTCAAGCAATGATAAACTAATGTGGCCTGGAACTTATGGTAGCTCTTCCGCGCCATCTGCCATTCAGACATTCATCCGTTTGGAATATGTTACTTCATGACAGGAACTCTGACCACCGAGATACAACTTCTTGGTACCCGTCAACCGTTCCAAGAGCTACCAATAACCTTGTAACGTTCGTGCACCATTGCGTTCACTCGTTGTCGCGTTACCATAGTTTGATTTTGGTGCGCGCACAATGTATGGACTACAATTGAAAACCCATAGCATTATGGTCCCCCGATGCACGGGTCGATGCCGCTGGCTAGAACAATTGAGCTGACTGTCTTGACAATAGCTTAATGGTATTAAGTGTGTACTCGAGGGCAAGAAAAGTGAGAAAAAGGAATGAGAGAGTTAGCGACACCAGCAGGTCAAACACAAATAGTTCTTCACCAGTCGCTGCCCGAGCAACATAGGCGAGCCGGACATGATTGTCACAAATAGGCTTCCAAGGGAACGGAAACCATTCTTTTCAAGACGGTCCAGCGTAGCCAGTCGCGTGAAGAAGGGAGCGGGCAAGACATGAACGCTTCTACACTACTACCTAGAGCGGTTTCTGTTCACATCAACACAACTTATGCAGAGTACTTATACGATGCGTACACAAATGGGGGTTGTGTCCTTGCCGGAGTAATGGGTGAATTTCAAAAGCATAGGAAGATTAACTATGACTAGATAAAAACGTATGACGGTCTTCAGATAACAATTTCGCAGCGGATGGAATAAGGGTTGCGCACGGCTGCAGTGAAACTAGCGCACCTTAAGAATCCTCGCAGATTGGGAACCGTAGCAACTGCGGTTTAACAATCAACTAAGACTCTCCGTCCCACCTTGTAGCACCGACAAGTGGCAGTTAATAAAAGAACCGCTCCACAAGAGGTTGAGGTTTTTGTAAAAGAAAAACAGTATTTTTCGCCCCGCAAGCACCACTAGATGAAATAGTGTTCTGTATAAGCCCAGCTTCACGTACAAGTTGATTCCAAGAGCAAAAGGACCAAAACCGATGTAATGGAACTCATAGTACATGATTCTCTAATGATAACTTTAAACGTACAACTGGGTTTGTAGACGTACCCTAAATGTAACTTAGCACTGAGGCAAAACAGTCCAAGCAGTCTGTATTCCTGGTCAGCAATGAGACGGAGAGCAGAGTGCGTGATAAAGATTCAGTAGGATGTTGCTTCACCTAACCACATTAATGCGGATAAATAGATATCGTGTTCATGTTTTATTATGAGAACTATAATAACAAAGTCGACAATAGAAACTAGCTATATACCAAGGAGTAGGAAATGAACAATGGAAAATGGCAAGTTTGCAATTTGTAGATTTATAATTTTACGTATACCACGCTACTACTCTGAGTATATCAAGTTCAGATTTCGAGGTGAAATCGTTTTAAAATACCTGCACAAAAA
Source organism: Dicrocoelium dendriticum (assembly GCA_944474145.2). NCBI lineage: Eukaryota > Metazoa > Platyhelminthes > Trematoda > Plagiorchiida > Dicrocoeliidae > Dicrocoelium > Dicrocoelium dendriticum. The sequence continues at coordinate 108,379,296 of OX104066.1, forward strand.
TGGGTAAAATAGTTTCATAGGTTCCACGCAAACAATTACCATTGTGTATTGGCTCCAACCAATTCCGTTAGCACCGGTATTTGATTCGTCTGTTCCCATCGTCAAATGATGTTAGAAGTTCAACAGAACCCCCGCAGCTTGCTTCACAACAATGGCTGGAACCACAGCATTCAACGCGGACGAAGATATTGGCTGTTTTAGTTAATGTACCGATCAATAAGAAGGCTTTCGCAAACGGATCAGGTCGTTTCTCAGAGTTTGAATGACTTTACAATCTGTTTTAATGTTATTTTACTAAGTAAACACCAAAGTAAGCTACCATCCCATTAGGCCTCAGTAACTTATTTAAGGATCAATCTAAAACAATCCAACAGATCCACTTGAGTAAGCTTATTCTCATGAACTTTGTACCCAAACGGATGAGCGTTACCGGATCTTCCAGCTCCATGTAACCGGGTTATATTCATGTTTAGATACAGTCACAGAGACCGAATTGTCTGAGAGTTAATTAAAAATGTTACGCGGTCCACATCAGGATTGCGTATCGTAATCCATTCACATAACTGGTGCTTCGATATAACCACCTAACTATTGAGAAATTAGCCACCCAATATGCAGTGACTTGCGTGAGTTGTGGTTTACCCATCCTGTTCGGTAAACACGGTATACCAATTCGGCTGCAAGGAAACCGAATCTTTGCATTCAGAAACGATTCATTTAGGCCTTATGGCTACCCTGACCAGATCGACTTGTGCCCATTACTCAATTGGATCGCATGCAGTCTCAGACACTAACCTGATCAATAGCAATGGTTAACCTCTTCTAACACTGGTATTACCCCATTTCTAACAATCACATTAGTCCGTCCGATTGAGCTGATTGGTATAGCATTGCAAAAGTCAGTAGAAGGATTATTGAAAACATGTTCGCTAACACCGTCTTTTGACTATACCAAGATTGTCAGAGGAGATGAGTGAGTGAAACCTTCAGTCCTCTTATGGATTATTTGTGCTGCAGTTGTAAGTGACAATTATCTTGGTCCTAGTACGAATCTACGGGGAATAATTCGCCCGCATGCGTTGCAAAAAGCTGATTCTCGTTTTATGTTCGTAACTCTATTTATGTGTACACCGCGGTAGTTGACAGTTGTATTTCTTCCCGGTTGCACTTTCACACGGTTCAATAAGCCATAAGCCGTTAGATTTGGTCCTTTGCAGTCGGGTTCTGACTTCCACATCCAATCAGAATCGTGATTCACGCCGCGTCAGTCGCAGTCCTCTCATGCGCTGAAGCAATATTTAACGAATAGCACAAACATAGTCAATATAGGTGGTCGTTTTAATAGACATGTCCGTATGAGTATCCACACAGTGACTGATTTACAATGGACGCGGATTCAGTTGACAGAACAACTGGAATCAGCGCTGAGCCACAACATTGATTCTTGCGTTGAGTCCACCGTAAATCCGCTATGCCTGCATCGATTCCCCATCTATCCATGTAGTCATTACACTTGGACTAGTCACTTTAGGTTTCTAGTATAGATGTTCCAGACGAAGTCGGCCCGGTTCCATTTTTGCTTTACAGTCCAACGGCGTCTAGATCCTCGTCTGATCATTCCGCACCATAGTGCCATTGACCCTAATGTTTCCAATCACCAGGATGAATGATCTTGACTGTACTCTTCTGGTAGAGAGAACCGAACTGCGACTTTAATAATAGCTGTGTGGGGCATCAGTAGCTCCACATAACTCCATATCTGAGCATACCGCAGCGTTTATGAGCCCAGTATTGGGAATAAGAGTAACCGCTGTCTGAACGGATGACGTCAAGAAATCTCAATCTGGACAGGGAGTGAAACCGAGGTCGCAATTCGTACGCTTCACCAGTACCTCAGACAACGAGAAATTCAACATGGTACTAATTTTAATGCAATGAACCAGCTTACTAGCGTACAGAGTGCTTTATACAAAAGAGTTAATCCACGTGCGGAGTTTTGGCTTCTTATCCGCTTTTGTGAGCTGAAGCCGGGTGGTCTGCTAAGTAGAGCAGAACAGCTTCACCATACAAATATACGTTTCCTATCAAATGCATTCGGCGGATTCGTCGAGGCGTCTCAGTTGGCATACAGTGTTTCATGTCACAAATGTGCAAACAGTGAGGTCTAACACATGGGGAAATGATGCACGTACTAAACAATCTTCGTTTCAGCGGAAAAGTCACATAAAACGAACTCAAAATGGGCTTAGTAGCACGTACTTCTGAATGCATTCGGGGATAATTTTTCTCACGTTGAGAAGAGATGTTCTCTGTCCATTTCTTGACCTGATCTACTTTGGGATCCAACTGCTCCAAAGTGCTTTCGATTTGCCCAACTCTTCCGTTTAAATCGGTTAAGTCAGACATCAGTTTGCGAGTATCCGAACAAAGTGAATCCATTCGGCATTGTGTGTTGCGGACGTTCCTTTCATTTTCTTCTCTGGTTGCTGCTAAAGGAGAACTTTTCACCAGCTGTGCGGTCTGTTCAACAAGGTTTTCCATCTGAAAAATTGTTTACGAAACAGTGCTAAACAGAAAAGTTCGACGAAAAGTCATATCAGATGGTGGATACTAAAGCTTTGACAAGAGATGGAAACTTCATCCTTGAACATAGACTGTACCCTGATTGAAGCCTACTCGGGGTATTCCCAGAACAAGCTAGGACTGACTACTCAGCCAAAGTGTATGAACAGATACAGAACAGTTCTTCGCGCACATTTCATAGGCACTGTGCCCCTGCAGCTGCAGAATTTTTGGGTAGCAGTGGTCTACCCACTGTTCGCATTAGTTCGTACGCGAGACTGGGGATTTATACGCTTGCTCAACGTTTTTTTTTCGAGGTATGTGACTTGCTTCATGGAGCAGTAGAGAGGATTTTTTGAGGACAAAGGTCCTACATCGGGAGTCAATGAGCATCGGATGGAATGCAACGGATATCTAGCTACATACTCTCTCGTGCATCTGGTGATTGTGCTAGCGTAGATGCGTCCCTAACGCACATCAAGAGTGAATGAGCAAGGACGCACATGGTGTCACTTCGCTTTCACCCTGTTGGCAATCAGACATAGGAGTCGAAGCAATGCGGACGGCCTCGCATATCTGGTTATGTAGACTTTAGATAAGTTGTGGGGTCACCTAAACTAAAGCCTTTGAGGCTGACGACTGGTACTATCCGGTAGATGGGATCTCACTCTGAGTCCCCAATGGTCGCGTTGCGCGAGGTGGGCTGAAACAGTTGAATAGGCCGCAACTGTTTCACTCCACTAGTTTGTTTTCTTTCCAAAAGCAAATAGTCACTCAAGTTAAGCTGTATGTAACCGGATGGGTGCATTCTCAGCACCATACATATCAGCAGCAGATGAAGTAAAATGGCATTCTCAAAAATGTAAAGTTCCATAAACGGATAAAGGAGAAGGAAAAGGGTGCGCTGGTGTCCATCTAGCAAAGGGACTTTCACTCGTCGGCGCTGAGCGCGAATTGACAAAAAGAATCCACGGGTTCTTTTGTTCGGAGAGTAGAGTTTTATGAATACATTTATTTATAATGTTTTTCAGCTGGCCTAAAGGTTAGTGTCCAAAAGCAACAAATAACGAATAGTGTGCGATATCTCTACTTAGTATGTGTGCAGGCAGCGCCTGACTGGTCGCATAGTAAACGTGCTTTCCTCTGTCCCAGGATTTCACTTTTTCATCTTCCCCTAGTGCAGTCAACATACACTCATTCGAATCGGAGTAAATGCTCGTGTTCAGTGGGCGTATTTTTACGGGTTTATTTCTTTAAAAAGGTGATTTGTTATATCCAATTTATTTTAGCGCGCTTCGTGCTTCTTTCCAGACGTGCCACTCTGGTGTTTTTAACAGTTTTCACTGCTGGGACTCTGTGGTCCATCAAGAATTGTCCGCGCTATCTGATGGTCATAGAATTACATCCATATGACTATTTCTAAAGAAGCTACGACTCAATCTGTGGTTGTAATTGCATTCGCCCATCGCCGAAAATGTTCGCTGTTCTTCACCCCAATGCAAGCCACTTCCAGCGGCTTTGTCCTACAGGAAACAGTGTGGAATATTAGGCTAGCCAAACTCCGGGTACGTGAGTAATAGTCGTGCACACTCACCCACGGTAACCGAGGTCGAGAGGGCGACTGGGATAAAGAACACTAGCGTCACTCGCTCTTTACCTCACGTGACCAGACAAGGGCAGTGTTCCTTTGCAATAACGGCTCTCAATGGAACTGATTCCACTTAACCTAAAATGTGGTCAGTCCAAGTGTACGCGCCCAGTTAAACGAGACATTATGTGTGCATTTTGCGGCCTTACGTTTCACCCCCTCTGTGTTGGTTTAAGTCAACTAAAATACAAGAGACAAATCTACCTGACTGACTCGCTCTGGTGATGCCAAACATGCAGAGCAATCCCAATAGTCTAATGTATAATATTGCTCATGAAAAAGTGTGAAAAATGACTGAAGCAGTCCAGGAGATAGCGAGCTTCAGAGTATTACCATTAGAACCTAACCACGCCGAGCTTGCTCTACAGCAAACCACACAAAGCTCTGTCCCTAAGTCGAAGGCTCAAGTCAGGCTTGCTAACGGTCCAACGGCATCTGCACCATCTACTCCGACAATTAATAACCATTTAAGTAGGCAAGCCACATCCAGCGTGACTGTCATTCACTCATCGCTAGATGCCATAACTCACGAGTCGGTCAAAACATGGACATCGACAGTCCAGGGCTGGGTGACATACTCACCGACTGCCTCGATAAAAGCGCCTAAAGAGGCACCCGTACGTCCATTATCTGGACCAAGCACTGTCTTCATAATTTTCTTTATTCCCCCCCCCCCAAACAATCCAAGTTACCAGTCCCAACCCTCAAACGGACATTGGCTAAACAGAACCACAGTACCTTAACGGTCATGTACACTAACGTTCCTGAGCCCAGATCTGGCACAATAAAGGGCAAGTTGGTAGGTGATCGCAACCACTGGCATTCCATCTGCGATGCGATTGGTATTCGGGTGGAGTCAACTGGGCTAGGAAACGTAGCACGTCACCCAAATTCAGTGCACTAGGGCGAACCCTGATTTATTCGAGTAACACTGAACTCAACTGAGGAGAGAGAGATAGGCCTACTCTCAGCAGTTTATCATCGCAACTAATCGAGCGGGGTACGCAAACTACTCGATGTTCATTGGAAGGACGGTTAAAGGAAAAAAATCACGGCGGCCCTACTAGGAACGAAAGCAAAAAAAGTAGTTGTACATCGTATTCCTGAACTACTGGGCACTCCTGATTACGAAGCTCTAAAGCATGACTGAGAGCAGTGGCGCTACATCCGCGAAGCACTCTCGCGGGACCACCTTATGACTAAATCATTAACGAGAATTCTTTCAGCTTCAAACTACAAGGGCTGCGGTCCAAAAATATTGCCTCTTGCTACACTCCGATGAAATGACAGAGATCCTATTGCATAAATGGTTGAAGCATCGCTCCAGGTTGCCTACCGACATTAGGTTAAAGTTCACAGGTGCACGGCCACTAGTTTTCAGCAATTCCTTGGAACATGCAACCTCAGTACAATATTTGCTTCCGCAATCCTGCAGAATTGTAAATAATATAGCATTAACGACACCTGACAGGACAGGGAAGCACACTAGAGAACAACTAGGTATGAGATGCTCCGTACTAACATTCATTTTGCCTGGAATTAATGAACCAATGACCCACGCACAAAATGACTAGCGGCCGACCAATGAACATTGGGCTTAAAACCAAACACGAATTAGTTGTCCGCCCACACACAACATCAAAAACACTATCATGAACAATGAATAATGACTACTGTCCTTGACACCTACCGTGCGGCCGCACTTTAACTCGGCTCTCGCTTTACCCTCTGTGGCCACTCTGATTCTCCCCACACAATATTGTGCGTGCGCTCGTTCGAACCAGTTCGACGAGCTCTACTCAGTGCTTCCCTACTCTTGGATCTAACCTGTGTGGATTATACTCTTGCTCCAGTTCCTAGTTTTCGGCATATTCTTTGCCGAATTCCACTTGTGTAACTACATCAAACCGGTTGCTCGGAAAAGGTTTGGTCTCATTCGGAAGAAAAAGTTGAGGGCTCCCAAACTACGCGACAACCATCCCTGCAAGTTGCAGTTGCTCCGCTCATCAACTGAGCAGTACTAGGCACGCTTATCAGCGCTCCACCTGCATCGTCGCTTAAGGCAGGCCGATTAACACACGCTGCTGCTTTGTGTGGGTGGGTGTGTCCCATTGCGAGTCGATTGATCGCTGAACCCGACAGTCTGCGTGTTACGACCTCCATCTGCCTCTACCACCTGACCTTGGTGCGGTTGAACAACTCTCAGTTCGTGTGCGTGTTCTGACCTGTTCGTGCGTCACCCCTTTCGCAAAGTACACTCATCAAGGTGAGCGCTTTGAGAGGCCTTA
>OX104066.1:108386169-108553028 GCA_944474145.2 Dicrocoelium dendriticum
TATCACTTTTACCACCGAAGGCTGAAGTTGCTGGGAATTTTCAGCGGACACTATCGTAGGCTGCGCGGCGATCTCATATTAGCGTATCAGGTACTGAGTGACCCCAACCATGTATGCCACCATTTGCTGAAACTTAGCCACAACACGCAGCTCAGGGGTAACTGCTTAAAGTTGAAGGAACAATATAGCCGTCTAGAGTGTCGACGGAATTACTTTTCCCTTCTGGTTTGTCAACCCTGGAACGCACTCCCAGACTCAGTTGTATCCTCTCCTACCTTGGATGTTTTCAAAAAACCATGAGATGTTGCTCTTAGCTCCCAACATTTCGTTACCTAAATTCCTCTATTATGAATCACGCCAAGCATGCTTTTCAACAGTATTTATGTATCAAATGGACCTAAGTGAGCGACCATATTATACTTTTCTCACTCCTTACCTCAACGATCACTGCACCCCAGTGTCTTTCTGAACATTTACGCTCAATAATTTATTTTAATTTTACGCTGTTGTTAATTATCAAACTATTCATCTCGGCAGACGTTCGATAGATGACCCAGACATATTTTGATTTCATCATATTCACCTCAACCATTCTACGGGACGTGTCAAGCACTTGCTTTTGTCCCGTGATAAATCATTGTTCACTGTTCATTGTACATTATGCGAGTTAGTAATATTAGTAGTATGATGGAGTCCGAGCAAAACGCTAAGCTACTTCAGGCTCTGAGACATTTGCTATGCACTACCATGTTGCACCGTCAACTGGTCTTTTCACTGCTTTCGGCTAGAAACTAGTACGACGTTGAAGCTGACAAACAGGTATGCGAAATACGCAAGAAAACCAACTTGGGGGCTCAGGTTCTTTGTCCCTACAGGTCTGTTGAGGGACACTAGTTGATGGTCTCGTGGTGTTACCTACTAGATTATAGGTATCCAAACTTTTCAAGATGGGCCTTATTTTGTGAAGTAAAAATATATCGAGCCCTATTCAGTGTAACGATAAAGGAATAACCAAAGATGACATAGGGTATAAATTTTTATTGCAAGTTTTTAATTTGAGGGGTGTAAATGAGATCCTGAGCTTTACTAATTTGTCGAATTAGTTAAGAACCATTTAGTAAAATCACTAGATTAACTGTTACAAGTTGGTTTCAAATAAACAATACTGTAGCATTGATATTTGCAGGGAGCTAAAGCTATTGCTTTTTGTACTCGTAACGTCCTTAATTTTGTAATCTATATAATGTCGTCTGTACGGAACAAATCCAAGCTTAAATTTATTAGTTCGTGTCGCGGTCGCGGCCCACGGGAAACGTTAACGCGAGCCGCATTTGACCAGCTGGCTGGACTTGGAACATCCCTGTACTAGATGGCCTCACAGTCTATCGAAAACTATTATCGCCGCGCGACCTCGACGCAATGATCAGGTCACTGACACACACAGCGCCACTGATCTCACAGCAGCATTCTGAACTATGCCTTTGACAGATAGCTAAACTTCACGTCTTTTTCGTACTTGTATAGCATCGATAAGTCGTTCATGCCTCACAGTGATGTGCAGTAGCCACCTCAGTGCTGTAATCCACATCGTAATTGGACCGATTCACCAATTTGGATGGTTCACTATGTAGGAAATACTGATGTCTAACTCCAGTGCTGTGGTTTAAGGTACTACCATGGAACAGTCAAGTTCCTCTACCCTTTCCAACAGTCGTTGACACGACTGGTGGCAAATTTCTTCTAGTCTGCTAGTATTTTTAACGGTGTACATACAAGTCCTCATCGTGCTTTTTCCCTAAAGCCTAGTTATCCACTGTATTTTTCGACCGTTGCCAAAATATAGTCAATAGACCCGGTGTAGCCGTCTAATCCAAGGCAACGTGCATACATTGCGGACAGACTGTTGTTCATATTGGGCACCAGTCGTATGCATGAAGCAGGGGCCCTCCATCATCGAAACACCCTCGATCGGGTCCATGCAGTGGTCAGAAGTACACACAGTACCCATTAACACAGCGCTGAGTAACTCAATCACCCTTCATGACTCACATGGCTAGCTCCGTGAGGTCACAACCGGCTGGTAAAGAGGCTTGCCAAGTCAAATGGTCCGGCACTTAGTCACTAGCAGATTTAGGTGTTTGGACTGCGTGCCGTCTAAGTGTTGAACGCACCTCGGAAAAAGTTCAGTGCAACATACGTGTGAGCACGAGACGTCTCGGTTCCTGCGTTCGTGTGCTGTTGAGCCCATCTCACACCCCCACGTGTAACTTAGGCTTCAGCAAGGGCTGGATACAATGTAAGTTCATGGGTTTACCGCCAAATTGGACAGGAGATCGACAGTGCCGAATACTAGGAAATAGTCACAAACTAGAGACAGAACTTTGAAGTGTGTTAGGATGAAAGTGTCGGTTGCAAGTCCACATGGAATGTGGTATAGATAATGTAGCTTTGGATACCTTACATACAGCTTTATGAGCACCGTATGGTTATCTATATGCCGTGCAGAGAAGAGGCCCACCTCAGCTTGATGATTCATGGCCTGTTCCAGTCTCTGTTGGATCCAATTCAGACTTTCTGTTGAGCAACTCAAATTCCTAGGGAGCTCCTCGGATTCTGTAGGGCGCATGGCAATTTCCACCTGTTTAATCCACTTCTGTACTTGATCAATATGTGCCTTGAACGCTTCTTCAGCTTTTGCACTCTCATTCATACGAGCTTCTTCTAACTTCTGTGCCTCTGCCTTTCTTATTCCCTCAATCTGAAATGGTCCAAAGTGTGAACACAAGTTAGTAATTCAAGCTTACAGCACATTTGGAGCATGATAAAATAAGAAGTTGACATACTGGTTGTCCTGTCACTGACATAGGAGTGAGTTAACATCGCCTCCAACTTGAGCTAACTATTTGTGAACCAGACTGCAGCCTTAAAATATGCTTGAAACTGGTGAGGAATTTACTGTGTATAAGATTTTGTGTGCAGTGCGGTTTTTGCTAAGGTTTTACTATGACGACGTCTCGGTCTCTACGCGAGAACGTCTTTAGACATTTTCCATAATCGAAACGGTAAATATAGCTTTAATGACAGAAAAAATTATCCGGATTCTTATTTTGATTAGTAGGAACATATTCTTTTTGGTCCTAGTTACGAATGTGCTGAAAAGAACCAGGTGGAGAATGGAGCGTTTTTCGCAGTAAAATTCGTTTATATCAAGGGCCAATTTCACGCGCCTGTATAGAGACCACTGTCCCCATTTGTTTAACTTCGAGTGTCGAGACAGTCGGTGCATCGCTCAGTCAATTCCGTTGTCTGCGTCTACCAGCACCGGAATTACTAACTTTTGTTATTCATGGAGTTGTCAAAGTAAGCAACGCGATACCCGATAGAGTCCTGATTTGTCACTCACCGCCTATTGCTTTCCCAGTAAAATTTGATATTTCACTTCGCAGTTTTCAAAACAAAACTGGCAGGTTAATGAAACCGTCTGACTAACTACGAGAATATAAATATTCATAAGCAGCGTGTGGCTGTGATTACCCAATCAGTAAGGGGTTATAGACTATACACGCCTGCAGATAATGACGTTACCAGACCATCAAGGCGGCTGGTTACTTGGTTTCGCCCCGCCAACTCGCATTAACTTGTCTGTAAATGGCTCAGTGGTGCAACCGCTATGCGGATTATCCGTGTTCACTAGGAACCAATCTTACAGCAATTCTATCGTAAAGAGTTTGAAACACGATTTCAAGGAAACCGAGTAACTGGAAGTAAGCTGAAGCTTCAAAAGTCACTAGCCAGTATATGGATCTCTTGCTGAGATTGTTTAGTGGTTTGCTCCGTCTAACACTTCGCAATCGCGTCCCCCAAATCTGGTAATTCTAGTAAAATCACGATTCCGATGCGATTGCATCCTCAGAATAGTGAGGAAATGACGAATTACTGTTCAGTTAAACCTCTCACACATCTGAGTGCTCTATAAAAGTGCAGTTGGCGATCCTTGCTTCTACACCTTACCATCTTCTAAACCACGATATCCAGGTGAAAGCTGAGTTAACCAGGTAACTGTGGTCAGAATTTTTGCATTATTCGTGCGTGTAAGCTGTAGAAGGTGTCGCCGAATTTCGTTATTCTTGCTCCCAACTTATCTGCACTCAAAATACGATTTTGTGTAACACTAGTCCACCAAAATTTGGTAAGCTAAACATTATTCGTCAGAAATTGGCAGTCAAATAGACTGTCCTCATGTGTTCTCCCCATGTGACATGGATAGGATTACCTTAGGTCGGACAATACTACAGAACTTCCAGAGACGTCGCCCATACGTCGCCTACGCTTGCGGACTCGGAATAAATAAGTTACAAGGATGCTGCTATGTTGCTGTGCCAGCAATGATGACCTCCAGTATTTAAGTCCTTCCGGATCTACGTCACGAAAAGTTGACCAATACGTTGGTATCATGATGGTGCTACGGCTTAGGTTTTCGACCCATCCATTTTCTCTTGATGCTCAGAGGGACATCGCGGCAAACGACACTTCCAGTAAGGTAATTGGATTGGCGATCGCCAGGGCACGCGTCGTGTACCCACGGAGCGCTAAGCCTGTAGGATTACAATTGAACATGAATTATAGAAGTTGCTTTAAGAAGGTACCAACTGAAATAAAATGCTCTAACGGTTGTAAATATTTCATTCGGAGTGTTCGCACCATAGCCTAGTCAAAGGAAAGAAACGAAATGACACGATGGATTTCGTTCGGCTCTGCACAAATTGTATCGCCATTCCAATCCTTAGATGTATAGTAATGCTGGCGCAACAGTGCGACAGACTGCAGATATGGTAGAGCGATCAATTATCGTAACATCTGCTCTCCTTGCCATGGTAGAACCACAGCCTTGAGCTGGATGTACGGAACACAGCAGCTAAGCCGGACGTGAGAACAATGCTCAAGCTTTAGGTGCAACAACGACGCTGACATCTGTCACTGTACGGGACCCTATTTTTAATGATGCTCTCGGAAAGAACACATCAGCCAAGCCGCAGTTCTTTCCACACTGCTGCGAGACCAACTACCTACGCGTTCATGATTGCCACCCACATGATATAGGCACTATTTACCATAGCTTGGATCGCTATCAAACTAAAAGCATCTACGAACACCATCATAGCATGAGACCTAGTATGCCACCACTTGTACGACCAAAGGAAGCAGCCATACTCCTCCAGGGATTACAACACTTGACAGCACCATAATTTTCTTACTTTTATTTTCCCCGATGGGCGTGAATCCGAGGCAAACCCCGTCCAAGGTAAGCTGTAAGACGATCAGTGCGACGCAGTGTGTCAACTAATTGGGGTCCAAGCAAAGCAGTCCAGTAGGATTCGCCTCGTCCGGCACGCAAACACGGCATACTACAGTAACCTACGACTACTTCAAGTAACGCAGTGGTCAGAAAATGATGCACTGCTCTTTCTCTTGTCGGCCACTCGCCTCCCAAAACTGCTTGCCCTGTTCACATTTTTTCAGATGTTCCATGTAACAAACGTCATAAACGCAAACTTAACTCGGACAAATACCGCAAACAAAAGGAAGTAAAATCGCTCCTTGCCTACGGTGTCCCGGAGCTTCCGACTCAAAACGAGTTAGAGGTTTAAGCACATGACCTGGAGGAATGACGCTCCATTTGTGAAGTACTCGCACTCAAAAATATTACTGTTAATTCTATCTCAAGGTAGCTATCATTGTCAAACTACAGAGAGAAGGATTCACGAGTGCTACTTAAGATAGCAATCAAAACCCATGGCAGAAAAGGTCATGGGTAGGTAGCAGGCAACTGCGCAAGAAGCTGCCATCCTAAATGTACAATAATTCGACGGACATTTGGCAACAAATCGAGGAGATGTCACTGAAAATGCGCCCTCGTGTAGCCCGCTTTAGCATATCACTCAGAATCGGGATGCAGGTAAAACACTCCGGCATTTGAATTGTATCTATGTTCTCAGCCTTCTACTGAGACCGAGAACTCTACATGCCAACCCGGAATTCCGCTGCGGTACGCTGCAGCGATTACGGTTCAACAGCTAAACGACAGCCGACCTCACAAGCGTCGGAACGATCCTACACATAAGCCATATCTGCAAATACACTGCTAACCTCTGAGGTCCTCACCTGCTTATATTCCAGCGCTTAAAGTCTTCTAAGTTAGTTAACTGCGCTTAGTACTTAACAAGCTTCCACTCATCCGGATATCGTCATGATAACTGAAAGATGGCTGAATTCTGCAACCACTGGTGCTGAGTTAGCCCTGACTGGTATGGATCTTCTACGAAACGATGGACCACGCAGCGGAGGCAGAGTGCGCTTGTATCAACACGCTGACCTGTATAGCGATATCATCTACGAACCAACTACACAAGCTGTCGATCTTCTGTGGTGCGTCTGCATCTGTAACATGATAAGGTGTGCTTACTTGCAATAATTTACCCTCCCTTTAGATCCACGTTGGAAATAGATCCTCACCTGACGTCCGTTATGCCGCGCATCCTGGCACGGTTAAACAGCCAAGTCCCTCTGATGGGGACTTGAATCTGTACGTAATCGAACTCCCAGCTTCGCTCAGCGAACAGTTCAAAGCTGACTTTCGAGTAGTAAGCGCCGATATATGACCAGGGTATCACGTCACCGCCCCCGCGAGATTCAGGATGGCGATGAGCCATCTGTCTTAGACTTTTAGTCACCGAAGTGGAGCTAATGCTTGACGCAGTAAACATAGGTGAACTGCTTGGCCGTAGCGATCACGCGACGTCGCCCTTCCGCTACATTTGCTACGAGGAATACATCTGTGAAGACAGCGAAGTTCACCTCGTCACCCATTACAATGCACTGTCTGATCTCGTTCAAGCAATCAACCGGTGCTTCCCAACTTGAACTGTCTAGCGAGTCATCTGGAAGGTATTTGTCACCCAGTTCGTCTGGTTAGGAGCGAATCCGTCGGAAACTAAAGTATTTCGTTCACAGTAAACGAAGTGCTTCTTTAGTATATGGATACGAAAATGCATGCTTTTAAGTGAAACCGCCTGGGGAGCTCATAAAGCCTGTTCGAATACGCAGACCTGGTATGCCTACATAACTGAGCGAAATCATTGTGTCAAATTGCTCCGCTGAGACAACCTAAAACACCAACAATCTTAAATACGAATTTCTCTACTAATCCTAAGATGCTCTACAGGCACGTCAACAAGCTTAAGAGAATGAATCACGGGGTCCAAGTTCTACTTGCGGCAGATAGTCTGGTGCTCACTAGAAGAAGCGGCCAAGAGGCGGCCATTGCGCTTCGGCTACAGTTTATCCTCATTTCAAAAGTGCGTTGTCACCTGACCGGTTCTTGTCACAGCTCACTTCGTCTCCAAGAGTTAGACACGTGTAGTGCACTGCCGAAAATGCGATGAAATGACTACTGTCTTTGCGCGTGCACAGCTCTCCTGGTGTGGACAACATAAGACTGAAGGAGTTGCGAACAACCACCAGGAACCTCGCAGAACCGTAAGCTCAGTTCTTTTAATAATACCTTGAGGCAATGCAGGTTACCGCAGTGTGGAAGCAGGGAATAATCACTCCTATCTATAATGGTGGGAATGGTGCGGAGCCCTCGGACTACCGTCTAATCAAACTTCTTCCAGTTTTATCCAAAGTTATGGCATGTATAATCGCAGGGGTGCCCATGGGATACATTAAGAGTAACCACATCATAGTGTCATAGAAAAGCAGCTTCCGCCGAAATTAGTCCTGCCCCACAAACTTGTTACTAGTCTGAACAAGCTATACCAAGTCAAACGATACCAGACAAACCGTCGGCGTCGTACGCCAGTCAGCACCTTGACGTCTTACGCAGTGTGTTCGGAAAGTGCACGCCATACATCTCTTTACAAGTGCCGAACGCCTGCTCGAGACCCCACGCGGGGTATGCATTCCAAACCTTGCGACCTTGGCACAACCACCTTGCTGGTGCGCTTGAAACGCCACAGCGTAGGGCGATGAAAATCTTTAGAGGACTGTTTCATCTGCCTTACCAACACAGACTGCAAGCCTTTGGTTTGTACTGTGGTGAATAGCAACGCTTGCGAGACCTTATGACGGTGTACCAAATACTGACAAACCCCAATCACGCATTTTGTGGTTTGTTGTAAGTCAGCCACAATGCCAACCTGACAGACCACTAGTTCAAACTGACCAAAATTACAGCCGAGTAGATGACTGACAAAACCGTTTCTCCCTTCGGGGATCCAGAACGTGGAACGCTCTCCCTTCTCAAGTTATTTTCGCACCACAGTAAGACCTTTTAAAAGCGATCGGACTGCACTTCATCCCATTTGCATTACGCAACATAGTCTGTCTTCATCGAAAAACGAATTAACGCTAACAGTGCGCTCACCACCCCACTCCGCTACGTAGAGTTAAGCAGACCAGTAAATATGTTCATGCGAATAACTCGGTGCATTGAGTTGAATGATAAGTTTCCCTTTTCCTGTCCTTCCAACCCCTTTTTTATAATTCACCACTCTTTTCCTCCTAAAGAACTTGTAAAGCAATCGCTTTTTTACCCGTTCTGAAGCACTGCTCATTGTTCAGTTTGCTTCCGCGCACTCGCGGAATATGAAACCCGGGTCTACTGATTGATAAAACAGCAGCAGGCGAAACTTGACATTACCTTACAAATTAAGAATGAGTGAAAGTCCACGGTATGCTTGATGGATGTTACCAATTACATTTTGAAATCATAATAGCGTGGAAGATATCAGGAGATCGCAAACCTTTACGTAGTATCTGCTAAGGATCACCTGCAAAATCACTCTAGGCGTTGAGTACTGTAAAATAAATGAGCAACACAGAAATCTGAAATGCGATGGTATCGATAATTTTTTGGAATCTGTTAACCATGGGAAGTATTCCACATGGACCTGCTTCCAGCACCGCATTCGTTATTTGCAACCAAAATTAGTTAAACCTTTAACTTGTTTTACTGCACCTTGTTGCTCAACGGTTACCGCTCTAGAATATCGCTTTGTAACCAATTCTGAGCGGACATTGGTAACCAAACTGATAGACAGAAACTGGCGAAAGTAGCCGGATTTGGTTAGCCACCACCGCGTGCACATTTTAGGACATTTAACCAGTATGCACACTGTTCCACCTAGAATTGACAAAACCGTTTTTGTATTGTTGCAGTTAACCGCTCCAGTGCTCCTTCTTTAGCTTGACAAAAATTGTTTGGCAGTTTTACACCTAATCTAAATTTGTGTTGCCTGCTGCTGATATGGTTTTGGCAGCGATAATGACTAGCTTCATTTAATAGTCACACTAGGTTATTGATGTAGTAGGAGGCTACAGTGCTTCGCGCAAGTCAATTAACACTTGTTCGAAGCCCGCGTTGTCAACTGCCACTGCGAACAAACAATGTACTAGGAAGCGTCACAGAAATCGCAATGGAATGGAGTGCAGTGTTGGGAGAAAGCAGCTCCTAAGCTCTCCACTTCGGATGTGACGCCGGTGAACGAAGTGGCACAGGTTCACTTCAAAGTAAACTGTAGTCTCAATCGAGATTGCGTGTCGCAATCCAGACACACGGCGGGTACTCCACGAGCCAATCATACCCTTACTTATTTCGCTTCCCCCTGGTGCTTCGGTTGGTTTATTATCCGGAGTCTTCAAGATGGGATCTGCCACAGCGTAGAATGAATTACGGAAATATCGTGTTTGAACCAGTCGCGTCATTCACAATCAAGATATTGAAATTGAATTGAAGATTGTGTAGTGTTAGTTATGTTTTGGCCTAAATTAAGATAAAAGACGACTGATAACTAGCTGAGGCGAGCTGAGTTGGTCAGGAAGGCTTACATGTTCCCAAGCTAACTGTCACTGCTCCACATGTGCCTGATTACTTACATTAGCAATGGCAAAAATAGAGTTGTTTTGGTCAATCAGCTCTTTCTTTCAAACGCATGGGATTCCCATTTCATGTATTCGGCCGACAAATCATTCGGAAACAACATATGATCCTTCTGTAGCTGGGGTGCGTGTGAAGATATTGTGCGGAACAGCCGCTTGATGCCGTAGAAAAGGCTCTCTCCACCTGGTCACATAAGGCTGAGCTGCTGTTTACTGACCTTCTCAGGTTACACGAACTGGATAACAGTGCGTCACCATGTTTTCACGAATTTGGTATCGCTAGTACAAAGTACTTACCTTTTCGCTTACTTGTTTTAACCGGTCTGAGAGTAATTCATACTGTTGCAGTCCGCTAACACTGCCAAGAAATTGTGCCGCTTTTTGTACCTCCTCCAGCCACTTCTGCACATCTCCGTAATCTCCAGGAATCGTCTGAGCTGCTATCATGCGGTCAGCATGAGCCAGCCAACGCTAAAAAATAGGACGATACACATCGTAAATCAAATAGTGTCGCAAAAGTGTCTGCTTGTTGCTCAAAGGTCTTGAATAACCCACATTTGAAAGGGCTGCTGATTGAGTTTCACTCAGATGAATATTGGTTTTTGTCCCCTGAAACCCTGTAATTACACTCATCGGGAATGCAACTTAGAACCTCTAAAATTTGGACACCGAGTGGCGATAGGTAACGCTTGCCCCAACAGTTAATATCTCTCTAAAGCTGTCACTTTGGAACACACGTTGTGTGATTAAATTACAACGCAATCTCAATCAATACCGCGATTCACTTTCACTTGTACGACAGCATTCCCATCAAACATGTGCATCGGCAAATTTGGGACCAGCTAATTAACTAATACAATCGCTCTGGGTTAACTGAAAAGTGCAGTCATTTTCGGAATTCATGGAAAGGAACATATGATTCCTCTGTTAAACGAAGATCCGCAGCATACCAGACATATTCAGCACCGGATCACGAGAACATTAGGGAACTTGATAACAGTGGAACACAGTCGTTACTGATGTTTCACATAACTGATTAGTCATTCGACAACTTCTTATTCAGCCAACACCAATTCCAGGTTATGACTGTGGTGCATACCATAGCCACACAAGAATGGACTATCATCCATTGCGCAGCGTAGTGGCAGAACTGACTGTAGCATGTAATTCCATATACACAAGGAACATTGAACCTGCTAAAAGCTGGAGTAGCTTCAGCCCCACTCATTGTAAGGGATAACTTATATTCACATGTTTGAAAACGTAACACGACGGTGTCTTTGTATGTGTGCCGATGATTTCGCGGAGTCTTCACCAACAGGACTGTTCTACCTTATGCATAACACTGTCGGATATCCCAAGAATGTACGTCGAGTGGCAGCTGAGATCCTTTAACATCTCTCCCCGTTTCTCATCCACAACGAAAAACTGTTGGCTAATGTACGTGGTATGTCCATAGAGCAGTAAAATTCGTATCTCAATGTTATCAAGCGAACAGTTGTTTCAATAATACTTTCTCAGGCTTGTAAAATTATACGCAGGTAAAAGGCGAGAAAAAGTAGGCTCAGCACAAGGATCAGTAAACAGTTTACAATCACCGAACACTGACAATCACAGACCACTACGTCATAGCTGTAGCGCATACACAATTCCCTGGTTCGGACAGGGCAGTTCCTCTGGGCCAAATAAAGCACAGCGTGTGAGTGAATCTTCTCTGGACACACAATTCCGGCTTGTACACTGATCGCTAAGCTTTCAAACGACTCAAGTACACGCTTTCTAACGCACTTTGATCAATTACCGGGAGGTTGAACGACTCAGTCAGTTTGGGGGAATGTCCTGTGTCGGCTAGATGCATGGCTATGGAGAAGTTGGTTAGCTTTCGGCACCAATTCGCAAGCCAGGCGGGATGGTGTTCCCTCACCCTGTCAGACAGGCACTTCTCGTGTGTCCAATGTAACCTGCCCCACAAGAAAGCTGAAGGAGTAAATGCACATGGGTTGGGCGTGGACAGGCGCTTTGTCTTTTGGACTAATTTTCACCAACCGGTAACCGGTGAAGCGAATCTGTAATTTCGCTGTTGGGGAAATGTGTTTGGGAGTGTGAGAATGACGATGAGTTGGAAGTTCGGCAACGCTTTCCCCTCTGTACGGTAATCGTAGAAAAACGGGTTTCTTTCCCGCTGTGAGGGTTACAGGTTTGTTGACAACACATTTATTTCGTATGACAGTTTTTCAAGGAGTTATATGGACTTATCCGTATGCTTTATTCCATATATGCTATCTGACGTCGTTTCAAGTGATGAGCTTTTGCTTGATATCCCCGGTGTGGCCGTAATTGATGTGAAGGTTGACAACGTGCCCACTTGTCTAATACAAGCCACCTCGAATAATGTTTCCAGGAGACTGTGACGCGTTGCTGGGGACGGGCACGGAGTGCACGGTGCTTGTGGCCGTGCTAGGTTCAAAAAGTGTTTCCATGCATCCAGTGTGGAGAGGGATACGGCCCACCCGCCGCCCTGGAATGCTTCTGCTCTGGCTGCCCAGGTGAACAACCTCCCTGTGGTGCCAGCTGCGTGGTTCGCTTATTCCTGTTCCAGCGAATGTTTCGGCGACAAAGTTTTAGGACTTGGTGGGTTTCTCCTGCACAAGCGTTCTCCCTATAAAAAGCAGTAATGTACGCTTAACTATACTACGATGTCGTGGATGTGACTCGCCATTAAAAAATTCACTGCCATACACACTCCACGGATGCCAGTCATCCAGAACAAAGTTTCCTTTTCACTCCTTCTCAGGCAGACAGAACACAGAACACAATCGCAACTAACGCGTCACATCCACAACTTCAATCAACACAGCTGAAAACATTCATACCGACGTAAACAAAGATACTCACCAAAGAACCAATATGCTACTTGTAAACTTCTAACATTGTTGTACCTTTGTCAATCATTTCTTGCTGGAATTGCTGTGATCATGTCTATACAGGCGTGCCTCGCTATCTCGATATATATATATATATATATATATATATATATATATATATATATATATATGATTGTGGTCCGGCTCTGTTGAGGAAAGGTGGCTGCCATCCACATGCCTCCCGGTCTTATTCCCTCGGGTTCACACTAGATATGGGGGTGTGTGGATGGAGCTGTGGGTGATGAGTTCAAGCCGCCCGTGGTGTCTGTGTAGGCGCAGGCGTCCTGTGACAGTCTGACGGAGGCCGCTTGGGCAGGCAACTCCGGAATCGTATACCGTCAAACATAACCTTGAAATCGCTGCTTATGTAGGATGTTGCTTTTTACAGTCAACTTCACTAATATAGACACCGTCACGGTGCTACTTAAGGTAGTTGCAAATTTGATTTTCAGTCTGATGTTTTGTATTGCTCGCCCAACGCATTCGAAAACTTGGCGTCATCTGCCAATATTTCATGCATTTTCCGAAGATAGTCTACTTTGTACAAAACAATTATACCAGCGCCTTTATCGGACAGAGTGAACGAAACATTTTTATTACCGACTTCGAACGAATCTGCATCCTAAACGCTCATCTGTAAACACGTCGATTTTTCACTGTTTCTCGACTGCATTTCGTCACAAAACGTATGTTACCGCTCACTCGACCCGGCTTCATCAGCGCTATCTAGTGCATTCCATCTTTCGGATCTAGCTTGTGTTGATCGATTTTTATCTCCACATTGTGGCTTTCTCGCCGAAACGTAATCGAGGAATTTTCTGAATCACAAACAACACAGCAAGATTTGTGGTCTCAAACGAAAGCCTACTCCGCATGTCATCCAACGAGTCATCTACCATAAATGTGGACCGTACATGAAAGTAGCTATCATACACTTTGTGTCCCTATGGCTCAGTCGCTTTGTTTACCGCGAGAACGATCGAGACATTTAAATCTGCTCCGCCAGGGCCAGACGCACAATAAGACCTGAAACACGCAGGACAATTCAGTACACACTGGACCCACAGGAAACCATAAGAGCTCAGGCCGTCATCGGAATAGCATCAATTGACGCACTGGATTGTGACAACCAAGCAAAGGCCCCTGTTACGGCATCCAGTTCGACAGTAGTACGTGGGTTTCCTTCCTGCCACAAAAATGTATAACTGGAATGCAGTGCTTCAATTGCCTTGGCAAGTTTCAGGTTAAATTTTCCCAGCTCACAGTAAATCACTAGCAGATGTCAATGGATGGATGGATCAGTACGCATAGTTATCTAACTGGTAACTATTGCACCTGAACTTTCGCAAACATACGAAAGACTGGTGGAAATGATTGAGCAAATGCGGAACACCAAAAGCGATGCATTTGAAGAAAGCATGACTGCGAGTAACTCCTAGTCATTCCAATTAGGCTCCGACTTTATACTTAAGAAGAAGACTGGGCAGCTCGCTAAATATACGTCACCTGTAACTTTAAAAGTCGATACCACCAGTAGCTAAGAGACATATGAAACAACCACAGCCAGTCCAAATGGAATGAGTAGGGTCAGGACATCACCCACCCTCCAAACAGTTCCGAAAATGCAGGAGTTCGACACTAGTGGTGGCTGGAACTGGATGGCCACCAAAGATGACCGAAAACTTAGACCTTCGGCCACTCCCACTGGGCCCAAATTAAATGAAGAAGACGAAGCTGTACCAACACAGCCTCCATCGGCTGTATGCAGGGCAGTTGGTCGGTTGACCTCAACCCCAGTTTCACGTAGTGCACTAACGGTCATCTGCACCAACGTTCCTGAATCGAGCTCAAGTTCATTAATAGGAAAACAACTCGATGGTGTGAACCAGTAGACTTCAATATGTGACATTATGGGTGTTGTATCTAAGCCCGTCAATTTGACACGCTTTATCCGTCACACAAACTCACAGCACTACTGTGAACCAAACCTTCGCCGGGTTGTGCTGCCTTCCGCCAATGAAGCAGAAGCTGTTCTCTTATCGACAGCTCGCCTCCGGAATGGGTTACGTTCCGTCCGCCTATTCCCGGATAATCCGTAGAGCGAGCGCAGACAGGCGAAGCACTACTTGGACGAAAACCGGAAGGAATCCGTAACCAGGACTACCCCGGTACATGGTGTTCCCGAGGCTGGAAGTCATGCTGAGCGCGAAGCGACCACTCACGACCAGGAACAATGGCGATACATTCGCGAGACCCTCTCCCTGGAAAACGTCACAGCACAATCTATCTCCAGGCTGCGCAGATCATCAAACTATAAAAGATGTGGTCCGAGGATTGTGAAAGTGGTCCTTTAATCTAAACAAATATCAGCAATGGCATAAGAGTGCTGGTATGCAGGCCGCAGCAGCCTACTTTCCTAGCTCCGGCTCAAAGCAGCATCTGCTAAACAAATACACGAGAGAAGCCCCTCAGTCGGACGAGTTTCCGACAAGAGTTCGGATAACTTCAATCAACTTGCCAAGGAAGCTGGCAAACACACTTTATAAATTACCTGCAAAGTGAAAAGCAAAGTAGTAATGGTGGGGTCCATGGATCTGACACAGATGAGTTATTCCTCGTCCCACCCAAACAACGCTTAGTAGCCGACCTTTCATCGGTCGGCACAATATTTTACCCAAAACACGCATCCCACGATTCATTCCTAAGAACAGAGTAACTTTCCTGCATGTGCACCAATGCACAAGGTCTCCGGAACCAGCTTGCCGAAATTCCGCAACGTCAAGCTTCATATATCTGGGACCTCATATACGTAACGGAAAATTGGTTACACTCAGAAATTACAGATCTTGAAGTCCATACTCCGAAACGAGCGCTCTAGCAAGAGCGGGGGTTGTAGAGTTGTATTACCGCAACGACCCGCAGTGCGAACCAGTGATCGATCCGGAAACGATGATCATGGGCTCACTCTGGTGCAGCCATTGAATGAGACGTAACAAACTTGCCTCTTGGCAGTTGGTTTTGTTCCCCAATATCCACCTAACAGATGGACTCCCCTGACATCATTGGGAAGGGTCCTACGACGACAATACACTCATATTCTCACCTCAAGAGACTTCAATATTCATGATCTGGAAGTTTCGTTATCCCCAACAAAGCAATTTAAGACCAACCAGCAGGAGTATGTTGCAAGCATTCGACTCTTTAGCCATGTCACTTCGTCCACCAGATTCAGAGCATGAACTAAACCATCCGTGCTTGATTTAGTTCTCCTGAACCAAGAGCTTATGATTGAGAAAGCAAGGATGGAGAGCCCATAACTTATGACTTTGTGTGTTATGTGTTATGCGGTGTATGCACAAGAACAATCACGCACTACGACACAATGACAGAAGTTGTGGGAGATGCCAGCTGGGAGATTCCGGACAAGTGTTTCATTGATAGTACTTTTTTGGATATTACTGGCAAGTTCAGTGAGCTGATTAAATCTGCATCAGGCAATATGTCCCTTCGTTCGGCAAGAGCACAAACATTCATTTCAAGCAGAACCCAAAAACACATATCAGTAAGAGATGCCGTGTGGCAGGTGAATAGACCGAACCTCAGCCCTGACAACAGGAGCCACTATGTTGTGTGTCGTAATCACTGTAACACACTTTTCCGTAAGGACAACTTGGTACACCAGCGGAGTCTGACAGAAAAGTTTTGTGCTAACAAAAGCTTCTGTACAGACGTGTGAATAGCTTCCAGAATGTGCAGCGTGGTATTCCCCTCCTAATATCAGTGGGTGAACGTGCTCAAACCACCGAAAATGTAACCAACATCATACGGCTACAATAGGCTTTATTTTTCCCACGTGCTACCAGCATGTGTAACATACCTGTTCTATTCTTCCAGATTGCAGTATTTACAAATGTCACGATTTGTTCAGCTACAATTTTGAGGAAGCTGCTATTGATACACACCCATAGTTTTCCCGGCGTTGACAACATTTCCCCGAAAGCACTGCAGGTGGCAACTACGAGGATAGCTGAGCCATTAACGCTATTTTGCTAATGCTGCCAGGAAGAAAAACAGGTCCCTAGCGTATGAAAGCAAGGCATCAGTACGCCGATTTTCTAGATTTTATCGTTCGGAGCCAGTCAACTATCGCCAATGATTCCCCTCCCGGTGCTCTCAGAGGTGATGGAATTGATCATAGGTGATGAATTAATGGGCTGCTTTGAAAGGCCCAACATCATAGCACCGGAGCAACACTGATTCCGTCAGCATCGGTCATGTACTACCAATCTAATTGTTGCCCATGGCAGTTGGACCGAGAAAACCGATAGTGCGATCGGTATTGATGTCTTCTACCTAGAGTTTTCTAAAGCCCTCGACCGCATCGATCACGTCATCCTTCTCCGAAAGCTGCAAGCGAACGGGGTTGTGAACCCTGCTCTTGGATGGATGGGCAACCTTCTCCTCCTGCGACGCCTTCAGGTCGGAGTTCGGGGCTCATTTTCTGACCCAATTAATGTGGAATGTGATGTTCCATAAGGGTTGGTGTTGGGACCGCGTTTATTCTTGTTTTTCCTTAACGATCTTGCGAGTGTCCTCAAGCCGACTTTCCTGCTTTTGGTCGATGACAACAAGATATGGCGGACACTCGGCTGCAACGAGACTTAGACCTGGCGTTTGAATGGTCCAAGGCAAATCGACTTCCGTTTAACACGGACAAGTACAAAACTGTGCATGTCCGCCACAAACCCACCTACGCATCTAAGTTTGGCAACGACATAATGAAAATCGCCTCACCATAACGAGACGTTGGGGTGGTGATGAAAGACTACCTCGGCTGTTCGACGCAGTCCTTGAAGAGGTCGAAAACCGCGAACCAGCATGTTGGCATGTTATGGAGAGCGTTCGGAAGCTCCGATCCCTCCATCCTCCCTCAAATGTTCAGTGCGTACGTGAGGCCTCATTTAGAGTACGCGATCTAAGCGTGACAAACCTGGTTAAGATGCAATCTCCCTGCACTGAAGACGGCAGAGCGAAGATCAACGAAAAAAGTGAACGGATTGTTCCACCTGCCATATCATACGCGATTGCAAGCCCTGGGAGTGCACAGCGGAAGATACCGCTGTCTAAGTGGTGACCTCATCCTGGCGTTGTAAATCATGAAAAACCCCTGTCCCGGCTGCACTCACCTTCTGAAGCTTAGCCGTAACACGGAATTAAGCGATCACCAAATGAAACTGGCCACCCAATACAGTCGGTTGGAATGCTGCTGGCATTATTTTCCCTTTGCGTTTGTCAACTGTGGAACACTCTTTCGACTTCTGTCATTTCCGCACCTACGCTACCCATTTTTAAAGAAAGATGCGACAAAGCTTTACGCCACCTACATTACTTGATCTGATTGCCATTCTTTGAGTGACGGCAAGTCACAGACGAACATTGTGCTCACCAATCCCCACACGAAATCAGTGGACGGATAAACCTTTGCGTTAACGCGGATACCATGTTGAGTCCACAGATGCGTCTTCCACTTTTGTGCACCTTTATGGAACTAACCTTATTCCCACAAACCATCCCACGGAACTAGTCTAGCTTTTGCTATTTTATCCTTATTATACCATGGTTCCATGATTTAACGTCTGATTATATTCCTGTCTCAACTGGGTTTTATTAGTTATCCCAGCTCGGCGATGTTGATAACAAGGTTCCGACAGAAGCGACTTCAACTCCACTAATTGCGCGTCAGATGACGGTGACAATTGTAAAGTCTCTGCGTATAGTTTTTCCACTTTGTCTTTAAGTACCATTGTATTGTCCATTCTGGTGAGAAGGCACAATATCGGACCCAATGATAAGACTTTCATTGTGATACCATCAAGTATCGAGCAATATAAATTGCACACGCACTTTTCAGGTTCGGCAAGGAAACACATAGTTGGTTTTTATCCTTTTATGGGGAACCTGCTTACAACGGACAATGCGTGCATTTCGTCACTTCTGTTCCACTCAGATCAAACGGAAACCTGACTTTCAGTTTAGTGAGTCGGACAGAAAGAATTTGCTCGAGCGACACGTTCTATGGGGAATTGCGGCTTATACACTAGACATTGAAGGAAAATGGGATCCCGATATTATCATGAAGGCCAACATGGAGCAAAGGAGGCAATCTCCTATAACTGTCCTAGCAGAAAAGAAACCCGTTCTTCTATAATTACCGTTGCCGAACTTCCAACTCATCGCCATTCTCACACTCCCAAACACATTTCCCCGGCAGCGAAATTACAGATTTGCTTCATCGGTTACCGGTTGGTGAAAATTAGTCCAAAAGACAAAGGACTTTTCCACGCTTAATCCATGTGCATTTACTCCTTCAGCTTTCTTGTGGGGCAGGTTACATTGGACACACGAGAAGTGCCTGTCTGACAGGGTGAGGGAACACCATCCGGCCTGGCTTGCGAATTGGTGCCGAAAGCTAACCAACTTCTACATAGCCATGCATCTAGCCGACACAGGACATTCCCCTAAACTGACTGAGTCGTTCAACCTCCCGGTAATTGATCAAAGTGCGTTAGAAAGCGTGTACTTGAGTCGTTTGAAAGCTTAGCGATCAGATTGTACAAGCCGGAATTGTGTGTCCAGAGAAGATTCACTCACACGCTGTGCTTGACTTGGCTCAGACGAACTGCTCTTTCCGAACCAGGGAATTGTGTACGCGTTACAGCTATGACCTAGTGGTCTGTGATTGCGAGTGATCAGTGATTGTAAACTGTCTACCGGTCCCTGTGCTGAGCCTACATTTTCTCGCCTTTTACTTGCGTATAATTTTACAAGCCTGAGAAAGTATTATTGAAACAACTGTTCGCTTGATAATACTGCGCGTTCCTATATCCATAAAGGCTCGAGGAATCAGTAAATATTTGTCAAATCATTGACATTTTGCCTATAAAATGAGTCCCCATTGACAATGCACAGAAGCACTGGATAGCATAATGTTAAACTAGTGTAAGATCGCGTTCAATTAACTGACATTTAAGAAAGCAAACGGTTACTACGGAATAACAATAAACATGTGCATTCTGTACCAGCCTTTACCAAAAAGATGAATCACCTCTGTCTTTTCAGTATAAGTTGCCAGCGTATCCCAGGCCTCCAAACGACTCTTGAGGGAGGATCCAACTTTTTCCACTCTCTTCCGTTTGGCCTCATTCCATCTGTTCTCACCGTCATCAATCCAGCTGCTGACAATGGCAACTGCGTCACGTGGTAACAACTGCGGGTCCAGATCGTTTAACTTCGACATCAGCCCATAATGCTTTTGTAGCTCACGTTGGGCTAGTTCAAGCTTTTCTGGCGCTTTCTCCAGAGAAATGCATTTCTAAATTACGCAATACACGTTGGGATTACTTTGCACTTGAAACTTTCAGGTTCGAAATGGTAAACATTATCAGAAGCTCAAGTCAAATTCCTGATTTAAATCCAGTAGAGAAATACGCAATTCCATTTTACAAGTCACTTTGGTTTCTCATTACTGCAGGGTGCTGTCCTACATTTAAGTTGGATAGAATGGCCGCATGGAACCTAAGCGGAAAAAGCTGACTTTTTGCACAGGTTACGAAACATGAGTCTGTAAACATATTGTGATGCTAACCACTTACGCCTTCACGAACACAGTCTCATAGCAGTACACTGAACCATCCATTTGTATACGCTACAACACAATCATCCCATCTAATCTTTATCAACAGGCGTCTATTGAGTTGCTCAATGTCTATTCGCATTATGAGAACAGAAAGACTATAACGGTTGTTCGATTCCTTTCCTGGATTTGCATTTTAATACGTTGCGAACAGTTGCTGGGTTTCTACATCTATCAATGGATCTAAAGTGATTTGCCTTAAACACTTCAAACAACCCACAACAAATCGTGGCGTTCAAAATTACTGACTCGAAGTGAGATTTTAACATTTCACAGTATATGCGGGTCTTCTATAGACAACACTTCCGTCCAGCTCTTCTCCCGGTTATGTGTGGCTGTGACCGATGGAGTAGCAACTAATTTTGATGCCCCGGGGAGGTGACAACACTTTCGCTATGACTGAGGGCAGAGTATGCGCGTGGAGGTCACACAATTAGCTTAGGCTGAAGTGCAAATTTGGTTTCGAGGAAATGGATACTCATTTGACACACAACTAGATGAAGCTGAAGGTGATCATGATGGAACAATTAAGGGGATCGCTGGGAAGAATGTTTGCACAAGTGCGACACGGCGCAATGGTGTTGTCGTCCATATACAGTAAGGGTAAAACATTCAAACTTCGGCTTAGCTGGAAATTTTGCCGTTTCTATGTGGTATCGACCAATCAACCGTACTAAAACTCCCGTTCCTGTCATATACCGCCCGCGGCGGACCGTCCCCACGCTCCCTTGCTAAGCCTCTGGCTGTGACCAGTACTGTTCTAATTTCATCCAGTTCCCTACTTTACTGTTTAACTATAGATATTTTGTCAGCATTCACTTCGGATGTTCCCAGTTCTGGTAGCTCACGAAGAGAGAGCGTAAGTTATGTGAGGACGATCGTTCACCGACACTGTAAGGCATACTTCGAATACATGCCGCTGTACAGCGACAATCACACAATGGTAGTTAAATCTCTGTGCTTCTAACCAGTAGAGTGAAACTGCTAGGCTGGTGACCAGACCATCCTTTGGTTATCAAAGAGGGTATCAGTTAGATGTCGCACCAAAAAGCAACGTTACGGAAAGGACACATAAAAGTACGGCGTAAAACCTAATAGGCTGATTTAATACGCTAGTCGGTATAGGGCCAACCAAAAAAGTGGAACCACTATTCGATGGTTCAACTGTGTTAACTACGACATATTCATACAGCTAACAAAGACGAGTGAGGCAAGAATATAGATATTGCATGCATCAGCGTTCTTCACCGTAGTTGGGGTACACCGGCTAATGCTTAAATTCGATCTTTTTAACTTGAGTTTAAAGTATTACATTTTATTTTACGTCCTCAGTCCTATTATTCTGCTGTATATTCCTTGTCAATTATGCGTGTCTATTTTCCATCAAATTCTGTTGGCTGCACTTGCTGTGAAGGTTGACAAGCTGCCCACCTGTCTAACACCTTCCACCTCGATTACTGCTGCCCGGAGACTGTTAACCGTTGCTGGGGGACGGTGTGCACGGTCCTCGTGGCCCTACTAGGCTCAGAAAGTGGTTCCATGCATCCAGGGTGGAGTTGCCTATGACCCAGCCAACGCCTTGTGTACGTCTGGTACGCATGATCCCCCGATTGGTCTGACTGGAATGCTGCTGTGCATGTATGGGCCGGAGGCGTTGATGAAACGTGGCACACGTCCACATGCCTCCCGGTCTTATTCCTTCACTTTTACACTGGATATGGGGTGTGTGGATGGAGCTACAGGTGGTGCAGCACGAGCCACCCATGGTCCCTCAGTAGGCGCAGGCGTCCTGTGACTGTCCACATGGAGGCCGCAGTGAGTGTCAAATCCGAAACCGGATGTGCCAACCATTGTGAGGGCTAAAATACAACCCGTGTGGTGACCCTTTCATGTGACAGTGGTTGATGCACAGGAGGTTACACTTTAGGCAGACGAATGCTGTAAGACCAGTGACCTCACTGATGGATTGCTGGGTTTTGAGCACGCCTACTTGTGTCTTGCATTGCGACACGCAATCTCATTTCTGACCCCCATTGAAAGGGCGTGTCGTAATCGATGACAAACGGCAGCTACTCAAAGACCAAACATTCAGATTCTAACCGCTGTGTCAAGCGCTGCTCGCGGAACTCACTGACCTATTGATCATGGCGATAGCCGCCAACCAATATTTTCTCAGGTTCACTCCCAGCTCAGGCTTTCTCTACCTGATGAATCCAAACAAAAACGAAGCTTGTAGTGGAGTGCAGTAAGTGCAGCTACGAGATACTCAACCCCACTAAATTATTCATGTACACACTGAGGATGTAATTAAAAATATCCGCAATCGTTTCTCCCACTGCAAGTATTTGACCATTTTGTAGCGGATCCCAACCCCTCCCTCAAGCCATTGATTGCATGAAGGGCTATCGTGATGACATCTGGGTGATTAATGTCGGCAACCTATGACACTGGTACAGTAGCTGTTTGAGCGTCCAGGAAAAAAGAATCTTTCTCTGTTCCTGGTTACCCACTGAAGTGAACGCATCCATATCGCTGAGTGGATCTTTGGAACAATCCAAGCTAGTCTCCTGAATTGACGGCCACGCATTTAGTTGTCAATATAATGAATGTTACAGCGCCTAATGCGGAACCACTGAAAACGAGCATGTTGCCCGGCGCTTTTGTTTACTGGACTCCAAATGTTCAGGTTTGACACCACTTTTCAAGTACTGAGTCGGATCGACTTACGTCAGTGTTCGTGCGCAACTGTTCAAGCAAATGATAAAGGTTTGTCTCTCAATGGACAGAGTGAAATGGATCTTAAAAGTTAACTTGATGATGAAAATCTCTATGAAGAAGGGCCGGATCATGAATGATACCGGAGAACATCGACTCGAAAGCACCAGAGAATGCATGATCATCTAGGATGAGCTGCTACAAGCAGCTTCTTAAGCTATTCTTTAATGCTACCTCCTAAGCGGTTTGGCTCCTTTCAAACTTTACTCCTTGCAGACTTATTTCATACCAACCATCTTCTGTTTAAAAACGAGGGAAAAATTATTTACTGGTGTGGCGTCAGTAACTATTTTCGTAATTTTCCCCACAAATTGATTAATTCGTAATATTGTTCTGCGTTCCCCTTCCCTACATTTGTTCAGCAGTGCTAATCAGTTCCCCATTTATTCTGAAGTTAACAGTCCAGAAACATATACTTGAATTCAGTGATGGCAATAACAGATTCCCTATGCGACTTTTGCCTATGAACAACTCTTACAGTTATCTGTCTCCTGCTGTCACGCCACACAATTTGATCGTAGGATCGGCTCGATCCATTTGTACGCCGTTGTAAGAAAACATACCTGCCTGCTTTTTACGTTAACGATGTAGTTTTCACATAAAACCTCTCCCCTACATTCTTCCTTATTTCATTATTGGCCACGACTGGGTTGATTTACTGTGGTGACGGATTATAGCTTCCAGATTACAAATGATTTTACCTATGCAATGCACATTGCCACCAACTGAGTGGCGTGTAAAAGAGTGACATAAGTGAATGATCCGCTTGACGGACTGGGCTGAGACTTCATCGCTCATAATACATGTATAAAAGCAGCCTTAAAAAGAACACGACATATGATAAACAGATGATGGCTCATGTGCTACCATGCCACACCGGAACGCGGCCAGGTATAGCATGGAAGTGCAGGCGAAACCTTACGAGGGAATACCTTGCATGGAAGCAGGTCCCCTGGGGACGGTTCCACGTGTCGCCGTATTACTTTAACTGACCATTCGTTTAAATCTGCGTTTGTTATTGTTTCTGGTTTTTTAAATTCTTTAATACCTTAAACCTGCCAATTACTTGAATACCTGTTTTGGATCCATTGTAAAAATCATGAACAAATTGATTACTTTTTGCGATCCTGCAGTACACAGTGATCAGACCACGCACTTGGACTGCATCTCGCATCGCCGAGGCATATACCATTTCTTTATTTCTTTATTTCTTTCTTTATTTATCATGTCCACATAGACATTTCACTGACGGGCCAACTCCACAAGCCCGAAAAATGAAGAGCCCTGTAGTTACAGTGTTGCACCACAATTTAGAAAAAGGAACATAGTGGTGAAGACGGTCGGGGAAATGTAACGGGTAGACGAATGGTAAAGTACCGGCGTTGGTCAGTTTAATTAAACTGATTGGTGTAGGAGAAACAAGCACTCAAATTTCAGATGAACATTAGCCCATACTGATTTAATAGGACAATCATTACGATGTTGGTTTGCTTGTTTTAGCTTTTTCATCACGACTAGGCTATAACAATGCCTTGATCAAACCCGAAAATGGTTGGGGGTATTCAAACGATCTAAAAAGTATTACCTGAAGTTAACACATGGCGGCTCAGTAGTGATCACCAGGTACTGCCTCAGTACGGTTTCGTAAATCTGTTCATGATATCCTACTCGACCAGATGCACCTAACAGCTGAGTAGTCTAAGTTAGTTGCATAGAACTACAGCTACGTCTTTTCGCATCGTGTGCATTCAATCTTTCTAGGGGATGCAGGAGGAATGCCAGCTGCATAACGACGGTATCCTCTAGACTGTAGGACATACTTCGAACGCAGTGACTCTGTATGGATGCATAGAGCAGTTTATGGACTTGCTCTTTTTCCCATTATTTCACCGCCATGCTGCTAAAAGCATTACCATCCTCCTCAACTTAATGCTTTTTCATTATCCGGGAGCAAAAGTTACAGATACCTACGCCCTGTTCCTCTATAGCTGACCAATAAACTAAAATACCAACAATGCCCTTCAGATAGCAGTCACTATTCTGAGTAAGAGAGAAAGTAACCACCACAACATTTCTTTAAGAATGTCATCTAGCAACCGTTCCTTTATTGGCACTAGTAGCGAATTAAATCACACCAGTACGCCATCCAGGAAAAGAGATTACTGTGGCGGTTAGCTCAATGTGTTGTATGGCTGCAAATTAAGTAAATCCTACTTCGACTTGCCTCGTAGTCAAGCAATGATTCTTCCACCAGATCTTTGCAATCCTCAGGGCTGGATCCCGTAATCACTGTGCACCATTCATCCAAACGATGTTCGAGCCCAGTCGCGGATGCCTTTCGTCTACCTTGTATGGTAAACCCAGATTCAGTCTGTGTGATGCGCGTTGCATATAGAATATCCAGGAACTGTCGCCGTGCCCTTGCCGCCTCCAAGGTTGCCATGTAGCCAGGTCGCATAGAGGTCACTTCAGATAGGCGTTTACTCAAATGTGTCAGAAGCTCAGTGGGTAAACGCACGTTCTTTTCCAGTGTCCCTTGATTCTCCACAATCTTATTCAACGTATTCTTTACAGAATTAGCCTTGTGATCGTTTGAACCGAAAATGTCCTGAAAACCATGACCGAAATATGCATTTTATTGTCCTGGATGACAACGATAAGTTCAATGTGCACCATGCACTAAAAAGTGTAATGCCACACCGAAGTGTAGCCTAAGAGTAATAAGCACAGAACTTACCTGTTGCTGTCTAACCAATTCTTCTAGCGTGGTAATAGAGGGTGGGGAATTTGGTGGATTGGCACTGCTTGGTCTCCAAGACTCCGTGGGGCTTCCTGATACACCCAGTTTTTGGGCTGCTCTGCCCTTCAAATGCCATGACTTTGAAACTGACTTCAGATATCTCTCTGCTCTAGATATCCATTCGGCTACAGTGCCCGTTTCATCCGGGAGGAGAGAGTCAAGGTGCCACTTCCATTCGTCCACAGCTTCGTTCAGGTCCAGCCATGCTTCTTCAGCAACTATCAGTTCGGTGTCCTCTGCTGCAGATTGCTTTCGGAAATTTTCTAAATCATCTTCATATTCATTCAGTTGGTCCGTTACTTTCAGATAAGCCTGTCAGTAAGGTCGAACTGAGTGGAGTAGTGTCTTGATAAAAGCCATCTAGATTATGATTGTACAGACGGTTAAGATATCTAACCGGTGAGAAGCTACTTAAAAACTGGCGTTGTAGGGAAGTCTTTTGACCTATCCAAACAGATTAGTATGTCTATGATTAAAAAAAACTGGCAGCATCACTTTTAGTTAAGAAAATATCCATCATATTCACATTTCCTTAAGTAATTTAATCACGACGTTCCCAACAACCACCTGCGATGCTGGCGCCGTACAAACTTCTACTTCCACCGAAAGCTTCGTTAACTTCGCAGTGTAGCACGATTTCCCATCGAACTGACTAACTACACAGGCCAGGACATCTCCAAAAAATACATGTGGAGTCCTACCGCCGACATCATCCTGATTATCAACACTACTAGCTGTGCTATAAGCATGGTGCCACATAAGGACAACCTTATAAAACTTACCAGCGTATGAAAGAGCAATCGTATGAGGTTTTGTGGAAAAAATCCACGTATTATACATGTGTTTTATTGGAAAGTGGCTTCCAAGTGTATTTCGTTAAAACCGGAAGTGAACTCACACCAAATTGCCGATCAACTGCATTGCCTTGTCCATTTCGCTTCACTTCTATGTCCTTCTCTACTGATCGCATTTTTTCAATGAGCTCTTTCATCGTTTTCGGCTTTGCGGAGTCGGCTGTCTCCTGAAAGTGTAAATAATTGTAAACTGCTCACTTGTCGTAATTTGGGGATTTCAACAGGCTTTTGAACCATATATATATATATATATATTTGATGAAGTATTTCATTTTCTAATCAATTAATGGGCCTACTTGTTTAAAAGCCACGCTGTTGCGAAATTTAATGTTTTCAATTCTTGACTAACTGGATGAGATAACGCCAATTTTAAAGGTATAATGGCCACGGCTGAATCTTTTACAACTTTTTACTGCCGTGGCGGAAGCAACAAAGCCTCATGCGTATTAGTAAACCACAACTACGCATGGAAAACGCATGCATTCAAAGTCACGTACCAATGAGGTAACCGTTGGAACATGGCAATGTATATTTAAGAATTTATGTGTTAAACAACCCCTTTGCTTCATTATATAATCGATCGTAGTGTAACCCTCTTGCTTGGCGCTTTAGGCCACCATGCTGAAAGCAGTTGGATATGAGAAGTTACACGAACGAATTCGGGAAAATGAGAAAATGCGTTCCGAACTTCATGAAACCTAATGATACATTCCAAGATCTGTTCAGCAAAGACGACTCGTGACTACCCACGTGACCATCCATCGCCACTGCTCCGATTAGGCGAAGCAACAACCTCAGATTGGCACCGATCAGCGCAGGCGAATCAGTGTACAGAGGCAAACCAAGTAACGGATTAGCTTTCCGCAGCACCGTTTGGGGAGCTGCCGGACCATTTGTTAGTCACATATCGCATATTGCACAGTGAAAATGCAAACTGTCCCGTTGCTATCATAGATAGCCTCCTGTGTGTCAGAAGTAAAGTGACTACGTGCCTCTGAACAGACTGGATGGAGCATACGGTTGTTTCTACGTTTGCACGTATTGACTTGATCTCAAGCCTCACTCCTATATTTTCGGCTAGGTTTGGTGGACAGATGGAAGTCGATTAGCGACAGTATATAACAGTCTGCTTAACAGATCCACAATTCTGATTATTCATTAGATTCAGCTAACTGATTAAAAGTATCCAAGATATAGAACGCAGTCAAATTCAGACGAAAGCAGATGTGTTGTAAGGCATTGTGATACTACAGCAATCAGAAACTAATTTGCAAATACAAGTAAGTCTGCGAAATGCGCATCAATTGCGCTTCACTAGTGTGTGTGTGTGTGTGTGTGTGTGTGTGTGTGTGTGTGTGTGTAACTACTGCGTGAATTTTCGAGTCCAACATGAAGCACTTACATTCTTTTGCTTTTGTTTACCAGCTTCGGGGTAAGCCTTAAAAAACTGAGCGACGTAGGTCATAATTGACTTTTCGTCCGGCCTCTCGACGTCGACATCTACAAAGGGTACAAGATAAAATGACGACGGCGTCAAGACGGATATCTGAAAGAGTAGCCAACTTGAGCCGATGAACGACATATTTAGGAACAGCTCCTTTTAGATATTCTTTTTATAATGTAAAAACTAAATTGGCTTTGTTAAATAACCGTATACGATACATTCGTTTGAACAGTTCATCAACTCGGCCATAAGGATAATTAGTGTACTCAATTTGCTTCCGGTTCACGGAGAAGTATTCCGTCTCTTTGAGCAAAGCCTGTTGTGCTGCTGACCGTAGATCCCGCAAATTGAAATGAATGGATGAATCTCGTGATATTTAGCTTTCCCCAACTTGCTGCTAAGTATTTTTCCAGAATACCCACAATAACTAAATAACTAAATAAATGGTATATTCCTCGAACTTACTAGGCGCAGTCCAACCGAGTGGTCTTATCTATCTACACAACGAGGTCGTATAAAATAGTTAATTGTCCACTTGTGATACAATGGATCCTAAACGGATCACTTGAAGGATGTTTGTGAGTAGCGCAATGTTTGCAGAAAGTAGAAGTCACGATTAAACCGCACACAATAATCCGCCTCGAAGGGGAACCGAACCTCGGTCCACGAATTTCCGGTCCGCTGCTCTACCACTGAGCTACCGAGGGCTGACTATTACGTGCAGATTATTGTGTGCGGTTTAATCATGACTTCTACTTTCTACAAACCTAAACGGCTCGTTCAAGTGATTGGCAGTTTGAATATATCAGAGAGACTAATACAGTGGGAACGATATCAAATGCAGCTTTAGCCAAAAGTTCAAGTAAAGTAATACGGCCATCTATGAAACTGTCCACAGAGGGACCTGCTTCCATGCAGAGTATTCCCTCGATTGGTTTCACCCACCTTTCCACGCTCCAACTGACTGCATGCCGGTGTGGCAAATTCGCAATTAGCCATCACCTGTTCAACAACTGCTTTTTATGAACTGTTTTTATTCATACATTATGGGCGACGAAGCATCTGCCTGTCCGACATGCAGATGGTCCGAGTATGGCATTTTTTATGTACCAGCTAGTCAGTAGCCATATACCTTGCATGGGTATAACTTTTTCACAGTTTCATTTCGATATTATGTGCATAGTACTTAAAACTCCATTTGCCGAATGATAATACTACCTAGTATGGGAAATATTTTGCAATGTTTGGAGGACGTAACTAGAAACAAATTCAGTAGTTTTCTCAAAACGAGGGAAGTGGAGACAGAATGTTCAGGTGATATATTCTAGTTTGCAGCATCATGTAGGCACCGTGGAAAATCTTTGTTCGATCATCAGTTCCTCTCCTACAAGGTAATCCGTGTGTGATGCTTTGCTAGAATCTGCAATTTTCATGTGCCACATGTTCGAGACTAATAATCGGAATTCTTAGTATGCGAAAGGACATCTGGGGAGAATCATTCACTGCTCCGAAGCTAATCTTTCTTGTTGGTAACCACAAAGTGAAGCAGTTAGTTCCCTTTAATAATCTGAATAACACGGCAGGAAAACGAACATTGGCAGCTGCGCGCATTTCGTACCATCTCGTCAGTACCATTATGAAGACGGGAAATAATCAATGTAATCAAGGGTATCACCAGATTAGTCTGGTGATCACTAATGAAAGAGCACTAATGAAAGCTCCTGAACTGGCAGAGCGGTTGGCCAGAATGTTTCAGCAGGCTGTGTGGTTGTCTGACTTCTGTCTGTCACGATGTGTAACCTATTAAGACTATTCGAATGCTCTGGGTAGGGTAATAATTCATGCGTAACTCTAATATTTGTGCTTCCAAAGGGAAGACGGTGCACTCCAACTACGACCTCCCCATTATGATTATTTGAGGTAGTAATCGGTGCCTAATGTATGCTTGAATACACTTTCATTGACCAGCTTAGTCAAAATTGGCTCTCTCTCCTTATAACCTATCGGCAACAAATATTGGCCATTCCAGATGAAATGTACGCTTCGCCAGGGATATCCATAACTGCAGTGTTTACTTCAAGAAACCGGGGAGATATTTGACATTATTCTTGGTGGTAACCAGGAGCTGAATTGATCGCTGTAGTCGTTTGGTTGAGGAAGCGAAATAGTTTTCGGAAAAGGACATCAGTCTCCACCGGGCTTATTGTGCAACCTGTTGCAACAAACCCCTGCTAAAGAGTGTGAGAAACGAATGCTGTAACCCGCTGTATCACCACTGGCTTCCGACAAGTAGGTGAGTAATAACCAAGTTAAGTACATATGCAGTGTGATACCTACTTACATAAGAAGGTGTGTGAACAATGAACAATGAACATTTATAACGGGTAAAAATGCAGGTGCTTGACATCTCCCCTAGGGTGTTTAGAGTGAGAAAAGATAGATCAAGGGATAATAGAGTCGTCAGTTCGGGCGATTACAGGTTTAATTGCACTGCCGTATACAGGGAGTTTGAAATGAGAATGTAGGCACACAAGGCAATAAAGGGAGTGGTTATTGATCACATAATAGGCAAGAAAAAAATAACAAGCACAACGCTTACTCGTGTGCGGCTATCTTGGGTCGACGGGACACAGAAATTCAGTTTCTACAGTATAGCTTTTATCAAATTGTGTGCAAGGGGTTTGCAGTGACTCATTCTCGAGTAGGGTTATGGGTCATTGATCGTAATATACACATGTTTAACTCAAACAACTTTACGGAGGATGATCCCCGCTGAATCTATGCGGAATTTTTTGTTATCCTATACTCATGACGCAGATGTGTGTCATAATGACTTCCCGAGGCTCATGAAGGTTGCTGTCATCGTGGCTTCAAAGACACTATAAATATGTAGTAACTGCTACCTAGGCGGTGCAGTCATTCATCCATAGCGCAATATAGAAGTAAGTTGGACGATGCAATACAATGCATAAATGACATTTTAATGTTAACCTCCCAAAGAGTGCACGTTATTGTGTTTGAGTGCAAGTGTAAACCTGTTCACCTTCAGGATCGAGAAGCTTCGGAATTCCCAAGTATGTCTCGGCTTGGCTGAACGCATACTCCAGGTTCTCCTTAGGTGTTCGATGTATTAACTCATCCATTTTCACTAGACTTGAGTCAATGTTGTGTACCATGGCATTGAACGCAATTCCGTCCCTCCAGCTCGGTCCGAAGTCACGAACTTTCACGTCATAATTCCTGAAAGTAGGAAGAGAGTTGAGTTCGTAGTCTAGACATCTACCGAAAGTGAACATTTGGCCACAAGTTCGAACGTTGTTAGAGTGAGGTATTCTAGTTTGGTTACTGAAATGATCGGCGCAAATAGATGTAAGAGGCATCCCATCAAGCAGCTCCTTGAGCCAAAATGTACAAGCGCGGTGCAAAGCAAGCGTTTGGCGTGCTTAAACTAAGGCACACACTGTTCGGGTAATGGCTGAGGAACTCACGTTTGCACATCACTGAAATGACCCGGGAAAATATATTATTAAGGCAAGACCAAATAAAAGTGAGCAAATATATTGACATGGTGGCTGCTGTCATGAGTAAACATTATTAAAGTGAACGCAACACCACTAATCATACCCGATGCCTGGTTTGCCGAACTGCCTGCTCATGATGCCAGCTGGGTGGTTCGGGATTATCCCGTGCCAACAAATGGTTCGGCGGCAGTGTTCCAGGACGTAGTGGGTCTTCGCCTTTGCAAGCATTCTCCCTATAAAAAGCCACATATCTTCGCTTAACAACACTCTGCCGTGGCGGATGTGACTCGCCATTAAATAAATTCATTGCCCTTGCCTCTCCTTGAGTGACATTGTAACTTCAGGGTGTGTTGGGCCCTGGTCCTTTGCAGGACGTCAAGGCGTATGAAGCACTTGTTAGTCACCAGCTCCCAACGGGTTGCGACGCCCTCATATAGCCCTGCTGATTTGTAGCTTAGATACTTGATCAAACATTAGTGGTACGGCCCTTTAAGACAATCCTCTACTTTGGCCAGGGCAACCGCGTAATATCACCCCCACTGACGAATTATGAATGGATTAAAATACTTTCCTCACTCTTGCTACGTCTACTGGCTTTACTGTTTCCATTGTTTAACCTCCATAATCATACCACGCCCCGTTTTGTAACTACACTTACCTCCTCCCAGGTACTCGGCAGTAGCATTTCTCAATTTGCGCCTGATGGAAATAAGAGTCAAACTCTTGCTGTTTGATGGTCGGCGATTACAGACCTATTACACTCCACCAGGGCTACAGTTTTTCTCCGAAGTTGTTCTCCATTCTGCCTCGCAGAACCCAATGTTCGCACTCTGATACACGTCAGACGGCAAGCGTGCTTGGCCTGCACTGTTTAGACGCCTTCGGTAGACATCTGCCGCTTTCAGTACCTGGATCGCAAGACTCCAGTAACGTCATCAGAATGAACTGTCCGGCAAACTCTGACCTCAAGTACTATTTGCTCCTTTCCGCGGACCTAGAGGCGGCCGCTTCTAGCCAAGCTGGTGTCGGGGTTGCACTGAGTGATAAGGCTGAGACCGCTGTGCTTGACTCGGTCCCAGTCAACAGTCGGCTTTGTGCGGTCAGGCTATGAGCTTCACGTAAGTTAAGTAAGCGTCGAGATGTTAAGTGTGCCTTATTTGTTGTCTCCGCCTAAGCTCTTACAGACAGCAGCCCGAATGCAGGCGATGATTGCATTTACCAACAACTACATGACTTTCTGCGTTCCTCCAACTATCTGAAATTTCCATTCTTACCGGAGATTTAAACGCGCGAGTGGGTCACCTGCTACAAAGCAACGACCATCTTGGAGGTAGTTTTGGCCTCTGTACTAGTCGATCGGGCAATGGTGACAGACTACTGACTCTTTGTTCCGACCATCGCTTGTTTTCTTTTGATCACCTGTTTTCGAACTCCGAAGAGTCAGACTGCTACCTGGCGCCTGCCTTCATAAACACAAGGTTGGTCCCAGCTTGATCACATAGCAATAAGCTACAGATGTCACGGAAGCGTAACAGACTGCTGCTCGTGCTGGTCAGCTTGTCTGGACTCCGATCAAGTATTGTTTCGCTCTGAGTTATGCATACGTTTCGGAGCACCGCCAAGGCGTACAAAAACCGACCGAACGCGGAAAATATCAAACACTTAAGAGTTTAGCCACTGCCAGACCACTCTATCAACGCTGCTTGCCTCAGCTTTTAACAATTATATAAATTCGCAATGAATGCACATAATGATGCTTTCGTTTATGTCTGCAATGACAGCTGTGGAGTTGCTCATCATCCGTTGGAAAGCTGAAACACCACAGTCTCCTTGTCGCTGATGGACAGAAGCCGCTCGGTCCCGGTAGACGCCAGCTGTAGTGAAGTGCGCGGGTCCCCGAATCGAGAATCGCGCGGAAGTTTGCAAAATGATCATAAAACCTGTTGATATAAAGGTGCGAGACAGATGGAATCTATTAATGTCTCAGATGATACCAGAGAACGTCGTCATCTTATCCGCGTCACCGGTTTTCGATCCATTGTGGGCGAAACAATCTGCTAACAGGATGGCTCATCAATCACTAATCATCAACAAGGGTTAGAACGATGGTCTGAACATTTTGGAACGCAGTTTTGTTGACCACCAGCTCCACCTTCTCCCTGGAGCACTCAATGGTGCTGACTGGCCTGTCCCCGCAAATAGTCCCCCCCGGAGGAAATCTGGCAGGAACTCCTCCTATTGAAGCATCATAAAGCACCGGGCCCTGATAGGTTACCCCGTGATCTAATTAAACATAGTGGCTATCGCTGGCTCCAGAAGTCACCGCTTTGTTCTCAGAAGTCTGGTCAAAAAACGAGGTTCCATCATCTTGGGGTGAGTCGATAGTCGTCCCCATCGTCAAAAAGGGCCGTCACACAATGTGCTCCAATCACAGGGGTATCAGATTGGTGCTCGTTGTTCGCAAGCTTCTAGTGTCCATCATACTTCGCTGGCTATCCCCAATGCACGAATCGCTAGAGCGGAGAAATCATACCGGGTTCAGCCCTAGTCGCGGCTGCATCGATCATAATTTTACACTCCGCCAGATCCTCGAGCTCTGCTATGTACACCAAAAAGCCAACGATTGTTGTATTTCTGGAGATAGGAACTGCCTTCGATTCGGCCGACAGGACGGCATTACGGCAATGTTTGTTGAGAAATGGCTTCCCCGGAAAGTTCGTTTCTGTACTATCTGCTATGTACAGTATAACATCAGGTAGAGTTAGGGTTAGTGACAAGCTTTCGCCTTACTTGTTGTCTCCAGTGGGGTTCAACAAGGTTGTCCTGACTGCCCATTCCTCTTCAGTTTTGCCATTAAGGATGTCTTCAAAAATGCTCTAGAGGTCTCACTAAACGCTGATGTTGACCTCCTACCAGATAGTCGAATACTGGAGTTGGACTATGCGGATGATATGGTCTTGCTGCTTGACGGTCCAACTTGCAGATAACTGCTTGACGATTGAAGCATAAAAGCACAGCATGCACTTTTCCCCCTGCAAGTAAAAAGCCCTCTTTTCAGCATTGGCAGTTGCTTGTACCTGCACTCACTCTTGCTGAGGAGACACTTGTGATTGTGGATGGTTTTGTCTGCCTGGGATGTCGCATCGTGTTTGGTGGAGCTTTTGAAGACGAGATTTCGATGCCTATCTCAAGAGCTCGTCTCGCTTGCTCCATACTGAGGCACTTGTGGCGCGGCCATGACATCCATATCTATCCATCAAAGGTCGGGTTTATTGTGTAACTATCTGCGCTGTACTGTTGTACGTTTGCGAGATATGGTCTGCTCGTACCGTCGACCTGCGCAGGCTGGTTTCGAACACCTTTGTTTGAGGTCTAATGCCTGTGGATGGTGGATGCATCACGTAACCGATGTGGAAGTTAGACAGCGAGTCTTTAATGGAGGCAGCCACTCGCTCGAGGAGCTCATTTCGCTGTGTCAATTGCGGTGGCCTGGACACTTATTAGGCGTTGTTTGCGGTTACTGGGCAGGGCTGTGGGAAGCGGGGCGGTGGGCAGCCTACGACGTGGAGAAACAGCATGAAAAAGCTGGCGAAAAATTCGTCAGGATCATTTGTTCTTGACTCAACGGTTGGGATTCCAGATACCGAGTGTCTCTGGTTGGACGCCGGCGTAGTCATGGCTAAAAGCTAATGTCAGTGACGGGGTGCATCTCTGCGTGTTACGTTTATTTCATTTCAATCCCCTAATCACACAAGCTATCAAAAATCGCAAAAACGCTGTGGAAACCTGGCCAAAAATATTGCCTTACTTTTTCTTCTTATTTTGTTCCTATCTTTCGAGTTTGACATAATTCGGATGGCACAATATCTAAACCACAGATTGCGTTATATATATATATATATATATATATATATATATATATATATATATATATATATATATATATATATATATATATATATATATATATATATATATACCGGCACACGATTCACCACTGGCCGTGATAATCGTGCAAAATCGGACAAGAGCCAACGAATACTGAATACGGTAACTTGAGGGCCAGTAGGTATTTATCTGTGTTACCCAATCGTAATTAGGATGGGCACATGCACGGAATAATGTCACTGCTTCCTACGCATTTGCAGCATATTACAGCTGCGCCTGCGCTATTCGGGTGTGATGCGATCCGTGAATCTGAAATCCGCAAAGTGGGTGTTTAAGAATTGTTTGAATTCCAACACCGATTGGTCTCTATTATTTTCTCCGGCCAACTATTCCAGTATTCGATCGAAGCAAAGAGGGTGAAATAGCCCCTTTAGGTTATGCACCGCAAGCATGTACCGCTGGCCGCAAGTACTGCTTGGTGCACTTACGTGCAACAGTGGCCTCAATGTAGGGGAATGACTCAAATATACTATCCATTGCGCCGTTATGAGATCCGATCGAAACCGACGATGCGATGGGGCGCACAGCCCTAGTTGTCTGCATCGGTCTCCGTACGTAATACCCCGTAACTTTGGGATGAGTCTCTTAGCTATATGATAACGCGTTTCATTCTCTGTACTTCACCAGGGTGATCGGACGATAATCGGGTGATCCGTCTTTGAGAGGAGAGGAGAGGCGTGTGGCTATCTCTTCAGATTAAATGCAGAAGCTGCTTTTCAGCGCACAAAAAAGCGCAGTCCGTTTCTATGTAGCTTGTACGTGTTATCTATAGACAAGTATGGTTAAAGAAATGCAGTACAGAGCGAGTGATATTTGCAATAAAGAAAATTCCTCGCAAAGACGTGCTAAAACTTTCTTCCAGAACCGACCCGGCAAAAATATCTTCAACCCAAGTTTTTAAAATATCCTTCGCAGTGCCCTTTGTCCGAGTGGCTCCAGGAGGAAGTCCAAGTATTCTGAGCAGTATTTCTTCTTGTTCTTCAATCTGAAATTCCGAAACGGCCATACATTTAAGTGAAAGCTAAGAGATGATATTTTAGTATAAATGAAACAATCACTAGGAAGTTTGGGTAAGGAATGTCGACCTTTAGGATACTTTGCTAACGGGTAGGAGCGAACCTCCTCAGATTATGCAATATTATATGAGGTGAACGGCTCCTACGGGGGTTCATTCTTGGGACACCATACCTCGTACTCAGGTCGATGCAGTTCATAACAGCCAATGTGAATTGCCAACTATTCGTAAGATGATAAAGACTACCTTCCACTTATCTAATTACTAAACACCTTGCAGAGAGGAGGATTAGCCATCCGATTAACCGGAGTTCAAGCAACAAGTGGAGCACGGCATGCGGTAGCTGCAGGGAATTTAGCAGATTCATACAGACTTTTAACAAATTACCTCGTCGGAGTTCAGTTGAGGGGCCACTAATGTATGTTTAAAAGCGTGTCAGTCTCATACTCAACGCAGACAGTGACCATAAATCTGATTTAACGGACTCCGACGCCGCAGCCTATTCATAGGATACAATGCAGCGAAGCGCACGTCTTTTGGTTTACCACTCGTTTTAACTGAGAGTACCCCAGCACCAATGTGTTGTAGTTTTCGGAAATGGGCAGTACCGTGATTCTTTAGAAGCAGGATATAGTTCCATATAACCAAGATTCGTTTAACTTCGATATGTTACAAGAAATTGTCCCCTCTCCCTATTTACTTGCGGATCTTTAATGGATATTAAAGAAACCTTATTACTTCGCAATAAAAATGTAACTTTACTTGTTATCTGACGTCTGTGGGCAAATAATCACCTTGACTCCGGTGGATTTTCATCTCCATGTTTAGCGTTCCTATCATGCTGTCCTGAAGTATTTTCACGCCCATATCGAGATACAATGCTGGTCCCGCATAGTTGATCCCATATCTTCGTCTGTTTCATTCCAGCTATTCATTTGGTGCCAGTGCAATACAACCACTTTCTGCGTCACATGGTAACCATGGCAACCCAGACCGCTAGGTAGAGAAAAAACGCTAACGAACAGGCTCACTATCGGGTGACTTTCTACTAAATCACATTGTAAAAAACGAGCAAGCTGCATCCATGATTTCGTTAAAGTGTTTCTGTGATATCTTTGAGTCCGTCTTGCCCACAGTCTGAGCTTCGAAACATAGAGCGGCAGCAAATGACCGGACACATTAGGTGGACTTCTGCCTTTCGATTACAACGAAAAACGAATAGGAATATCAGGATCGTTTCAGAAAAAAGGATTTCACATCATCGCAGCCCACGCATGGTAGTAATGGTGCAAATGGAAATACCGTTTCTTACAAAGTGACAGATGCCTATTTGAAGAAACTGTGTACATTT
This sequence comes from Dicrocoelium dendriticum, assembly GCA_944474145.2. NCBI lineage: Eukaryota > Metazoa > Platyhelminthes > Trematoda > Plagiorchiida > Dicrocoeliidae > Dicrocoelium > Dicrocoelium dendriticum. Next base: position 108,424,434 of record OX104066.1, read on the forward strand.
TTACCAGTGAGTTCCAAATATCACTCTAAATGAGTGGTTCTCAACCTGGGGGTAATTATCCCCAAGGGGATAAGATGGAGTTTTATGGGAGAGGGGGCAAATATAAATACGAGCTTTGGGTCATCAAGTTGCAGTCAAACAGATCTGATAGCAAAATCATCTATATTATAACATGTAGCTAACTACTTACTCATTATTGATTATCCATCAGTGACCAATGATTAATGTGGTCAGTGAAGTAGACAATATCCGATAATAAATTTTATTACCTAAAGTACAAATACAAGCCTGCAAAGCAACGCAGCTAGATGGCACCTCTATCGGCTCGCTGGCTGATCATTGTTTTTTTGAGCCAGTCTTTCCCCGGGTTGAAGTGCAGAGTTCAATGAACACTAAGTTGGGAGTATGGGTCAGCCAACCAGATAAAGGCCCGACTGAATGTTTATTAGGCAGATTATGTGTTCGGGAAGCATCGATACAGAGTGGTGGTGGGAAGCTGTCATCCAGGACGGAATTATAAGGGTTGTTTGAGACAAATAAGAATCCACTGAGATCTGCTCATGTTTGATCAGGGATCACACCAATCGAATGCACTTGGAGCACAACTTACGAGATGAAATAACCGAAAGGGCATCAAAGTTACCAGAAGTAGTTAGAACTAAACAATATCAACCGTCTCAGTACCGCACATCACCTTTGATTTGATAAACGATTGTTCAAAGATAAGTGTTTTCTTCAGTTAAATGATAAAAAGTAAAGCAATTTTTGCTAATTTTCCGTAATTCAAAGTAACAAATGCAGTAGTTATCTGGCATTTTAAAGTAATATTTCTTGGGTAAATTGTTTATAGTGAATCCACTTTGTGGGTACCAACATCAAAAAGGTTGTGAAGTACTGCTCTAAAGGGAAACCCCGCTTCTAACAGTTGTATTTCAGTCAGTGCAGAATCATCAACACTTCGTTTGTTCAGTTCAGAAATTGTCGTGCTCCATCAGGAAACAAGCTCAGCATGGGCGACTGGTAGACCTAGTCACTCACTGCAGCCGTATACAAAGAGGTCCAATCATATTCAGGTTCATGAGTGAAGCGGTTGGCGGCATCCGGTTTCGGATTTGCCTGTCACTGTGGCAAGCCACAGGACGCCTGCGCCTACAGAGGGACCATGGATGGCTTGCGCTGCACCACCCACAGCTCCAACCACACATACCCCATATCCAGTGTAAACCCGAAGGAATAAGACCGGGATGCATGTGGATGCGAGCCACGTTTCATCAACGGAGCCGGCCCACACTCCTTCACAGGCAAACACAAACACGCTGTATTTGGGGAATCAAACGCACACAAGGCGGTGGCTGGACTGTAGTCCGCTCCACACTGAGTGCATGGAACCACTCTTCGAGCCTAACACGGCCACGAGGACCGTGCACCCTGTCCCCTCCAGCAACGACCAGCTGTCTCCTGGAGCCAGTATGGACGAGATAGTGGGTAATAGATAGGTAGGCACCTTGTCAACATGCATATCAAGCGCAGCCACACCGGGGATATCAAGCAACAGCCAATCACTTAAAATGACAAGATGAAATAAAATAAATCCAATAATGCATACAGATACGATGGCATAACTCTTCGCCAAATTAGCACATGAAGTAAGTTGGTTAGCAACGAATCTGCGATAAGGAAAAAATGTCCAAAAGTTTGTTAAAAATGCTACAAAACGCAACAAAGTTACCGAAGATAAGCGCAATTAATGTAAGCAACGTGGCCAGTTAATAGAACATTATTCAGGGAGGCAGAACAAACCAAATAAATTGGAATGAAATTTATCCAGCTTAAAAAGACCTAGTTTAAGTGTAAGTTGGTTTAGCCCAACTGCGGTGAAGAAGCATCCAGGATGCAACATCAGCCTCAGCATGGGGCACTGAGTGAAGCGGTAGCACTATAACAACCTGCACAGGTTATGATTTAGTGGTAATTTAAAGACCATCGGCTGTTTCTTCGTGCATTGAGTCACTAATTCCTGCTCACTGCCTTTCAATTTTTCAGTGAATTCATGTCTTTGACCATTGCGTTTCACTGCAGCTGATCTGATTAACTAGACACGTGCAAGCTGTCTTCACGATTCGGGGGGAATGAAGCGGTATGAATGGTGAGTGTAGACGCAGGTGAGTTCAGCGTTTTTGCTAGCTACGCTAAAGACCAAATCCCATTAGGTCAACAACCACTAGATTCAACATCGCATGACCAACAGAATGAGATACTGTGAATATGTCGGGGTATTTGCGCCGCATACCTTCCACAACCCACTAGTTCACTTCTCGTAGCTATCAATCATTTTGCCTACAATCGTCAGCTAGATACTGGTGTTTACTAATGGCGAAGATTAGTGTCTAATGCAACAGCCAATGAAGACTTACTACAAGGAGCCAGGCTTCTTTGTAGCTGATTACAGACGTTGTGAAGTCTGCAGCAAATTTGGTTTATAATAATCTGATTCTTTTCCTTTGTGGACGCAACACCGTTAGCCAAATCCAGTTTTCTCACCCACAAACAACGACTGCTTCGTGTGGAACAAATATTTGCATTTTCAACAATTGTGCGTCATTTATTTTGACTAGTAGCACTAAGTTTGTACACAGGTTGAACCATTTACCTTAAACAGCTATCGATGATCATGCTGTCATTTTATGCCATGTTCACTCACTGTCCAAAAGTAAATTAACCCATCAGTTTTGTCTAGTACATTATGTTACCAGCTAGAAAGACAATCATGGGATTACACAACAAATGTGTCCGAGTCGAATTGAAAATAACTTTAACTCCCGAGTGCCAAGAGGTACGAAGCAGTATTATTAAAATCGGGTTACAACCGACAGTTATCTGTGTCCGCTGCATCCACATCAATCGAAGTAATCGCAGTTCGTTCCAAAACTGATCTCGGTCCGAATTCAGATTCGAGTTCGGGATACGTTTACGTCTATGTCACCAAACGTCTCCCACTGAGGATGTGAGTATAGTCTAGGATTAATAATCTACGGAATGTATTATTTGCGTCTTACAGGGCGTGTATAATGTGAAAAGTATTCACTGCGCTACATGCGTGACGGTTTCCCGGGATAACAGTCGGAGAGGGATTTTGTGCCAGTACCACAGAGGCACATCTACAGTCTGCGAATATGCAAACGACGTGAAATAGCTGAAAGATGTCCACAGGTTACTTCCAGATGAGGAATGGACCCAGCAAAGACACCGAAGACGGGAGCAAGTTCGCAGCTATTTTGGGCATGAAATTGCGCCGTCACAGCAGCAGTGTGCAAAAAAAGCATCTACAGCGGAACTTTTTATAAGAGGCATTTTGGGGGGTCAAGTGTTTAAGGTGAACCTATCACAAACAGACTTGGTCAGGGGGCAGTCACACATCTGGAAGTGCTTTGTTGAGTCAATACCTCTGTTTATGTAATTGGTGATTGTTTTATCTTTCCAGATGTCGTCAGTAGTGCGTGCTCTACCTACCATCGATGGCGTTGTAACATGTTTGCTGGAGGGCGCTGGGCCAGATGTGAGGGCAGTTGCCAAGGTAGCACTACATGCTCTCTAATGGCTCACGACGCAAACTGGTCATAACGTTGTAAAATAACTGGTGGCTAGTTTTTTGGAAGCTCTTCCTCGGCAGGGCCACCCTGTCCTATGCACGGCAGCAAGTTGCAGGTGAATGTGGAGTCAGGTTGTAGCATACGCAGTAACTCAGTCGTTTTCGCTGTTGGGATCGTCGGTGGAATTAGCCACAGACCTTTTCTTGGTTTCCGTGATAGTGAAGGGCACATTGGTGTACTTCTTAATCTGAGCATGCTCGTATCGAGCGCGAATTGGGTATATAAATCTAGAACGAGTAAATACCAAGCAAACGGTATTAAGCATTAAAATGTTCCTTCAGTCTTAGACAAGTTGCACAAAACAGCGCAAAATTTTCTGTGTCAATTCAGTTACTGACACATGCATAACTAAAGTGCTTCGTAAATTACGCCTCCGTGTACATTCTGGCAGTTTGTTGTTGATATCTCGATAACACCACATCCGACGTATTAAACGTTTCATTGGATGATATAGTTACGACAACATGGCAATGGGGATCAAATTAAGTTTTGTAACTTGTGCTTGTACATTCATAACATAGAGCTCAAAGTTAGCTGTGATTGTGACAGAGGATATTGCCTGTAGTAACCCACTCACACTACGGATGTTTCAAATAATGCCAATAATTATCGTAATTTACTGAAATAAATATCACGGGAAGTGATAACTGACATTGTGAAAACGCGTCTAATGCACACAGAAGGTGAAAAATTCGAGTTTGAACCCTACGGAGATGCCCACAACTACTGACCTCTAAAACAGGCGGATGAAATGGGAAGTATATGACTGGTAACTTGGCTCGTCTCCAGATGTCTACCAAGGACGCCACATACAGTGAACAATGTTGAGCCATTTCGACCTTCGTGCAAAGCTGAATATTGTGATACAGTGGTGGCTATACACACACAAGTCTGCACTGATAGTTTCTCGGACACTTTGCGTAGACAGTCGTTCACATCACGCTGGCCGTAGGTAACATAATCTTTGCAGGTAAAACCGAGTAGAGCTGTAGTACATGTGCTGAGCTCTGTAGTAGCCATTGCCTTCAGGTTCTGCTAAGTTCAAATGCGAACTCATTAATATTCACAAATTGGAAAACACCATAGTTAGAAGGATTTAAAGACTGATGAAACACTCAAAGTTGACAAAAATAGATGGGAGTAGGGTGGAAGAGAATCACTCTAGTGTGTCAAAATTAAGTTGTTGCATCAGAGAAAGCCCGATGTGCCCAAGGCCAACACACTGTGTAGACTTCTGGCCTAGGGATCACTTAAACGGGATATTGATTGTCAATGCCAGTTCTATGTATATATGAGTTATTTGATGGCCCAGTTTGTGATAAAATCAGATAATATCCAACTGGAGAATCCAGTGCGAATGATCTTGTCGATTAGCTTGTACAAGTTTGCTCCTACACCTGTTTACTCACTTGGAAGTATAGGATTATACTCCAAATCAGACCAAGTACAATTGCCGGTTTGCCATCTGCAATGTCGGTGGGATTGATGTTGACCAGTTTTATCTGAAATAAGCCAAAGAGAGTGTAAAAGATATCGCAATAAAACCTTGAACGGTGTTAACATCTATGTATTTCGTTAGCCTGTTTTAAACCTATTTCTGTTGTGCTATATAAGCCAGCGTAAATAAAATATATATACTAAAAGGATGGAGTGGTTTCGTCTAGGTTTCTGCATAAGTAGCATTGTATGTTGTTCTAAACAAGCGTTGCGTAGACGGATTAGCTGCCATCCGAATCAGTTTGGACTAAAACACTGATTTTGAACCTGGGGGTATTTACCTCAAAGAGGTCAAATGTAATTTTGTTTGGGGTAAATATAAGCACAAGGATTAAGTCATCAAGATGTGGACAAACAAATTTTATGACATAATCAGCTGTATACTAACATGTAACTAATTACCTAATCATAAATGATTAGCCATTGATGACTAATCAGTAGTGAGTGGGCAGTGAATTACGTAATATTCAGTAACAAATTTTACTACCTAAATTAAGAATATAAGTCTGCAGTGCAGAGCAGCTGTCCGCTCGTTCGTCTATTGCTTTTCGTTTGAGTTGATCATTCGTGAGGTAAAGGAGCGACTGAATGTTTACAAGGTAGAATGGACAAAGCAGGCTATTAGTGTTCGGGAAGTATCGGTACAGAATCGTTGTGGGAAGCTGTCATGCAGGACGGACTTGGAAAGGAATGGTTGAAACATGAGAATCCACTGACATCTGTTCATATTTGATCACTGATCACACACCAAAGCAAGGAACTGAATGAACATGGAGCACTACTTGCGCTGTGCATTGCCCGAAACCGCACCACATATACCAGAAATGGCTAGAACTAAGCAACGTCAACATTCCCATTAATCTACATCACCACTTGATTTGATAAAATGTTGCTCAAGTATAGGTATTTTCTTTATTCGGATGAACAATGAACAATGATTTTATACGGGGTAAGTGGCATTGCTTTAAAAGCCCGTTGGGTGGTCTGCTGGGTTGGCAAAAAAGGTTCATGCGCAAAAGTACTAAGTAGTTTTAATATCAAAATAATTGCTTTATCATTTTTGAATCGATAGCCCTGCAGCCCAAGCGTTTCCATAGATTCAGTAGGCGAAAAAAATAAATCCAAGGTATTTCCCGGGAGTAGGATGGAGAGTAGCGTCAAGTAACACAATTTAAGTGGCGCAGTGCGTCATACAAGAGAATTTTAAAGATGGCTAGCGTGGGTACTGAAGCAATAGATTCGGGGAGAGCATTCCATAGTTGACACAGACAAATGAAAAGGAGGTTTCTACGGCGGGCCAAGCGGCTGTACTGTTCTGCTAATTTCAAGGAGTGGCCTCTAAATTTGTTGTTACTGCTGATTTGCAGTAAAGAGTGACACACATGATTTGGATGGTGTAAAATCAAATACGTCATAATCAAGTCGCATCGCAGGCGGTGATACCACCCGCTGAATACTCCCAAACATTTTAGCCTCTGTTCGTACGGAAGGTGGAGCATTCCAATGACGTATTTAGAAGTCCGACGTTGAGGTTAATCCAGTGCAGTAAGGTCGTGCTTCAGCCATTGCTGCCAGGCTTAGCTTGCGTATTCGACATGGGGAAGAACATAGGCATTCGGCATCGGTCTAAAAATGGTGGTGTCTAGTTGTCCGAACGCTTGTCTTAGCAAGGCGAGGTCTTTGCGGATTGCGTGGAACAACCCAAGTTATCCTGAACAAGGATGCCAAGATCGCGCTCGACGACTGACCGCTGCAGTACATGCGTTCCTAGCTTGTAGGCATAGGTACTCTGATGTCGTATGGAGAGTAGCTTGCATTTGTCCACCTTGAACTGTAACAGATTGCGGGCTGACCAATCATACACCGTATCTAGGTCACAATGAAGTAAATTCTAATCGGCATACGCCTGGATCCTGCGCTATATCCTGGTATCGTTCAGAAACAGCAGAAAATTTGAAGCGATATTCCTTCCAAGGTCATGAATAAATATCAAGAACAACCGTGGAACTAGAACTGAGCCCTGGGGCACACCAGACTCGCCCGGTATGGGTTCAGATAGGGAACTCCTGACTCTCACTACTAATTTTAGTTACAGAAGAAAGTTGACGCTCAAGCTCAAGTGGTCACTGATTCCGTAATATCAGAGCATGAAAAGAAGAACCTGATGATCTAAATGATCGAACACCTTCGGCAAATCCAAGTAGACCACATCAGCGGCCTCCCCAGCGTTGGCTGACTCGGTCCAACTACTACTTGCGATTAATAAATTCGTCCTGCTTGATCGTTATCGAGGAAAACCGTGTTGCTCGGGAGCAATAATGTTTCTGGATAACATGTCAACACATCAGCAATGATGGATTTCATGACCTTTTATAATACAGGGAGAAGGGAAACTGGGCTGTATTTTGAGGGTTCAGTCCTGCTTCAGCCTTTGTGAATCGGTGTTGTTATTCCAAGTTTCCAAATGGCAGGACTCTCCTTCTGGTCTAAGCAGCGCTGGAAGGATATGCCAAAAGTTTTGCCACTTGTCTTGCTGTTGCTCCCAGTGCCTCTGAGCGAATGGTGTTGACTCCCGGAAAGCTGTGGTTGCGCAGAGACGTCATCTTCCGCAAGACAGCTTTGGTAGTAAAAGCGATGTGGATGAGTCCTGAAGGCGGGAAAACACTTTAGAAGATGGCTTGATAGTAAGACCGTCTGAAATATGGAAGCATATTGAATTTGCAAAGCGTGTGTTGCTTCTACGGCTGTTCTAGTTGGACCATCAGTCGTCCGGAGAGGAGACATTCCCCGCCTTACGACATCCATTGCCATACATATACAACAGTTTTGTGGTTAGCTCTAATAGTTTTCGTCGGATTTTGCTGATATGTGACTTTGTCATCTCTGAGCAGTTGTGTGCAGTGGTTACGATGGGCTACATAGTTGTCCCAATTACCTGGCGTTCGTGATGAGCTGTACTTTCGCCAGGCTGCGTTGCGTATGGTCACCCATTTTCTAGTTCTGTGGTTTTCGAAATAAGCGGCTTTGGGCCCATTCAATACCCTTGTCTGGGAGGGATCCGTAACCAGTTGATTGAATTTGCTGACGAATTCAAGCCAAGCGACTTCCGGATGATCTTCAGCGAGGAACGACCAGGTTGTGGCACTGATGAGCTGGTCTAAACGGTTTTCGCAAGTAATGGTTCGCACCAGCTCAGGGTTCTGGTTACGATATTTCGCATAGGAGATGAAGTCGAAGCTGATGAGTGCATGTTCTCGGTGACCCAAAGGGCATTCTACGATCAATACGTCAATCGTATGTTCCTCGTTGGTGAAAACAAGATCCAGTAAAGATGGTCTATTACCCATTCTGAAACGAATTGCCGTAATGACACAAGTGTAAAGTGAAACACTTGTTATAAGCTCTTGCAGAGCTGCATTGAGTGACTATCCGATTGTAGCAGGAGTTTCTAAACATTGAACTCACCCTTGCTGAGAATGTGTGTACTTTCGCTTTAGGCTGCATCTTACAGCTGTCATAAGTTGACAGTCCATTTCCGGTATAAAGTTTGGGGGGGGGGGTATATCAAAGCTATAATGCAGGTGTCTTTGCCATGTAATTGCAGGCGGCACCAAAGAGAATCGGTGAACTGTAAGTCTGAATTCTCAACGGCCTCGCACTGTAGGTCGCTTCGGTAATACAGAATTACCACACCTCATTTCGTATGCCTGTCGTTTCGTATGAGTGACATGCCCGGCAGCGAGACTTCAGAGTCTGTCATCTCAGTGTGCAACCATGTCTCCGTGACTCAGATAATGTCGCGTGACTTCGAAAGTTTGCGATCCATCAGTTTGGGCAGCTTATTGAAAAGGTCTTGCGCATTTGTATAAAGGCAGAATGGTTTCTCGGTTTCTAGGATTTTACAGGAAGCCAAATGAGTCAAGTGTGATAGAACGCCGACAAGTGCGAGGTCAGCCATTGTTGGTTTTTGATAGGATGATGCTGGCAGGTCGTTCGCAAACCGATTTGGCCAAGCTACATTCCACTCCTCGTCCGGACCTGCTGCAGAATCGCGTGACCGAGCGGTAAAGTGATGCTCAAGAGTAATCGCTCGTAGGATTACTTTTTCAGGTAGGCTCATGTCTAGTCTTCGCAAGGATTCAGCAGCTTTTAACCGAAGTTCAGATAGAAGGCTTGTACGTTGTCTTCGCCAACGTTCTAACACTTCCGTTGCTGTCTGCTCTGACTGAAGCATGAGTTTAAGAATTCTTTGTCCGCTTCCTCTATAACTTAGTGAGAGGTAGCCTTTTGAGCGATCGCGCCACAACCTTGTCTAAAGAACGTGTTTCACGAATGAACCGCCACTGTTCCAAATCGTGAGTACCGACCTCATGACTACCGTGAGAAGCAAGTTCTGACACGCCATAAATAAAGGTGACACTTAGATAATCCGGCTTGATATGTCCACCTGTGAAGTTTCTTTTCGATAGTCGCGTGCTCCAAGGGACCTCGGGATGGATGCGTATCTTACAAGACCGTGTTGTAGTGCACTTACAGAGATTAAAACGTTTTCTACATCAACGGCCGATTCCAGTGTTACCCTAATAATTCTGGATAAGCCATAGTGTGCAGAGTTCGAGTGACGAGTAACTCCCACTAGGTGTATGGGTTTGGATGTTACGTACATAAAAATGCACACTGTGTCCAACTGGTTTTTGTCGTCAGACAAGTTACCCTGCAACGTGACGGCAGTAGATTCGGGGACATTGGTGCGCAGGACAGTCAGGGAGTTATTATTGGAGCCCTTCTTTGTTGAACTGCAAGATCGGGTAATCGTTGGGCCTGGGTTTATGCCAAGTGACAATGGTTCACTGTTCGTCGCTCTTTTACCGTTAGCGGTGTTTACAACAGAGAAGACATTAAAGGTAGCATCCCGAGAGACTTTTGCAGCGATCTCCGCATATGTGGCTGGTGTCTCAAAAGATTTGAACTCGACCAGAGACTCTTGCGTTACAGATGCAGTAGACTCAGGTTCTACTATCTCATTCATCTTATTGATACAAGTTGTAAAAACCGACTGAATTTGCATGATCACGCGTTTAGAGTTATGGCTGATTTTCGGGGTCCTGAGTACCGCTTGTCCATCGGAGTTGCGGTCTGTTTTCGACTGATGTTCTTCCCAATTTGGAGAAGATAACAGCAAAGATGACCCTGTCAATCGTGATTGGAACGAAACAAATTTTCCACCAGTGCTTCTCTTTGGAGTCACTGTGTTATCCTGGTGCACACTGGCTTCCAGTGATATAATCATGGCGTTCGTGCGTTGTTCAACTGTTCTCTTATTCACTCGCACATTTGGACTAGAAAAAGTATACATTTTACCAGTGGGATGGTCGAACATACAGTATAAAACCGGATCTCCTCATGGGCGCTGTTTCGAGCTACCAGATGTTGTTGAGAAAGATTTGCACATTTTGGGTGGTACCATCTTAGACAATGTGTGTGGTAGACGGAATTTGACTAATCGGTTACATTCAGCGGACCCACATTTCCCCTTCGACTGGGTCCTTTGGGATTCGCATCTACTTGCTTACTATTGCATGGTATGGTGCTGCTACCTTACACAGTAGGCTAATTGATATTGCGTACTTTTCCGATTTGCCGGTTGTGTACCCTAGTCAGAAGGGTGGATGCGACACTTCATGTTTTGATCAGACGAAGGTAATTAAAAATACTATTACTTTTCCGTATTGTAACACGAAAAATGTATTAATTAATAGCTACTTCGCTTTTCGAACTAATATTTTTGGGATAATGGTTTATAGCACACCCGCTTTGTGCGCAACAACACCAAAAAGGTTGAGAACCACTGGCCTATAACAACCACAATCATTCATCCATCCGTCAATCCTTGTGGTCCTGGCTACTTTTAGTAAACTCCAGAGGAGCGCATAGAATTATCTGTCAGTTTTGGTGACCAAGTGCCAAGAGCAACACTCTTCAATATACCTGCTTCAAATAATAAACACATGGCTATTCTACTTTACCCCATTTGGTACGCTATCTAACAAGCGGAGCTGCTCAATGACGGTTAAAAGGCTTACACGAATTTTGAAACAAACAAAGCAGGAAACGTACGTTTCGTGATTTCAAGAACTCCAAAGCTGTTTTAATGTTGGCCAGGTAATGTACCCGCTGCATTTTTGGTCTCACTTCTGTGTGCTGGATAAAGGTATAGAAGGAAAAAACGTGGGTAAGCAATTTAAGCAGGAAGATATATCATGCGCATCGAGAAAGTAATTTTGACTGAGCCTTGCATTAAAATTGAGTACATGACACGGAAGTAAAGGTGAACACCAAATTTTGGTTAAGGCCAGAAAACATTTCAGGGTTAAGATATCTTTTCGGTAAAATCTCGTCAGACCCAAACTTTTACATGACACGGATTATGTGGGGTAAGCGTCAAATCGGGCTGGGATTGATTTCTAAGATGTTTGAAAGGTCAAGATCGATGACTAAAGGTGGCTACAGATGGTAGGAAAAGTGCATCAAAGGAAATTAATACAAGATTCAGGGCCTAAAGTAAATAGCTAAGGTCACAAAGGGTAGTTAAGTAACCATGTCAGTCGGCCAAGGTAGTAGTATCGGCCGTATGAATCGTTTGTGTACGCATAATTCCGGCTTCAGATGATGGATGTAAATAGCCTCGGCGATAGACAAGATTTGCTTTCGGAAGCCTTGTGATAAGCGTTCAGGTAGTGAATAGATGACTTTAAAGTCATTCTCCGATGCAGTATGGCCACTTTCGAGGAGGTGCGACATGATTGAGCTGTCTGAGGCCCTCATTTCGCCTTTGTAAAACCACGCCGGGATGTGCTCGCGAATCCTCTGGGATAGACGTCTCGTTGTGCGACCCAGGGCGCGCAGTATTTGCACTCCGGATACCGTCAACGAGGAGCTACAGAGAATCAGCGACGCCCTTCGTGAGAATGGTTATCCCGATAAGTTTATCATGAAGCATATGAAAGAACGCAAGCAAAAGCCACCTAGAAGCATTGCTCCCAAGAAAGAGCTGTTCATACATTTACCATTTAAGGGCGACACTGCAGCTGATATCCTGTCTCGACGTTTGAAAGATGCTGTTGAGAAAACTTATTTCGCAGCCCGCTTAAGAATTGTTTACCATAACAAACCATTGCTTGCAAAACCCTTGAAAGATAGTCTGCCATCGTTGACCCGTTCAATGCTCGTTTATCAGTACTCGTGCTCTTGTGGTGCACGATACGTGGGTCGCACAACGAGACGTCTATCCCAGAGGATTCGCGAGCACATCCCGGCGTGGTTTTACAAAGGCGAAATGAGGGCCTCAGACAGCTCAATCATGTCGCACCTCTTCGAAAGTGGCCATACTGCATCGGAGAATGACTTTAAAGTCATCTATTCACTACCTGAACGCTTATCACAAGGCTTCCGAAAGCAAATCTTGTCTATCGCCGAGGCTATTTACATCCATCATCTGAAGCCGGAATTATGCGTACACAAACGATTCATACGGCCGATACTACTACCTTGGCCGACTGACATGGTTACTTAACTACCCTTTGTGACCTTAGCTATTTACTTTAGGCCCTGAATCTTGTATTAATTTCCTTTGATGCACTTTTCCTACCATCTGTAGCCACCTTTAGTCATCGATCTTGACCTTTCAAACACCTTAGAAATCAATCCCAGCCCGATTTGACGCTTACCCCACATAATCCGTGTCATGTAAAAGTTTGGGTCTGACGAGATTTTACCGAAAAGATATCTTAACCCTGAAATGTTTTCTGGCCTTGACTCATTTGATTACAATGGGAATATTTGCTGTGTTGAAAAGCAGCATTGCCCGTGATTCCTTGAAAATTTTGGTTACTGTATACAATGTCAAAGAGACTTTGTTGTGAGCTAGGTGCGTTGACATAACTTCTCCTGGCTCAACCGAACGCTCGATCTCCAGTCAGCGTTTTACATGGATTCAGCCTATACTAGACTGCATCAGCTATTATATTAAAAATACTGGCAGAAAATGAAATCGTAGTGTAGTTTGTTTACCAGAAATAGAAGTTAAAGCTTGCAGATATATTATGATATATTCACGTCGATAATCCAGTCCTCTATTGAAACATGCTAGGTTTTCTTGCTTTGAGCAGGTAAGCTGCGTACGGCGCGTACAGCTCAGGTTATTACGAGTATTGGGTATGGTTGGTGGCATCCGGTTTCGGATTTGTCTGTCACTGTGGCCAGCCACAGGACGCTTGTGTTTACAGAAGGATCATGGGTGGCTTGCGCTGCATCACCCACTGATCCATCCACACATCCCATATGCAGTGTAAACCCGAAGGAATAAGACTGGGAGGCATGTGGATGGGAGCCACGTTTCATCAACGGAGCCGGCCCACACTCCTTCACAGGCAAACACATGCACACAAGGCGGTGGCTGGACCGTAGTCCGCTCCACACTGAGTGCATGGAACTACTCCTCAAGTCTAGCACGGTCACAAGGATCGTGCACCCCGTCCCCTCCAGCAATGACCAACTGTCTCTTGGAACCAGTATGGACGAGGTAGTTGCTGATAGACAGGTAGGTACCTTGTCAACAAGCACATCCAGCGCAGCCACAGCGATGATATCAAGCAACAACCAATCACTGGAAACGACCATATCAAATAAAATAACTCGAATAATGCATACGGATATGGTGATATAACTCTTCAGTAAATGAGCGTATGAAATAAATTGGTTGCAACAATTCCGCGAAGGTTTCAAGGCGTCAGAAAATATAGTTTAAGGAAATGCCACAACCCTGAGAACGTTATCGAAGTTAGCTACAATTAACTTAAGTGACGTGTGCAAGTTGGTTACAGTCCACGGATAACAAACGTGGGACGTTATTGCTGCAGTCAAAATGCTTTCTAGATGAGGAAACTTTTAAGGCGCTTCATTATGTACGTGCATTCTATCGTCTCAGCCAAGATCAAGAAGGTAAAACCAGGAAGCCAATAGGAACCCGAATGCAACACCGTTTTAGAGGGTGGATTTTTCGATGGATCAGATTGTCTAATTGCATACAGCATGAAATAGGTACTTTAATGCGTATTTATGAAATAGATGAGAAAATCCGTAGCTCAGGGTGTGGATGCGGATTTTGAGCTTTTCTCTCCTAGTTCTACGATTATTTTGCGGACGTTGCGATTTAAGACAAGGCAACATCGTCTGTGTGACTTCACGGAGCAGGTTCGCAGAGCCTCGTAAGGGACTTCAAAGTCCAATTACTTATTGAGCGAGTTCTGCTTTGAATGCAAGACTTCTATGAACTCAAGTGTTTACCAGCTTTTGGTTCTTCCGAGGATGCTGTCGTGGTCCAGAACGAATTGGTGCTGCGTAGCGCTGGAGTCCACGTGACTCGCCTTGTGCTTGGCTCGAGACTACAGGATATGGCTCGCAACCGACACCAGTGGAGAGTCTGCTGCCGTCTTCTAATCGGATTGTATATTTTAAGTGTGTTTGATGCTGAGTTATCTGCGGGGTAATGGCTGATTATGCCGCGTGGCAGTGAAAGCTGCAAGGAAGCTGTCTCGCCGATGCCGCCTTATCTTTGCGCGATAGCCAGCTGTTTGCGACGGTATGTTGTGTACACAAGGTGTAGGCGCCTTGACCCTGAATGTTTGCTGAGGGCATTAAGGTTTTCAGGTAAGAGCCCATCTCTCCCTCTTATTATTCATTATTTTATAGGTCATCACGGTTGTATGGCAGCGAAGCATCAGTTCAAATGACTGATGTACTGCTGTTGTTGATGATGATTGATTAGCGCCTAGTGAATTTGTCTTCTTTACCTTTGAGGTTGATTCGAAAGTTACAAATTGCTGCAGGAAAGCAAACGCTTTGCTACCTTAAAGCTGCCTGGCGTAGTTGGACAAGTGATATCTCATCCATGGAAACTACTTAGCCGCAACGGTTCTGCAGTGAGTGTTGTAAAACAGCCCCTGGCCGGAGGCAAGTGTCTAGAACAATACACACATTTAACAATGGATACACAACTTCAGCTATTCAATCAGTAGGTCAGAATTGATTTGAAACCATATCTAATTAAAAAGCAGGGGGCAGCAATAGAAGTCAGGTTAGATGGATCCTTATTTTAAGGTGTTAGTGTTTTCAAATTAAAAATGCATTAATGTGTCCAAAGAGAATGTTAACAGCCAACAGTTTAGTGTCCCAAACACCCAAGAAGCGGATACTGGTTGCTGTAACCGAGTCCACAAGGAAACCGAAGGCGCCAGTCTAATAAGTGCATATACCAGCGGGCTGAAGTCCCCTGGCTGCGTATTTCCCACAAAATAACCCACAACTACACTTAAAGGGTTGGGTTGCTGCAAATCAGTGCACTAATTAAATTGATCAGATTAGTGAATTCTGGGAGCGCATCATCCATTTGTACCAAACGCTGCAGCTGTCACCTATGCGGAGCTGATTGCATTTCTTTGTGCTAAAACTGTAAACACCATCTACTCCTTTTATTTGAACGAATTCAGATAGGTGGGTTAGCAATTGCCATAGGTTAGAAAATCGTGCGTTGCACATTTTACTTGTGTTTGAATTGACATAACAAGCCGTAAGGCAATATACACAAGTAAAACGTTGGGCATGGAACGATTCATTGTCACCATATGCGTGCTAATCGTGCAATCCTGTGCTTTGTGTTACATTGAACTTATCCACTCACATTCTTGTGCCACCCCTTTGGACGTACGCTCAATCCATTCGCGTCACCAAGTTCTATCCAGCGGGGCCTATATTTTTGAGGCAAGTCCGACGACAGCCTGGTACACCACAAACGAATTCCTCGGAAGTCAATTCATTAAGGCCAACGCTAGAAACTTTGCTTATTTGTGTCTCATCAGTACCTATGAGATATCATTTGACAGAGCTTCTTTAAGGCTGTCAGACAATATATAACCTAGTACTGTGCATCACTATATACCATAGCTAAAGGCTTTTTGTCATCTCACGTTACCACCATATTTTTATGTGCATTTCACTGCACTAAGCCTGTGGGATTTTGACTACCCGTGCGCCTAGTGACGCACAACTATAGTAAACTATAGTAAACCCCCTGATCGGAGCAGACAACTGAGGCAGCCCAGCGGGGTGATCACCGCAACTTAAAAGTGCATCCGACCATTGATCCATGGGCCGGAGAAGTTTGTCTACCAGGAATCCAGTGAGCAACAAACCCAAGGTCAATCATAGCTCAGACAAAAGGGGAACAGAGATCCTCTCGTAAATCACGTGTTCGTTTTGTGCCGATTCCTCCGACGCAACAAATGTGAACATTACACATAACTGTAACAGCGTATCAACCCATAGGTTGTGATTCTATGATTTTGTTTGGATAGTCCGATAATTATGATTTATCAACAGCTTAAGGTGTGAGATGTTGGCTGTTACGTCAGTAGAGCAAAAAGAACTGATCATGGTATTGGAAAGTCTCAGAATTCGAGTTGCAGATTAATGTATTACGTATCCCGAATCCCAGACCAGTTAAAAGGCAAAAGCTCTCTAGCAACAATGCTACACAGCCAGGAAAAAGGTAAACACCATTACTCAAAAACAACAGCGAAAACAGTCCAAGTGAACGGTCTTCCAAGTCTCACATAACGCTCTGAAGCATGCTGAGGTACGCACAAAATGCACGGCCACCTGCGTCAGTAGCTGGGGATTAACAACTGACTCCTACAGATAGTACAACTAACGACATTGCACGTAAATATCTTGCTGTAGCCTTAGCTTATCGTCCACGGAAGACAAGCCGGACACTCCAAACTCGACAGACCTACGCTCACAAGGAACTGCAAAACAAACAACTACTACGCAACCAAAGGTTGATGACAGTGATATGTTCAAACGTCCCAGAACACACTAGCGAATCGCTAAAAGGGAGACAAGCTGAAGAGCAAAACTGCTGGACTGAAATAACTTGCGCACTCAGACTGAAAGTTCTCCCAACTAGTCTTACACGCCTTTCACGAAATCCATCATCTCTACACGTAAGAGAACCTGGGTTACTGCGAGTAATGTTTGACAACACATGCGACTTGGAAGATGTTCTCTTAGCAAGCCACATTCTAGTGAACTCTTCTGTTAGCCTCTGCATTTTTTCTGAGAGGCCATGTGCGGAAAGACAGAAGCGGAAATTCAACCCTACTTCGTCACGTCAAAATGAGATGAACAAACTGGTACTGGTTCATGGTGTGCTAGAATTGATGTATGAAGCAGTGAAAGAGGCAGGATATCAAAGAATGGAGGTACATCACACAGCTCTAGACATGCAGAACGCCGTAGCTTTTGACGTCACCCGTCTAGTTGCCTCCACAAACTACCAACGCAGCGAGCCACGAATTTTGTAAGTTACCTCGGCTGCGCCCGAAATGGTATCAGTGGCAATCCAAGCATGGCATGACAAAGGGAAACTTGGGTCATCTGAAGTACGGTTAAGACCATTTCTTCAATGAGTACGGACTTCAGATACAGATGAGTCAGTCTCGGATGTACCTATCTCAGATCAGCCAACCGTGCAAACAACCGTTTCAAAAAATTTCAGCACACAAACACTATTTGTGCGGGTCACACACAGCGAACCGAGCTCCTAATGCATCAACAAATACAATGCCGCTACACCAACACTCAGGGGTTGTATCTTAAGCTCTCGGAACTGCGCCGTCCACCTGAAACAACTTGGGACCTCATAGCAGATACTGAAACTTGGCTTTCAAACGATATACTTGATCCAGAAATTGAACTGGGTGAGATGTCAGTCATTCGAAATGATCGTCTATCTCGCGGTGGCGGTGTTGCCCTCTACTTTGGAGGTTGCTTGATATGTGAGGTCCTTACCGAAAATTCCCTTGTTATTTGCGACGCACTATTCTGACGACTGCCTCTAGCAGGTCAAGTGGTGGGTTCACAAAAGACGAGTGATGCTTGCTTATTTGCAGTTATCTACATGCCTCCGAACTCGTCAGCAGACAGCGATAACATTCTGTTAAACGACGTCCGCTATGATGTTTCCCAAGAGTACTCTCATTACTCATCATGATGGGCGACTTTAACGTCCCTTCAATAGCATCAATCTCCCCTAATGGGCCGTCATTGAAATGGAAGCTTCTTTAATTCATGGATATGGCAGTTTCCTATAACCATGTGCATCGACCAAACCGACACCGCGGTTCAAACAAGCCATCACTCCTGGACTTTATCCTGACTAATGAAGAGTTGATGTTTGAGTCAGTATCATACGATTCACCATAGGGCCGTAGCGACCATTCAGTCCTAAGTTTTGATTATGTGTTTTATGCCAGTATTGTTGATAAAGAAAACAGACTGAACGAATCATTACGGACTATTTTCAACTGCACCATTTAGCAGGAACCATTGACTGGGACCTACAAACACACAGTTCAATGAATGACGCATGGAATGAATTGAATGACAATATTAACTGGATCATACAATAAGATGAGATCTGGAGACAACATTTGCCAAGCCCATGTGATATCACATGGCAGGATTACAAAATCATCAGAAACTACTGCACGTCACTCATTAGAGTCGATAAGTACGAATGGCAGGAGAATATGTTGCTGAAATTTATGATTAACACTAAACTGCTATACAGATTTGTGAATGGCAAAAGAAAGTTTAAGTCCAGAATACCACCACTCATGACGGCCATGACGGTTGTGAATGCTACGAAAGCTCTACTCCTGCAGTTTGGGTTGGCTGCTACAAAAACCATGGAACCTTCGCCCTATCAACTCCCAACAAATGTCGTTGGCTTATCCAGCAGCCGTTGCAAGCAAATTACAGTCTCTCCGGGAGTACAGTGCCCCTGGAATCGACATAATCTGCCTAAAATTAATGTAAACCCTTTCTCCCACTATAGCAGCATGACTCGTAAGCTCTTTTCCGAGTCTGTTTAACACCCATACATTCCCATCTGAGTGGAAAATGGAATTATTACTCCAATGTACAAAGGTGGTAAGTGATCTGATCCTGCCAACTACCGCCCTGCTATTCTTCTTCCTGTGTTATCAAAACTGATGGAGTCGGTAACCTCAGATGTACTGACCCGATAGTTTGAAACCCACAGATAATTTCTAATGCTCAACATGGTTTCAGACGCAGACGATTTTGTCTCCCCAATTTGTAGCTTACGCTAGACTCATGGACCAGCGCAGCTGATGAAGGAGTCCCCGTAGATCTGCTTTAGTTGGATTTTTCTAAAGCATTCGGCAAGGTCAATCACTCCTTTCTCCTCCAAAAGCTTTCTGCCTACTGTATAAACGGTTCCCTGCACTCTTGGTTGGAAGACTACGCCGCAATTTTCGAACTCGCAACCTCTATCTGTCCCATAATGTCATTCACATTACCGACTCCACTGTTTACACATGTAATTTTCAACCCATTAACTGTGCTATGGAATTTGCTCTCACTGCGTGAGCATAGTTCTCCGGGCGCAGACAACATCCGCCCAAAGGCACTAAGGCTGTGGTCAATAAGCTAGCTGAACCACTGTCATATTTTTTCCAAAGGTGCTTTGATGAACAACATAGTCCCCACTATGTGGAAGTGTGGCATTATCACCCTAATTTTTAAAGGCGGTAGCCGTTCAGATCCTTCAAACTATCGTCCAGTGAAACTCCTCCCTGTGCTCGCGAAGGTGATGGAAGCGATCGTCGCTGAGGCTTTAATGAACTACCTGGAAAAATGCAACATCTTGATACCGGAGCAGCATGGGTTCCGTCAACACCGGTCATGCACCACCAACCTACTGATTGCACGAGGTAGTTGGACGGAAGTGGCTGATGATGGGGTCGGAGCTGACGTCATCTATCTGGGCTTCTCCAAAGCTTTCGACCGCCTTAATCACTGCATCCTACTTCAACGGCTACAGAGCTACGGAATCGGAGAGCCTGTACTTGGTTGGATTGGCACCCTCCTTCACCAACGAAAGCTTCAATTAGGTGTTAGGGGATCACTCTCTAACCCAATTGAGGTGGAATGTGGTGTCCCACAAGGCTCAGTGCTGGGACCGCGCTTATTCCTAGTGTTTATCAACGACCTGGCAAGAGTTATCCCCACAAATTGTCTGCTTTTGCTTATGACGTCGAGATATGGGGGGCGATTTGTAACAATGAAAATCATGCTTTACTCCAACATTAGCTAGGTTGCATTTATGAATGGTCAAAGAGGTACATGCTTCAATTGAACACAGCTAAATGCAAGGTGATACATCTGCGTCACCAGCCGGTGAGCACTTACAAGCTTGGAGACCACACCTTGGAGAAGGTTTCTCAGGAGCCAGACCTGGGTGTATTGGTACAGGAATATCTCGGGTGTTCAAAACAAGCAGAGAATGCGACGAGAACCGGAAATCAACACTTCGGCCTTCTTCGCAGTGCCTTCGGTCGGTTTGAACCCTCAATCTTTCCCCAAATGCTTAACGCCTACGTGCGACCGCACGTGGAATATGCTATTCAGGCTTGACAGCCGTGGCAAAAACAGGATTTTGTTGCTCTCGAGACTCCTCAACTAAAGGCAACCAAGAAGGTCATGGGTCTCTTTCATTTGTCCTATGAGATTAGACTGAAATCTCACATAATGTACAGCAGTCGATATCTGCTTTTGCTGGGGGATGTCATAACGGTTTACCAAATTCTGAAGAACTCAAACCATATTTGCCGTCCTCTGCCGGAATTGAACTACAACATTAACTTAATAGGTCACCCTCTGAAACTGACAATTCAGTGTAGCCGGCTTGATTGCCGTAGAAATTTCTTTTCTCTCCGCGTTTGCCAGCATTGGAACGCCCTCCCAAATTACGTCGTCTCTGCTCCCAACCTTGCGATATTTAAAAAACCAGTTGATGATGCATTGTCTCATTTACATTTCATTTTACGACTTGTTAGCCAGTGGCTACAAAACGCAATCAAACGGTGTCTTTCCAAACTCCCAGCCAATGGATTTATGGATTTACACGTTTAATACGCGAACGTCCCCGCTATTTTACATAAATCTATGGTGAGTCCATCAAAAAGCTTTTCACTTTATCATGAAATCCACTTCTCTCGACAATTTCTATCCCACAGGACTTGTTAAGCAATGCTTCTTTACCCGTAATAAACCCTCGTTTCATTGTTCCATTGTACTTACACGATAGAGCAACCAAGGTAAGAATAGCCGGCACTCACTTTGCAATCCTGTGCGTCTCCAGTGGTGTACCGTAAGGATCCGTCCTCGGCCCCCTACTGTTTGTAGTCTACATTAATGACCTTCCAGCAGACATTCTATCCCAGATGAAAATATTTGTCGAGGATACTAAAATAGGGAGAGTGATTCGCTCAGCATCCGACCGTGTCTAGCTCAACCAAGGTTTGACTCGGATTAACAAATGAGCAGAAGCGAACCAGCTTCCACTGAACAATGCAAAGTGCCACCAGCTGACGGTGCTCAACAGCTTCGTCAACGCATATCTTTTGGGGCAACACGTCCTGCAACACGTGACTAGTGAATGCGACTTAGGTGTAATAGTGCAAGAGAGCCTTGGCAATTTGTTCCAATGTCCGAAAGCAGCAAGGGTGGCGAACTTGAACTTGAGACTTTTGAGGCGAGCTGTCGGCACCTTTGGGCGACGGTTAGTAATAATACTGATTAACTCCTATATTCGTCCTCACGTTGAATACGCAATTCAGGCCTGATGTCCATGGTTAAAACTAAACATTCGCCTATTGGCACAACCCAAAGAAGAGCCACAAAGACAGCGCGTGGACTATCCGGTCTAAGTTCCCAACTGTGTCTTCGTGTATTCGGTGTGTTCTCTTCAGAATAGCGACGGCTTCGTGGAGATCTTACTCTTACATACCGGATATTAACTGAAAGCCAGCATCCATATACATCATCGATGACACTACGCCCTTACAAACAAAGTCGAGGCCAGCACCAGAAAATAATGAGGCCACACTCATGTTAAAATTGGATAAAATGTTCTTACTCACTTATAACCTATTCTCACTGGAATGCATTAGAAAAATATGTGGTGAACGTACCAAACATGACGACATTCGAAATACTCTTAGACTTTCACACACACAACAACTTTATAAAGTGAAAAGGTTTAACCACTGATACTCCAAGTTCCACGCTGGAACATTTTGGTTTTAATTTGCTTTTGCATATCCATCCGGTGGGTCTTGTAAACTTATGCTCTTGACCCCATCAGACACTATAGAACTATTGAACTAGGACCGCAACTTGCAATATATATATATATATATATATATATATATAAAATCCGTTGTGCGAGTTGCAGACGTGCATGTACAAGGTCGCTAGTTTGGCATGTATTTGCGATGCTTTAATGGATAATCGTCCACGTGTGGAAATACATTGTCCATGGGTGGTTGAGTTCCCAACGGTTTATTAAGTTGTCTGCTTCAAGAATTCAGCTGCGCGGTAGTGTTATGCAGCTCACCATTCGCAGGCTAGATAGAAGAAGCAGAATTTTATATAAGAAGCAGAGGGAAACATTTAGCTTAGGTTTGAATTTAAAAGAACGAAGTTGTTTAACTAAATCATATATTTGAATCATTAGGACAATTCAGCATACGGACAACCTGTATTGGATACGTACAACCGTCTTAAACTGAGTTTGTAATGCAATACTGTGTATAGAAGAGACACTAACACTGGAAGATGAAAAGTGCAATCCGGGTTAATTTCAAATAAATAGTTATCAAACGTACCAACTTCTGCTTTGACAACACCTCCAAAATGCGTATCAAGGCCACGCCATCTCTGATATCTACAAACAGATCCTTCACAACGATGGGAGGATCGGACTGAAAAAAATAAAGATTTGGTTCTGAGTTGTTTTCGTGACGTTGTGTTAGAACTAAAGAGCCGGCAAATTTGACTTAAACTTATTAATACCATTGTGATAATCAAGAAAAACGGCACAACGTTTAATCCACATTTGTACATCAGCCACACAGGGGTAAAAAGCATGAGGAGAGATTGAAAATAATTATGCATCCGCTGTGAACTCTAAAGATTGTTGACGAAATATTGTCATTCATGTAAAGGATCGTTAGTAGCTTCTAGATCTTGATCCCTCATACTTTACATGTTACTAAGTTGATAGTTAATTGTATCCGTCGAACAGGTTAAACAGACACACTTTTGCTTACCTTTCCCGCTTCATTCAAGACGATCAAAATAACAATAAACCATCTTGAAATATCTGGCGATCGATTAGCGCACGAAAAGTTCCAGTGCTGCGCGATGTAGACCAATGATTGCTGTTTCACTCACAGTATCGGATAAGCAAGTCCCACTTTGGCAGGTTAAAGAAGCACTTATCCCTTAAAGGCAGTTATTTTTAGACTTTAGATCGCCCGCCATATGCTTAGCCTTTGAAAGGTAGTTTTAACTTGGACCCCGTTTGCCATGAACTACGGATGAATCGCCCCTATAAAAGCAAACTCATTCGAACTGGGGACATTCGCAGGGTTCCCACTTCCAAAATTGCACTTTATAAAAGGTTGTTCATCGTGCCCTCTTCAGCGGAAACAGGAGTACGAATAATGAATGTGGACTTTTCTGACACTAAAATCAATAACTGATCGAAATCCATGAACAGACGGCACACAGTACAATGAGAAATGAACTATGTAGAATGATTAATACCGAGTAGCAACAGTTGCTTCATAAGTCCAGCAGGATGGTGGGTACGAAACTACCATATCAAAAGATTTGTGAATTGTCTGTTTGAGAGCTTATATAGCAGTTTCGTCGCTGAATAGTAGTAGTGTAGGTGGGAATTGAATGTAAACGACGAGGCAACATGGGGACAGTTATAGTTGATGTACTCCGTAAGTTAAAAACGAGAATACTCACTTCAATACAGCCTAATGAAGTTAATCTAACAGGTTAAGCCGGTCTGAATGGATAATTAATATATTCCAAAGTAGCACAGTTGAGGCAACTAAATGACGGAGGCAAAGGGCAAGATCCAATTGTTTTTTTTGAAAATATCCAAGGTGGGGTAGGAATCAACGACGTTTGTGAGAGAGTTCCAGGGTTGGCAAACCCGGAGCGTAAAAAATTCCGCCGGCACTCCAGGCGGCTATATTGTGCACACAATTTCAGAGGCTTAACTCTGAGATTGGTGTTATGACTGACCCTCAGCAAGTGACGGCATACATGATTGGGGTCACACAATATTTGGTAGACTAATATGAGATCGCCGCGCAGCTTTCGGTATCGCCCGGTGACTTCCTCCTTTGATGGTAGGACAAATTTCGTAGGCCCTTGAGGTTCTTTGTGGCCCTGTGTTGTGTTTTCTCTAAAACTACTAACTCGCGTTTTAACCAAGGTTGTCAACCTTGGATGGCGCATTCAACATGAGGGCGCATGTAAGAATTGTGCATTATGGGGAAGATAGATAGGTCGAATCCTCCAAATGCTCTCCGCAGTACGCCGACCCGCTGATTGTCCCTCTTCGTAGCCGCTTCTAATTGCTTTGAAGAGCTAAGGTCACTGAATGAGCACACAAAGATCGCCTACTTGGGAAGTGGTTCGTTCTTACAGGAAATCGCCTATCCAACGCAGCAGTTGGTCACCAACAACATAGAGCTGAAGTTTATAGAGGAGAATGCGGTGGTCTAAACGAGCAAACGCTTTTGCGAAATCTAGGTAAATGACATCGACTCCTGCTCCACCGTCAACTGCTTCAGTTCAGCTATTGCGTGCAATTAACAGGTTCGTGGTACATGACGGCATTTGTTGGAAGCCATGTGGCTCTGGTACTATCATGTCCTGATTTTCCAGCTATTGCATGAGTGTATCAGCGATGATAAACTCCATAACCTTGGAAAGCACAGGGAATAGTTTTATCGGACGGTAATTATTTGGGTCAGTGCTACTACCTCATTTATGAATAAATGTGAGGACCCCTCGCCTACATACAGCCGAAATATGATTCTCCTTCATATAGCACAGACAGAGTACAACCAGATGTTCTGCGTGATCAGTGGCTGCTGTCTGTAAAGCCTTAGATCGAATGGTGTCGACACTAGGAGAGCTGTGGATAGGCAGAGTCAACAGCTTTTTGACACATGTACTGCAGTAAAAGTAATATTGGATAAAGCTGATGATGGGACAATAGAAACAGGGATAAGCGTTCTGCCCGATTCTCTCTGGATCGTTTGTGTGCGATGGAACCGTAAGAGATCGGCTGCTTCCGTTGCTGGTCGCGTGCGCCCATCAGTTGTGACCAGTGCTGGCATTCGGCACTGCCATTAACTTGTCTGCATAAGAATTTGCGGTTCGTGTAGAATCGCTTCGTTTATTCCTGATGATGCGTCACCTTGTCCTCGCGGAGCAAACTCACACAGAAGTTACGCTATGCAACATAGGCAGTCCAGGTTTCGGGATTCGGGGAGTCCTTGTGAGCTCTCCATGATAAGTCCCTCAAGAACATGCATTTACGTCTTCTGTTCTTCACAATCGACTTCCTTCTCCTTTTGCCATGGAAGGATTTCTTCTCAGACGAGTGCGCCATCAGTATGGTAAATGTGCTTGTGAAAGTGTCCCAGACGCTTTCTAAAAGGCATTCCGTTGTGAAGGTCCAAGATGGCTACTTAACAAGCGCGGATAACACGTAGTAGTGCGCGACCGTGTAAATTTTATCATCCACTGCCTCAGGATGATCCGCATAACATACATATTTAAACAGTTGTGTGACGGTCACTGTGATCCAGTGGTGTGCTTGTAGTTATTCTGTCGATCATGAGTTCTTCGTTAGTGAGCACAAGATCGAGTATCGACAGCATGTTAGCAGTTCGAATTCTGGTGGGAGAGGTCACGTGGTTGTACAGAGGTTAGCTGGAAATTACCTCTTGTAAACAGGCATTGAACTGCATGCTAGCGGTCGCCGCTATTCCAAGCTCGTGCACATTGCAGTCACCTACAATGAGAATGTGACTGTATGTCTTGCTTAAAGCAACCTGAAGAACGTGGTTTAGTTTGGAGTCCATTTCGCACGTCGATTTTGGTGGACTGTAAATCACAGCTCTAAGACATGTGTCTTTGTTAGCAACCATAGCCGGCACCAAAGAGAATCTGGGGCACGGATCTCTGGGTGGTCAATCAGTTCACATCGGAGTTTTGTTTTGTAACACAGAATTATGCCAACACCGCTTTTAGCTGTATCATTCCGAAGCAGCGATACCAGGTAAATTGATTTCAGAATGTGCAATCTCAAGGCTTAACCAGGTCTCCTTAGTCACAATGAAACGCCGCGGTTGTGATAACTGGCGCTCACTAATTTCAGCCAACTTACTTAGAAGAACTCTGGCGTTAATATATGTACAGGATAGTGTTTTTGATCTTAGAAGTGTGTGGGTAGACTACAAACTGCTGGTTGGTTTCAAGCCGACCTTTCTTCGGTCGGCCGCTAATGGTGTTGTGCGTGTGTCATTGGTTCTTGAATTTCAGGTAGGCTGAATTGTAGTACGGAGCATCCCAGCTCGAGATGTTCTGGCGTATGTTTCCTTGTCCTCTCAGGTATCGCGAGTGTTTTTGTGTTTACCACTGCAGGATTGTGGTGGCAAATATTTTATTGAGATTGCATGTTCCAAGTAACTGCTGAAAACTAGTGGCCGTGCGACTGCCATGTTTAACCTAATCTCGGTAGGCAACCTGGAACAATGCTTCAACCAGTTATCCAATAGGACTTCTGTCATTCCATCGGTGTGTAGCACGACTTGAAATATTTTTGGACCGCAACCCTTGTAGTTTGCAGATGAAAGAATTCTCGTTAGTGATTTAGCGATAACGGGGTCCAGGGAAAGCGCATTGAAGATGTAGCACCACTGCTCACGGTCATGTTTTAGCGCTTCGTGATCAGGAGTGTTCCTGAACTACTGCAGGAACACCAAGAAAATATACTACCCTTTTGCTTTCGTTCGTAGAAAGACCGTCATATTTTTCTTTTTTCTATGACCGCTATTTCCAAGGAATATCTGGTAGTACGCTTACCCCGCTCGATGAACTGCGAAGCCGAACTGCTGAGAGTAGGACTGTCTCTGTCTCCTCTGTTGAGCTCAGTTTTACTCGAAGTAATCGGGGTTCGCTCTAGTGAATTTGTATAGAGAGTCGTAGTCGGTCCTTATCGACCATCGTTATCGATAGCAAGC
This sequence comes from Dicrocoelium dendriticum, assembly GCA_944474145.2. Lineage (NCBI taxonomy): Eukaryota > Metazoa > Platyhelminthes > Trematoda > Plagiorchiida > Dicrocoeliidae > Dicrocoelium > Dicrocoelium dendriticum. The sequence goes on from OX104066.1 coordinate 108,451,852, forward strand.
GACCACCGCTGTGCATTTAAAAACAGCTGACTGTGGTTCTGAGCCTATGCAAGTAACACAAGCGCTTTCCTATCTACTATTGCGTATGACATTGTATTGATTTAGCTATGTCTGTTGCAGACTTGCGTTTGATTAGAATGCACGAAATGGCGACGTTCTCTAACGAAATACGTCTTCCAATTCAATATAGTTAACGCACCTATACTGTTATTAATATCCTTGTATGTTGCGTTAATATTGCTGGTAGCAAGTGCATCACGGTTTCGTCTTTTCTCAACACGAATACAGACGTGTGGGTGTATTATTTCCCGTGGGGTGTACGCATTAGTGGTCATTCGAATGCTCCGATCTTTGTGCTGACTAGTGTGTTCAACTTGGATGGCGCGAATCTAATTCTGCTGATAGGGCACTCGAAAGCAAAAGAGTGGAGTCACAGTGTATCGATTTATGAAAGAACCATTCGCATGTCGACTGTCGGTGTCGCTATGCCCATTCGGCTTCCATGGGTAAACGATCTTTATGTGTGTAGATCAATACGAAAATTCTCGTTAGTTTTGCCATTAGTCCTTTAGATACTTTTCGACCTCTACCGCTTCATGCCACTACCTTAGCAGAATTTTACGATACCGCTGGATTGCGTTCACGCTGGATTGATTTGTGTTCGCGACACTTCAGTGGATCAATATTCCAGTCCATTCATATGATATAATTAAGACAGCGGCACTTCTGAATTGCGCAAGACGATAGAAATCGTCCGCATCCAGGGTAACCACAGTGAACGCTGTCGACGCGCATTATTAAAGCGCAACAGGATGAGGGCTTGTAACACACCTGCCATTCACCAAATCGGGGTCAAGGTCACAAGGACTGCGGCTACTTGTGATACAAAGTATCGTTACTTGATTCAGATCAGACAGCATCATCCAATGCGGCAGATATACAGCCCGCATGCTTGGCCATCATCCTGTGCTTCCATGTCAAGTGTGATTGAAGTTTGCTAAGTACCAAATCGTGAAGGTGGCTACTCTACGGCGAGCACGTGGCATATTTTTCCGTCACACTGCTGAACTCAAGGAGGGGTTCCGAAATCGAGCTCAATTTAATTCGGTCACTGCTTTATGAGCGTCTGGTATACTCGTCACTGAATGACCAGTAGTCACCGATCTAACAGGAATGCGATGCTTGCAAAACGTACCTGCTCCCCATAGGATATATTCCAGCTAACTTTCCTAGACACCGTCCACTCTCAGGATTGCCGACACTGATTCATCTGCTCTCTGGTGATACGTTTTATGGAGCATTGGCTAATTCAAAGATAATCATGACTTCTATACCCCTATCTGGTCATACCCTCGGTTTCTCCTTAGGCATAGGTAAACTTTAACCGAAATCATAACAGCAAGCAAATAAATGGGTGCATACCGAAAACTACATTCATCAACAAGTTTTCAGCAGCGAGCAAGTGGTATCCAGGTCACGTAGCCGATGCATGGGAATTACCTGTGAGTTGACGCAGTGCCTGCCGGAAATGCCTAACTTCAGTAAGGGCATCTAAGTCTCGGTAGTTCAAAGAGCGTTTCAGTACATAGTACCACAAGCTGCTGCATTTCGACAGACGTGAAAGCAGTCTTTGCCGTTGCAGCAGCATGGCTATGCATTGCGAACAGTTGTCTGTTTATTCGTGGATAACCCGTATCAGAATGTTTCACTCAGGTGATTAATCCCAGTAAACTTCCATTGAAAGTCACTTCAACAAAGATGATCACACTACGTTCATTACCTGGTTATAGCAAATCCAGCTATTCCGAGCCAGTTTTATCAATGAACTGTAAGCCACTAAGTCGCACCAACTTGTAATCCGTTTGTGATCAAATTTTTCGAGTTCTTGTGGTTTACAAAATCATGAATCCTTGTTACAATCATCGAAACATGCTCGTTGAATGGGACTTGTAACTTACCATGGAGTTGCCAGCTGGACATAAATATGTATGTTCAAAATCCTTTTGGAAATACACACGATACCCTTGAACGCTGAAAACAATTTAAACTACTTTGGAGGATGCAGGTTTTTATGTTATTATAGCTTAGTAGGGAGGGTCAAGCTTATATCTTGAATAACCAAGCGTCACTTGGTGGGGATTCCAAACATGGACTGCTCACTGGTCCTTCTATACTATACAGATGAATTCTTTACCATCTCCAGCTAATCTGTATACTGATGATTATCATAGCCCAAACCCTTTTCCATATAGTCTCGGTTATCTACTCTGCCACATTTTCTGGTCAGGGTTGTGCATACACACCTTTCCCAAAAATGCAACTTCAGAGTGAACTCCCTAAATTTCCTTGAGTTATCATCCAGGTTGGGTGCATTTGTTGCTTATCATTATCAGGGCCTAAGGTATCGACCGCCAGTTAGTGAATATCGGCCCTCTGAGAATTTCAGATCAAGCACCATCAGCGGCAGTTTCCATGGCAATATAAGAGGTTTATCAGGGTGTATCGGTGTACTGGGGTTAACGGAGATGTATGTTGTTTTTGGGAAGGAGTTTCAGAGACTGGTAGTGGGAACTTTACTCACATTGGACAAGTATGTGTTCAGCCAGTTGGTGAAAGTTTTTTTCTGTACGCGCTCTTGCTCAGCTGGAAATAGAAAAGAAGAACGACACTGAACTGAAAAATGTTGATGTACTCAAAGTCGGAAGGAAATGTCTGTCTGATAATGAAACTGGCTGGATTTACCTAGAAGTGTACCAGAGTTACCTAGTCAGTTAAATACCGTGGTAACGGAAACGAGACAGTTGTGGCATATCTCAGAGCAAATCTGAGGTGTAACACAAGCCACTTCAGTTGACAACCCCATGCAAGCTATTTCCTCAATAGTCTAACCATACGCTGCAACGTAATAACATTGTCTGTAGGAATAAAAAGCGCAACAAATCAAAAGAAAATTTGGGACTCGGTTTCGTGTGGCTGGGCTTTAATTCAAACCATCTACTTGCCGTAATTTATCTTTTAAATTTCCATTGTTTTTACGGGATTCTTGTTGGCTTTCGGATTTAAAAATGGATGATGCCTGTTGGATTAACAGAAAGGGACTGAGTTCAGTTGGATTAGCGTACATCATCGTTGAATTTTGCCCGCTCAAAACAACTCACTACGAGATCGGTTTCTTAAGTATCCGCATCCGTCAGGTTTTGGCAGGAGAGCTACGACTCGAACCCATGATGTTAGGAATTCATTCAAAAGCTTTACACCAAAGCCAACGAGTCGCGACATGAAACGCTTTTCACTAGGCTTACTGGTTGACTGGGAGTCATTTTGAAGTAATTGTTTTAGGAATGGGTTGTGATAAGTGATCTCTAGTGTGACCATGAATCATTCCGAAGTGGATTTCGGTCAATCGATATCTTGGAATTTACTCTATGTCAAAAGCGAAACGTCCTGTAATTTAAGTTACAGTAAACTGTCATCCACTTTACCTTCTGAAATAGTGAAATTTAGTTCGGTAGCTCGGACCGCATCTGAAGTGAGGGAGCAACACTTTCTACTCATCCGCTTCAGACGCAGTTCCAGTAACCAAAGTGGCCGAGGTTCACTTCAATGTGTATCACAGTCTATATTGATATTGCCGCGTCGCAATCTATTCACCTAACGAATACCTCAAAATGACACTTCAATCAGTCAGTAACCGTTGTGACAAGCCTTGTCCGTCCTGGCGCCCTAGGCAAATGTGTAGAGGTTTTGACTAAGATTTCAATGGTCCCGGGTTTTAGATCTGCCGTCTCTATCTGCTGAGAACAAATGAGGACGAAACGCGTCATGGAGCGTAGTTTTCTGGCGGGCAACACCTAGTTCCCATCTGCTTCATCAATTACGTCCCATTGATCGTGCTGAACAAGATTCACTTCAATGTGAATAGCGGTCTACATTGACATTGAGTGTCGAAGTTTGTCCACGCACGAGTACTTAAAAAGGACTTTCACTTAGCGTACATCATTATTTGGTAATTCCAGTTTTCATGTGCCATTGGGAAATACACTGAGTCTTTTGCTATGAACTGTTTTACAACCTAAGCTACACATTCCCCACGTACTTGGTGGGAGTTGCCTGTACTGGCTAACAACCAACGGATCAGTTACTTTACCAGAGAAACACGCCAGTGTCCAATATTTTGTGATGCATTACTAGTTGATATCAGAAAAATCTAACGAGGAACATCTAGAAGAACACGTTACGAGGAGTTTATTTGGTTTTGTCGCCTAACGTTGTGGCACATGGTCATGTTGTTTGTTTTCCCTATCAACCTTCACTCTCCAGATGATTTGAAGTAAGAAGTTATGGCAAATTAGTGCTCGGAATCGTTAATCTTTTAACTGGCACTTTTATCTAGCATGTTTCGGAGGAAATGGAAAGATTTAGATACAATGCTTTCAGCTGCGCCAAAAATAGACCAGCGCGGCTGCTTCCACAATGCACTGAGTACTCCTACGCGCAGGTTAAATAGAAAAATAAATCTAACTCACAAACGACATGCAATCCGCATGTAAGTCTTTACCAAATAAACTTCGTCGGCCTATCGATGGTTCGGAAGAAATGGAACACGCTTGAAAAAGCATGTGGTGTAGGTCATGTAGAATTACATGATTTGATCATTACTTGTCACATGTATTTGATTAAAATCGTATTCAGTAAATTGGGATGATATACCCCGGACCTATTGTATAGTTTATGTATAAGGAAAACACGAATAAGATAGCCTTACCACTTTGCTTACTCTTGAACACTGTAATGCTTAAGTATGGTACTGTTGGGTTTTGTGAAGATTCGTCACAACTAGACTCAAGCAGGCTGCCATCACACATCCAGGAAAGCGCTAGACTGCTGTTTCGTCCGTTTGCGACTCATCAATAGGGAGCACCGGCCGAACGCTGCCGGATTGGAATCCACGACTTTACTCATACGACCCAGCGACTTATGTCACAGAGCATGGGTAATGGCAATAGACCGCTATGACTGATATCTAGTTGCGATATGGCGCCGCTTATCTTCCACTCCCATGCATGTTATGAACGTGCAGAGGACAGGGTTGGCCCCCAGAGCAGCGACTACCTTTGCAAGTCGCCACCAATCGAAGTTCATAATACGCATGACAGTGGAGGATGAGCCGCACCATATCGCAGCTAGATAACAGTTATGACGGTCCACTGCCGTCACCCATGACTCAAACATATAAGTCGCTGGTTCGCAAGAGTAAGATCGTAGGTTCGAATCCGACAGGATTCGGTGAGTGCGTGCTACTGCTAAATCCCCAAAAGAAGAAAGTATTGTCTAGCGCTTTTCTGGATGTGTGGCGGCTGTCTGCAACGAATCTTGTTTAGGCATGGTTTCAGTTGGTGAACCCAGAATGTATAGATCATGAGCCGCTTAATAACTTCCTTTCAAGAGCGCAGCAGTAAGCACCCATCAGCTTTATTATTATGTTCTGAACATCACTGATGTACCACGATAGTGTCCTGTTTGTGGGGGGTAAATGCGTCCAACTTCGAGTCGACAGAGACTGTTAGGTCTTATTTAGTTTACCACTTCTTAGACCCGTTATTGGGCCAACCCAGTGGTGGAATGTTGCGTTTGTCCATTCTTTCAAACCATGCCCTGTCCAGTCGGACACACCTGTCCTTTCCAAATAGACTTCTGGTCACATAGTCCAAACTGCCGAGTACTTAACGACTCTAAGTCTTGTCAACGCGATGGTTTACGTTCGTGATCCTGTATAACCTAGCAGATCGAGTTTCCTCATTTCTTGATTAGTTCATTAGCCAAAATTGTCTATGTTGACACGCTAGATGGATTTAATCGCGTTCCGCATACTCACCTCAACCAAACTAACTGTATATAGGACTCACAACCCCATATCTTCGTGGTTCGATTCCCTCTACACTAACAGGATCCAGGTTGTCCAGTTCCAACATGAAACAGTCGTCTAGAAAACGCTCACGAGTTGCGTGATGCTAGCCAATGTCGTGGGCCTTTTGTTACCCCTATTATCACAGTTAATACAATATGCCCGTTAAATGTGAGTATAAGTCTTGATATCCCTGACTGGAAAACCTTTTCTATTTACCGCTGACATTAAAGGTATCTACCTCCTTAGCCCCACTAGCATAAGTGAGATACACAACGCAATCCATTATGCTCTACATTCACTTGATTCGTGGTGTCCGTTAACAAATGGTACTCAGTGTTCTACTGATGTGAAGTCAAGTTAGGTTCCCTTGTCATTTGTGTTAAGCAAGGGTCCCACCGGCATAACATCCTCGACTTAGGGACACCATTCAAGCCTCCAGAAATTGACTCAGCACCCACGACGTATTGCAGTGCAAGCTGGTAGAAGCACTAATCTTCTGTACAAAACGTGGATTTCAGATATTTGATTAACATCATGAACATTGCTCATTGCTTCATGAGCATATAGTTTTAGAGCAAGTGGATCGGTTATCTACCCAGCATCTCTTAAGATATTCCACCACATTTGCTTATACGGACCGAGGCGTTGCTTTAAAACTTATTACAATACGGCTGCATCAAATGCAAGTAAACCTAGTCGTCTTCTATGGTAACATTACCAGAAATACGTTCTGCAGGTGTATTAACAGGAATGAAAGAAGGAACAACTTATCAGAGGTGAATTAGCAACAATAGGGTGGTAGTGAAGCGATAAAAAGTGAAACAGTCACAGAGTTTTGTCTTTTCTGCTACTCCAATGTACGGAACAGCGTTTCAAACGAGATACGTGCAATCCAGTCAAGCATAAACTTTGGAATAGTATGAACTCAATTATCGATGTCGAATTGCTCAGTTATATCATGTACCCAAAGCTGACAAATGTGTCACCAAATGAAACAAGATGAATTTGGATACCGGGTTTTCTTTCTTGTCCTCTGCTTTAATAGTGTTCCTGTAGAAATTGCGTACATTATTTAATGGTGATTTTCTATTGTCTTTAGGCCATGGTCAGCAACAGCAATATTTATGGTTTTGGTGAGAAGAATTATTCCCTTAACAATGTATGTAAGGTGACCAAGACCTACTTTTCATTAACGGCTTTCTTCTTTGCATATATTCTACTGTTTCTCTCGATCCACCGTTCATGCCTAGTTAGTGTCATCGGTGTCCAAATGAAGGAACTTCGTTACTAGTTTTTCGATTCATCCAAAGGTATTGAACACGATTTGCTCAAGCCTGACTAGGTTCAGTCGCTTTTTTCAGGCTACGCCGTACAAACAATTAATGTTAATAGATAAACCATCTTACACCAAATGCGGTGCACTTTCTTACACTCAGTCTGCAGACCAGGCTACGACAGCTGGACGAGAAAAAAGCGATCGGACCAACGAGTGACTCCCTGAAGAAACCCCGCAGTTATCACATAATCAGGTAGGTGCAGACGTAGGTGCGGGCGACATCGCGTTATAACGAGCCCACACGCCATTGTTGGTGACCGCTTGGCTGCGAAGCGTCAGTATGTTTCACCAGCGTACTGCCTAAACATTTCAGATTCAGGCACTCTGTCGCCATTGTCGGCATTCTCAAGCGCCTGGCAATACAGTGGGAATGCCTTCCATTATCTTGAGGCAAGGCCGATAAGACAGGGCTGATCTACTCGTGTGTCGGGTTGTTGTCACTCCACGTGCTGTGGTTCCTGTGGTCCTGTTCTGCTCGGTACGCATGGCCGCCCCGGTTACCAAAGGCATATCTATGGTGACGAAATGGGCATCAGTGTGACGGAAACGGCTGAGCAGTTGCAAGCAACAAGGTGATACCATTGGAATCCCATATAGCCATGTTTGCAACCCAGCATCCCTAATCATGCCACTAGGTCAAAGAAAAAGCAGTCGTTTCAAAGGCTCTACAACATCTCAGGCTCTTCTTCTGACACATCACAAGCACTTGCACGGTTGAGCTGCATCATGAGTGCCCCGTCGGAGGCGACACCTAAAAATTTGGTCACGATGCCTACGGCTAGGACTCAAAGTAATTCCTCTACGAGGGTATGTCGGGAACATGCACTCCAGTCATCTCCATGCAGCAGCAGGAAAGAACGTTCCTATCCCCGTCTGCTGTATCGAGTACATGCGATGCGAAGCAGTTTACTTTGACATCCCACTGTTATCCTCCTGGGCTGTCCAAAGCACCAGCAACAACTGCTATCAAGCATACATTCACCATATGGAGCCATATTGCATTGCTAGACAGTCGTAAGCAACGAAATTCAGTATTCGAGCTGAGTTCATGCGCATTCCATGAAGGGACAGTCCTACGCATCATCGCGCCAACGGCATGTTTTACGACATACGACAAAGTTCGAGGGGGTGCGTTTATTTAGACATCTATATAAGCGACAGATTCGCTTGGGGCTCGAGTGACTCATAAAAGCTCCAGGGTTCAAAGCAGAAAGGAAGCCGATAGGTTAACTACGGTCCTAGTAAATAAAATATAACTTAAGTACATACTTACATACCTCAACACTGCCCGTTCAGTCCTGAAACAACCTGGGCTTCATACAGTTACACAATGAAATAGTGTCACCGCACTTGCTACCGTACAGCAAAGCCACACAGCACAGATTCCAAAAGAGGAATACAAGGATTCTTTTTAATGTGTCCTAAATCTTATCCCACTGCTCCGCTATACGACGCACAGGAAGATACAAAGTGTGCATTCGTTCAACGAGTACGAGGTTAACGCGTCTCGGTGCGGATATGGGCTAAAAGAACAACAAGGCTCTGGGTGTCCTTGGGGTTAGTAGCACGGGGTGGTATTGCACAATTGTCCCAGAGTGTTTGGGACGAGAGCAAATGCATGCCGAGTGATGGGACACCTGAGCACGTTACACAGCGTGGCCTCCACCGCGTCTAACAACGGAGTTGGAGTGAATCCACGTAAACAGGGCTAGGGAAACAATGAATAGTACAATAGCCCGTAGGAGCAGGTGTCAGATAAGGTTATCGGGAACAAATCTCGATACCGTGGTGTGAGTTGCAAGGAAAACATATAGCTTTGCATAGATAATCTCATGGGGTGGACAAATAATGGGTTATCCGGGACTTTGGCAGAAGCCACAGGTGGTGTCCTTCTCTGACTATAAGTTGGATATGCAGGCTGAGGTTTCCATGGCAATTTTTCTGCCTACACCTGCCTCAAAATCCAAAGGATTTTCTTCGAATTGACCCTCCGTTTGTTTATCTCTCTGGTTCGCCCTAACCCCACTTCAACCAGTATGGGAGAGTACTGGACTTACAATGGTACGCCTGCGTCTCCACCGTTGGCCTGTTGAGCTCACAATGGTCCTTCTTGGAGCAGCAGATCCGAAGATCCACCTGCCATTTGCAGAGAGTCAACAGCCGAAAATACGCAGTCTTCCCCGTTGTATCCTTCCAGTAAGCATACCTTGCTTACATTGCTCTTAAGTATACCGTCCCTTCACCACTACAGTCCGAACTAAAGGATTTCCTGAAGTTTCGCAAGCTGTACTGACTCATAATCGCCTATGACCTCGAGTTTATGCTTCGGAAACGACAAGCACAACGTCACCACGCCTAGAAGTTCGTTCCGTTCGCATCCACTTCCCACTCTGATGCAGCATTGGTAAATAGTCTGTGGTCCACAGCCTCCAAAATACCAATGTCATATGGTTCACTTGCCTCCAGCCTTGGGTGTAACATTTTTGCAGTGTTGATGGCATCAGCTATCCCGCGTTCTGCTGCAGCAGCAGTACATCAATTGGTGTAAGTGATGTTTGGTCAAGAGAATCCGTAGGGAGTGGGACAAGAGGTCCAATATTGATGATGCGTTCAGCTTCTTCGAGAAATGTAACAAACGTTTCGTCCTTAAGAAATTGCTGACCAGCACTTGAAAGCAGTACTCCTCTAACCCACCTTACCATTCGCTCCCAAATGTCACCCCGATAACTTGCAGACGGAAGGTTGAAGTGCCACTGGATATTCTGACTTAAAAGTTTGACGTTGCTGTTCTCTTGATTCCAATTCTGTATTACCCGACGCAGTTCAGTAACAATAACAGCAAAATTCAAGCTGTTATCCCTAAAGATCTCCTCTAGGGACCTTCTTCTGACAATGCATCTTATGAGCGCCATGATGAATCAATCGTTACTCATTGTGGGAGCGATCTCTAGATGGACAGCCTGCATTTGCAAACTGGTGAACAAGCAGCCATACGATTTCTCCTGTCTTCCACCACATCTAACGATCAGAGGTCCGAAATAGTCAACATGCATGTACTTGAATCGGAACTACCGTTCCTGCATTTTGCACATCGGTAATGGTGCCATCAGTTTACGTCTAACGGCTGCCAGTTGCCGCCTACATGTCCAGCATTTCCAAATGGTCCGTTTGACAGCAGAAGCTCCGTGAACTACCCAATATTTACGCCGGGTGCTCGCAATTACTTGGGTAACTCCTGAGTGACCTTCGAAAAGTTGATGGAAACTGACTAATATATCGGTCACCGCATGTTTAACGATTCTAATCCCTGGAGACGTTACATAGAACTCATGCGAGTAATAGGACAACTGACTGCCAACACAGAATAAGCCGTTAGGTGTCACTGGGCACAAAGGCCTTAATGCACTTCTTTTCAGAATTTCCTTGCGAAATCGACCATTACTTTCCCGTCCATCAATCAGTGCGCTTTCTTCTCTATACACTAGACGCTGCACGATCCGGATGACGTCTATCTCTGCTTGTGCAATTACGCTCGACTTCAGCAACCCATGAGGCTGATCAGGAGTATCGTGATCACCTTTTAGTCTCTGGATGTACACTTTGAACCGCGAGATCCATGCAGCAGATTTCAGCAAATTTACCCAATCAGAATGACGGTTACTTAATGGGTGTAGAAGGCACTCTTCTGGTAACAAGCACACATGGGCCGCGGGACATTTAGACTCTGTTATCCGAGGTTGCGGTGGCTATTGGAAAGGTCTTCATGTATCTGCAAAAGTTCCAGACCATCTAGCCACTGCTTACATAATGAGATACCTCGGGAAAGCAGATCTCCTGGGTTATGCTCTGACTGAATGTACCTCCACTGTCCACGCCTGGACAATTCGTGAATAACTGACAAACGGTTTGCAATAAACTTACTAAACCTCGTGGCCGTGTCCCTGATATAGTACAATATTGTGGTGGGGTCGGTCCGAAAGAAAACTCGTTCGAACCTTATCTGCTTTCCTTTGAGCACATCTTCGAAAACCCATGTACCAAGCTTAGCTACTATTAGCTCCAACCGATGAATAGGCACGGTCTTCAAGGGAGCCACTCTAGATTTTGCGTAAAGTAGTGGGCAGGATTCTGGCTTACCGGATTCGTAGGATCGAGCATACGCTACGGCGCCATATCCGCTCGCAGAATCGTCACAAAATACGTGTAATTGCGGTGGCTGTTTTATCGTGTGCTTTCCCCTAATATATTTAGTAATCTTTACCTCACCAATATTCCTCATTACGGCTAGCCAATGTTGCCATGTTTTCACTTACTCCTGCGCGACTTCCGCATCCCATGTTATTTTTTACGGCAAACTTTCTGTAGAGATAGCTTAGCTGGCATAATCAAAGGTGTAACCAATCCCAGTGGATCGTACGGCGAAGGCACCAGTGACAGGAATGCTCTCCGCGTTTTCCGCTCGTCTTTCAATTCGAAACGAAAGAGGGAACAATCATCCTCCACATTCCAATTCAAGCCTAATGTACGAAGTACTGGGCATCCTGGTACGTTTATTGGTCGGATCACTGCTGCAACATCCGATGGCAGTAGGGCATTCTATATTTGAGGATAGTTGGCAACCCATTTTGTCAGTACGAATCCTCCCCGACCGAGCAGCTCCCGAATTTGTATGACACATTATACAGCCTCCTGAGTAGATGATAGGGTGATCAGACAATCATCTATATAGAAGTTCTGGTTCCCAGCGTCCCTCACGACCATACCTCTACGATCCTACGCAACGCGAAGTTCCAACAAAAAGGGGACGAAGTCGCTCCAAAAGGATAGGTTGTCATTTGATACCCCACAACACCTGCATCAATGTCTCTGTTTTGGCACCATAGAAAACGTAGTGGGCCTCTGTCTTTCTCTGGTAACCTTACTTGCATTAACATTACTTCGATTTCTGCTGCTATGGCTATTCTCTTTTTTCGGAAACACATAAGAACTTCTACCAAAATTGACGTGACGTCCGGACCTTGTAATAGACGGTCATTTAGGGACAGGCCACCATACTTTGTCGCGCGATCCATAACCATTCGCAACTTATCAGGCCTTTTTGCGTTTAACACAGCGTGATGTGGTAAATACCGTCGGAGCGCATAATCGAGATCTAGTTAAACGGCTGCGACCAGAACGGCATATCCTTTTTTAGCGTATTTTCGACTACGGTCTTGTATCCTTCGTAAAAGGAACTGTTTCTTCTCAGTCTCTTTCACAGGCTCTGTAATCATTGCCATGCCATTTCATAGTTAGTAGGCAGTTGAACGCTCTCACTGCGCCATGGAAGAGCGATTTCCAAATTTCCTTCCACTGAACCCACCGAGCTTTTCGCGATGGAAAACGTACATTTATCCTTAACGGATAGCTCACGATCTTCAGAACTGACACTGACTGGCACTATCACCGAGGCTCCTCTACGCTACTCTACGCTACTACACGCCACTCAACTACGCACTGATGATGTCACCTCGATTGGTGACGAAAGGTTTGCAACAAAATTGCTAAGCTGAGGGAACAGTTCAACCGCCACGACTGACATTGTTGAGTTCCCTGTCATAGAGTAGCCTGAGTTTTTCATCCACCGATGTCTGCTCAATCAGTAATGATTGTATTCATGCGACACCGTTTTTCCTCTTATTGGTCCGAATATCGTCCATCCAAGTGGGCCTCTTACGTCGAATGCTTGACTTCGCTCCCGCAAACGTTGTTCTAGTTGCCAATGTGCAGCTGGTACGTCTGATCCGATCAAGATTCTTACGCGCTTATCCGGCAAGTCTTCGAATTTTATACCACTCATGTGCTGCCAACGACGCGCTGGTTTGAGTAAAGCCTTTCAAGGGTTGTAGGCTCAATTTTCGTAGACTGTATTCACGGGTAGTAAGAACTGAATCATCTTCATCTTAGGAGACTTATTTAAACGCAATACACCTGACCTCAGTTGGTGAAGTGCCGACCATCGTTGCAATTTCCAACCACTCTGGAGAAGATCCAATGCCGGCCTCAAGCAAAATATCCTCTTGTACCGACGTTACATCTGATCCGCCATCCAAATAGTCGTACGACTCGACCGTTCCCAGAGGACCCTCCAGTCGTACGGAAACTAAGCCATGTCGAACTTCCTGTCACGAACCGGAGGCGGTACAATATAGACCAGGTTCGTGTGACTGAGCTTCTCTGCGCTCTGTGTGTAAGAGAGGACGATGTCCTCCCTTGCAACCTAACTGACCACATCTTCCACCCGAAACGCGTGAGGCGATAAAATGACCAGCACTGAGGCACACATAATATCCCTTTCTTTGCCTAATTAGTTCCCTGCGATCCAACACTCCAGAAGCCAAGAACCTTTGACACATGGCAGTGTTGTGCTGACCGTCGCAAGCCAAGCAGCGACTCTGCGTTACCACCCTTAATATCGTACAGTGGTTAATGCCAACATTATTTCTTCCACCCCCACTGCTTTTCCGGAGGTTAGGATCCGTAGAGGTAGGAAGCTAGTTCTCGTATAGAGTAAACTAAATGTGCTGAACCAGCCTGCTACCGTTAAGTACACTCCACTGTGCAATTTACACTTACCATTCTGTATATCCGTAGCGGTGTACGTTAGTGGCACAGCGTGTAGGTTTGCACTCTGGTTCTGCAGCTAGCAACCGATTTGGCGATGCTTAGTTAAACATGGGTTTTTCGTCTAGCTACAAATAGTGCGTACGGACTTAGTTGTTTCACATCTCTGGACATTAAGCACTTGTTGATGGGACGAAGGAACAACCAACCAGTGGCTTGTTAGGTGTAAAACATCCACTGCCGGATAGTTAGGGTAATAATGGCAACCCACAATCTGGGCACGTTCGCAAGCTAAAACGCTTACCGGTGGACTCGTCACAAAATATATTGAAGACAGATTGGTACAACGTTCGTTTCCGTTGTGCTGCTTCCTAATAGGCGCAAGCTATACCACGCTATCTAGATGGTTTACTACGATGAAAATAGCTTTTTACAACCGATGATATGGAGACAGATACTGATATCAGGAATAACAGCCCACGGTTAACACAGTTTGAGAGATCGGGAAAATGTTTCTGGCTCGCTCTCCTGCCTGTCTAATATTTGCCTGTCCCCTCAGATTTGTTGCCTTAATAGTTGGTGTGCGATTGTGCGATCCCTTCGAAGAAGCCGCTATCATCCACAGTGCACTATTATGGTCCGCAGAATTCGTGTGGGAAATTAACAAGCAGTTAACATGCGTAGTTCCCCACTGCTGTCTAGGATCAGTTGAGGCAAGAACTTGATTATACCAAGGTTAATGTGGATTGATGGCGTATTCCAAAATATCAGGTAAGCTTAGATCATTTGTGTAAAAATGAAAGCGTATAGACTTCAAAGGCTTTGTAAGATTCCGACCATGCAGTTTACTTAGCTCTCTCTGCTGGAGAGGCTACACCTGATAAATGTGTAAGCCACTAATTAGATAGTTCAATTCAATACGAAGAGATATAGAATGAGTACACAAATCTTCTCCCAGCTCACTACGAAAGAGATTAATCTAGTCCGAAAACCTTTTATTCCACTGGGATGTATTTTCAGTTGCACCTTGCCTTATTCGTACAAAATGGTACAAACAAAGCTTGCCATCCGAGGTCGCCATGGTAACTGGCCTTGTACGAGCGGGTGCTAATAACTTACAAGCTTTGCTCTCTTCCAAGCAAAATAGGAGAAAAACTGTAGTGGAGTATAGGACATTAATATTTTAGTATCTAAGTTTGCAAATATCAGGTGTTTGTGATTCCAATAAATTGGTTATTTTTAGGTAGAAACTGTGATGGCAGAAGCAGAAGCAAGTTTCATGTCGCTTAAATTATGGGCCGTCAGGAAAATTCTGTTTCTCCAGAAAACGTCCGCCAATGAAATTCATAATGAGATGTTACAAACTCTGTAGGAGAAGTGTCCATCCTACAGCACAGTCGAAAACTGGTTATTACCTTTTTGAGACCTTATTATAACATTCAAGGTGAAAACTGCAGTGGGATTCCTTAAACCTCATCTCACCCAGCAACGTGCGATGTTGCTCATGAGCTGCTTATGAAGGAACGACGAACATCCGCCAAAAGTATGCCCATATACTGTACATCTCGTGAAAGTGTGTTGGGTTTGTTATCTCTACTATCCTGGACATGTCCAAGCTTTTAGCAAAGGCAGGTTTCAGCATTACGCCGGTACGTAGTACCGAAGCTTCGCCGCCGCGAAACCAGCACAGATCGCACGTTGGCTAAGGATACTGCGAGGGTCACCCTGCCCCAAAGCAGAATCGAACCCGCGCCGCCAGATTACAAGGGAGGCTTGTTATCATTAGGCTACGGGGCACCTACGTTACTGTAAGCAAGGCAGGATGTCAAAGGGAACAACTTAGGTTTCCAATTAGTGCACCACCTCCCTACTCACCTGATCTGACCCCATCAGATTAGTACCTCGTCCCGAATTCCAAGAAGAAACATTTCATGGGCGACGTTTGAAAACGTTGCTGATGTCAAACGTGCTGTTGACAGTTGGTCTGAGGCACGACCAGATGGTTTTTATATGACTAGTCTAGAAAAACTGAAAATTTGCTGTACCAAGTACCTCGAACTCAAGGGCAGATATGTTAAATATAGGCCTTATGTCACTACTTTAGCACTCTTCTATCCAGTCGAATAGAGGAATTTATCAGCCAGTCCTAGTACATCACCAGGAGTAGAGGGCGCACACACTTACACTCTAAGTTGGAGAAAACCGGAAAAATGTATATTTCACGCAGTAGCACAGAATATGGCTAGCTTGGGTTGGGAGTTAAGGTTAATTTGTTCGCCGAGCTGGGTAGCTTTATGGCGAACGCTTCACCACAAATTGATGTCGTATCATCAGTGTGTAGTGTCAAATGTGCTTTTTAGAAGTTTTCTAAATTGCTCAGCTCGATGAAACATACAACACCTCACTATATTTCATGTCAGGCTAACGCTACTGAATGGATCTTACGAGAACCTTGCAGCTTCGCTTAGAATATGATTTCAGCTTTCATGGTAGATGAATTTGCACTGGTACGGAAGAACATGCCAAACGAAAGTATTGTGCCCTAAAACCAGAATAACGTCGCAAACGTTCCTGAATCCAGAGCAAATTCTCTGAGAGGTAAGCAACAGGACGATCTGAACCAGTGGAATCTCATTTGCGATCGCATAGGTGCTAGAGTCAAGCCGACTAACATCACGCGTGTGTCGAGACATCCAAACTCCGTTCACTATAGTGAGCCCAGAATTCTGCGGATAACGCTGGCATCCACTGACAATGTAGAGGCAGTGCTCTTATCGGCATATCACCTCCGAGGTGCAGACTGTAAGATCTGCATCTTTCCGGATGTTCCATGGAGCGAACGTCAGCGAGAAAAAAACACTTTAGACGATCGCAACAAGGCCAGCTGACGAAAAACCATTTAGTTCATGGTGTGCCCGAGCTACCAACAGCTAGGGACGAGGAAGCTCATGCTCACGATCTGGAAGAATGGCGGTACATCCGTGAAACTCTATCTGCAGGCGACGTCATCCTTCAGTCGATTTCTAGACTGCCCGTTTCACCTCATTACAAAGGTAATGGTCCAAGGATACTGAAACTTGTGGTTCAGTCCCAGCAGATGGCGGCGAACTTAATGCGCAACTGGCATAAAATGCACAATGCACTGCCATCGGAACTACGATTTAAATTACCATTTATTGAATCGAAGTCACCGGAGGATGTGACACCATCTGTGGCTCAAGACTATCAACCACGGAAAACGACGCTATTGAAGAGCGTTCTGAGTGTGCAGGAACGACGTTAGGCGGGCTGCAGGCCCGTGCAAAATGTTCATCGATAAACTGCACAAAAAACGATCAGGTGTCGGCCTTTCATCGGCCGGCTTAAATCCAACTTCGTGTAATCCTCCACAAGCTCTTTTGGTGCTCAAGCAGCTATCCTGTATGTACACTAACGCTCAAAGTCTACTTAACAAACTACCCGAACTGCGACTACGTCAAAGGTCCAAATCGTGTGACCTCGTCGCTATAACGGAGATGTGGTTGCGCCCGGATATCACAGACACGGAGGTCGAGCTACCAGGCATGTCCGTCGTTCGGCGCGATCGATCCAGTAAAGGGGGCGGGATGGCTCTGTACTACCGCAGTGACCTCCAATGTGAGCCCATAGAAGACATGTACAGTAACGTGCAGGATACTCTTTGGTGTCGGCTGCGTTTAACAGGCAACCACGTCTGTCTGGTGGCGGTCGTTTATCGACCTCCATCCTCTACACCCGAAATGGACTTCAATCTCGAGTCTGCGCTGAGGCTTGTGATCAGCAGGAGATACAGCCATATTCTTATCGCTGGTGGCTTCAATATCCACACTCTGATTGCCCAAGCAACACCTACGGAACAGTTCAAAGCGGATCTACAAGACCTTGTCTCCAGTTTTCCGCTTTATGGCCATATCGACAATCCCACCAGATTTAGAGCAGCAGAAAGGCCGTCCATCCTGGACCGGATATTTACCAACGAAGAACTCATGGTCGAGAAAGTAATCAGCGACGCTCCTTTGGGTTGCAGCGATCATGCAGTTTTACTCTTCGATTATATATGCTACGCAGAATACCCTGCGGATACTACACGGGAAAGCCGAGTTATCATACGGTACGATGAGCTGGCTCGACTTGCAGAGACAGCCAAATGGAACTTTCTGACAGACGAAGTACCGACAATCGCATGGCCACATTTCGTCAACTAATTTAGCACTCTCGTCGAAGAGGCATCCGAAACTAAGGTTGTCCACTCGAAGAAGACTGTTTCATTTGTGTGAAGTAGGACACGGAAATGTATGGCAGTGAGGAACTCGGCCTGGTGTATCTATAAGGAACACCCGAGCACGGAGAGCTGGACGGCCTATGCAATTCAACGTAATCATTGCACTCAACTCGTTCGTGAGGATATACTGACATGCCAGCAGCATCTGACGGAGCGCATGGTTTCGAATCATAAGCTGCTCTACCAACATGTAAACAACCTGCGTAAGGTGAAACGGGGAATCCCTCCTCTTCAAACGCCAGATGGCATGACGCTGACTACGGAGGATGCGGCGAACGCCTTGCGGCTGCAATATGCTTCGAACTTTCAATGCATTCCTTGGTCATCTGTTCCTTTGTCAGCAGCTGTTTTACAACCAAAACTTACACACAAAACTCTCACGGCGGGGATGGTATTAAAGAAGTTGTTGTGTATGCGTAAGCACAGCTCTCCTGGAATCGACAACATTCACCCTAAGTCCCTTGCGGTAATGGGAGAAAGTTTAGCAGAGCCTCTGGCACGATTCTTCCAACGCTGCTTCGATCAGATGTATGTACCCGAGGTGTGGAAATGTGGGATCATAGCCCCAATTCACAAGGGCGGTAACCGTTCTGATCCAGCCAACTACCGTCCTGTAACCCTTCTCTCGGTCCTGTCAAACGTTATGGAAGCGATTGTTGTTGACGTATTAACAGCCTATCTAGAAGAGTCAGCCTTCCTTGCACATGAACAGCATGGTTTTCGACGGAATTGATCGTGCACCACAAATCTGCTGCTAGCAAGATCGAGTTGGACCGAATTAATTGATAGCGGTGCAGGAGTGGACGTGGTCTACCTAGATTTCTCAAAGGCCTTCGATCGACTAGACCATGGAATCCTGATCTGCAAACTTCAGAGCTTCGACATTGGTGATCCGCTCCTAGGATGGATCACAAACTTTCTTCTCCACCGGAGCTTAGAGGTAAAAGTGCGTGTGTCCCTGTCCCACGCAATCCAAGTCGAATGTGGTGTACCACAAGGATCGGTGCTGGGGCCACGACTGTTTTTGATGTATATTGACGACATAGCGGCCCTCATTCTTTTCAGCTGCCTACTCTATGCCGACGACATCAAGGTCTGGAGAGCGATCAATACACCAGACGACTGTGCAATATTTCAAGAGGATCTGGATACGGTGCATGCGTGGTGAGTTCAGAACCAACTCCCACTCAACACAGAAAAGTGCAAAGTATTACACTTGCGTCACCAATCAGCCTTTTTCTATAAACTGGGTGACCACGTGCTTCACACAACTGCTGAGGAAAAGGATTTAGGAGTCTTGATTCAGTCCGACCTTGGTTGTTCAGCCCAGGCAAAGAAAGCATCGAACGCGAGCATTCGAAATTTGGGCCTTCTCAGGCGCACATTTGGACGCTTCGATTTATCCGTTTTTCACCAACTTCTAGGTGCATACATACGACCACACGTGGAGTATGCAATACAAGTCTGGCAGCCGTGGCTGAGGAAAGACCTCTCTGATTTAGAGAAACCTCAACAATGCGCAAAGAACGTGAAAGGTTTAGGCCAGTTACGCTACGAAGACAGACTGAGATTGCTCGGGATATTTAGTGGTCAATATCGACGACTACGGTGAGATTTGATTTTGGCTTATCAGATTCTGACAGACCCCAACCATACCTGCCGCCATCTGCTGGAGCTCAGTAACAACAACACCCTGAGAGGCCATCATCTGAAGCTGGCAGTGCAGTACAGCCGTTTGGAATGTCGACGGAATTTCTTTTCCGGGCGTGTTTGCCAAGCCTGGAATGCTCTCCCAAAATCTGTAGTCAGTGCACCCAACCTGATCGAGTTCAAAAATCGAGTTGATAATGCCCTCACTTCATTGCACTATCTCCCATAGTACAGTCTAATTTTAAGAGATCTAAAATCCATACTTTAAAAATAAGTTTCCCCCACGAAAATTTCAACAGTGGATTTATATTTTGACGCTTCAAACACAAACACTTTGCCCCATGCGAATTTCAAGGGGCGGTGGCTTTTTTAACCAAATACTCCATACCTCATGATCCCCTCCGGAGTTATAATGGATTATTATTTTGACACTTCAAACTCGGTGAGTCCACAAGCTTGTAGTGACTCGTTAAACGATTTTACTGAATTGGTTTCCATTGAATTTTTCACACTTCTATGATTTTCGCACTGATCACCCTGCGGGATTTGTCAAGCTTTAGCTTTTATACCCGCATAAATCCATTGTTCCATTGTACTTCCATTATGTGTTTCAGCAAGAACACACTAAAGTTGAAAATTGTCACGCCTTGTCCCTTGTCGTCTGAAAGCACCCGACCATTTGTGTGGCTACATTTTAATTCAATTCTCCAATACCATTCACAAGAGTTCCGTACGGCTACGCTGCTTGCCATCGGCAGTTTCCTCGTTGACGAAATTCCATGTCGCTGCATCCATAGAGGCATACTTGTACGTGATGTCCGAACGAAAGTATCATGGGCGGTTGGGATCAGGGATGTGTGCCTTGGATATGTGCTGCTACCGAGTTAGGTAGCAATTCAGCATGCGCTGATTGGTACTACTCCAAACCAGACCCCTCCGTCCCTTCACACCATTCATTTTTCGAACATAAGCCAAACCACAAGAGGTGCGGACTATGGTAGCAGAAAACAAGGGGCTGCTTTCACAGACGTCGAGGAATGGACTTGAATACAGAGCTCTACTAAAGGATTCGGCAGTACAGATGCACGCCATGGATACATGTCGTAAAATTGACTAGAATAATGTCAAGATCGTTAGATGGGGGTTGCGATCAACATCCCAACGGCTGACTGCTGAAGCCATTTAGAGCAGTATGGACAGTCTGGCGCAGAGCCAACGTCGGATCACCTCACACACACACACACACACACACACACACACACACACACATCAGTGACACGGGCTTACATGCGATGACCTGGTATCTTCGCATTCCTGATGTGCCATTTGAAATAGCACTTTGACGTGTAACGTCATTATGCTGATATTTAAATTTCGGTCATCACGATTAACCACTCAATTCGATACAAATGCTACAGAATCATTCGCTGGTTTACTTGTCCAAACGAAGCTTTTGGGTCAAAGAGAAATGTGACCAATTAATTAAACCAACTGATAGTTTTCAAGTGCTTCAGAAATCCTTTGCTTTTCGAAATTTGCTGCCAAACAAATACTGGAATTTACCTTCGGGCAATTGAGTTGGTCATGAGTTTGTTGCTTCTGCGTCAGCCATGGTGGATGCAACGGAACAGCGACGCAGTGCAGGTGTACTTTTGGCTGATTAAACCCCGCGGTCATCGAACTGCTCTCATTCGCTTGACCTTAAACTTGCTTAGGCGTTTTCCTTTATGGTACTCCTAATCTGTATTGCTTCACGTGTCGCTAATGTGTCCGAATTGGGCCTAGCCTTCCATGAAGTGCAAATTGCATGAACTTAAACGGCCTCGATTGCGCCGCAACTTTCGCAAACTGTCCTTTCATCCCAATTAACAGCTCACCAAGTATAGATTATGGCAGAAGTTTGATATCGAGTTTATATACTGAATGATCTGTGTCCACCATTGCATTCCCTCTAGAGCAACTAATGTCATTCAGTAACCCAGGGATGAATTAAGACGATACTTCGTACAGATCATTTCCAATCGTTGGATTGTAGGTTTAAATTTGTAGTATTACTTCTGCACCTCCAAGCAGCATGCAACATACTAAGTTTATTTGCTTTGTGGAGCTGTTTACTAAGGAAACGTGATCCTCTCTGAGGAAACTGCACAAACACACCCCAAGTAAAGTTATGGCTTACGGCAGACTCTCTTGTTTGTTTACTCTCACCAGTGGCGTTCTCTAAGGTTGTTCTATCTCACCTATCCACTTTAATTTTGTCACGAAATAAGTTGCCCAAAGAGCAATAGAATGCGTCCAGAACTACAAAGTTGGGTCTCTCCCTGATGACAGAGTCACGAAATGGATTGTACTGATGAAGTCACTTTGCTAGGGGGACGACCCATAAACCGTCCAATATACCTTGAACTGCATAGTTTCGGAGGAAGTTATGTATGCTACTCCAGTTAAATGTAAACAATTCTCCAAAATTTGGATGATGCTTGTGTCTGCGCTCATTATCCTAAGTAACATTTTGGAACAAGTTGCTTGCTTCACTTATCAAGGGAATTACGTCACGACTAGTGGTGATGCTTGAGAACAGGTTTCACAGCGGATTGCAGAGGCCCATCTTTCATTCGTCAAACTGAGCAGCTTGTGGCGTCGTCGTGATGCCAGGCACATGCTCAATGGCAAGGTGTACAACGCCCCTGACCGTACTGTCCACCTGTACATTTGTGCGACCTGACCTGTTCTTTGGGAAGACACAAAACTGTTGTAACAAGCACGATGGTTGTTGACTGCCTTCCAGCTCTTCGGCTAGTTTAGAGGTCCAGAAACTTTTTCTTGTCCTCCGTGTTACTGCATTCGGGCTTCGTAGGCGTCCTGAGTAGTTTATTCTTACTCGAAGGGTGTGCTATCATCATTGTGCTACTCTTCTCCCAACGGTAGGTGATATACGGCAATCCATACACTGCCTTGCAAGTCCGTTCTTTAAGACTGGTGGGGTAACATAAGTCAATCCTGTTCCTCAGCCTGGGCAACCGAAAAGTATCATACCCACACAATCTATGGATTCATGTCTCAACAATTCTTCTCTCTCTCTCTCTCTCTCTCTCTCTCTCTCTCTCTCTCTGTTCTCACTCTCTAGGACGGCTCTCCTCGGCCGAGGTGTCAGCGGCCGAACCCGTAAACCATGTTTTACCGCACCACTGTTTAAGCACTTTATTGCACTTTTGTTCACGCCCCCAATCTTGGTCTTCTCCCTCTGTTGCCAAGGTCATAGCACCGTGCCGCCCTTGGCGAGCCTTCTCGTCATAAGGATCAAGAACTTAGGTCCAAGGGTGCGCCAAGTCATGTTGGCAAGCCATTTCTATCGCCCGTTCCCAATTCTAGGTGGCAACCAGCAACTTTCGGAAGTTGGCGTAACTCGGATTACACACAGCCCTTGATCGCACTCTAGAAACTACGGCCGTTGACGTCTGCAGCCTCGATTAGACCCGTCTACAGGACTCTAGCCCGACCCTACGACTGGTTTCGCTGTAAGCGGGTTTCACTGACATTTTCACATTACGCGTATCTGGAGGCTCAACCGCCAAAGCACCTGGTCACGCTGGAGTAGAGATTGCCTTGGGCACACGTGCGGAGACCACGCTACTAGGCTCGATCCCTGTCAACAGTCGACTCTACGCGACCCGATTTGAGACCTCAGTGTGACTTTCCAGCCGTGGATCCAGCAAGTTTTGCTTGTTCATCAAAGCACCATACGCTGCACTAGACTGCAGCCCGAAGTCAGTTAAAGACGAGTTCTACTGTCAACTTTCCGACGTTCTCCGGAAAAAGCGCCGTACAGACATCTCGGTGCTTGCAGGGGACTTAAACGCACAGGTCGATAGACCTGAAGTTGAAGAGAGTGAACTCGGAGGACAATATGGCCATGGCACTCACAGAACAGATAACGGTGCTCGCCTACCTCAGCTTGTGCCGATCTCGGGCTCTTACCTTCGAATACTAGCTTTCGGTGATCCTTGCGCCAAAGCGCGACCTGGTGGCCTCCGGCACCTGGACAGGCATGGACGCAGATTGACCACAGCGCCATCAGTTATCGCTGGAGTGGTTGAATACAGGATTACAAATCAATATGAAGTATGTACCTCAGTTCGGAGCACGCGCTCGTGTGTGTCAAGATTGCTTTACGTTTTGGTGGCTCCCAAGGGCGTCCCCGGACGCGGTTTGACGTAGCCAAACTTTCTTCCCCAAGCTTTCGCGTTTCAGGATGCGTTGGCCTCAAATCTCAAGATCGCCTCATGGTCTGACTTTGAACCGCACTGTGCATACATTCGCAGCATTGAGAACAACTATGCGACTCTGATCTGTGGTTTCACTAGTAGTTCTGTCAACCACTGGATCTCTGCACGATCTCTCCAACATTTTAAGCTCCTCGTGCAATTGCAGCCGGCGTTGAGCATCATTCACTATGCAGAGCCAATAACGCTGAACTCAGACAGCTACTGCGGGACGATCGCGAAACACAGTGGACGCAACTGGTCATCGATATGGAGCATGTTGCCAACTTGGGGAATTTCCGAAAGCTTTCCCACCTGATCCGATCCACTGGCAGCATAAAGCCGACTGTAAGCAAACTTTTATGCGAAACCAATCGCGAGCTAATCCAATGTCAAAATCGCCGGCTTGCGCGTTGAGCGGATTACTTTGAGCATCTATTTAATTGGTCAGTAGCACCGCTGTGTGCCCATTCATGAATCCAGAGTGCTCCCTGGCGTGTGGACGCTTCACCACCAACAGAAGTATTGGTAGCTCAAGAGTTTCGGATACTAAAGCGCTACACAGCTCCCGTTCCAGCTGAACTCCCTCCGGCTCTTTCCAATGAGGGAGGTTCATCACTTTTTCGGGAGTTAACTTCTCTTCTCCAAGAAGTTTGGGCCAGCGAAGTAATTCGGTCTGATTTGAGTCTAGCAGCCATGGTGTCAGTCTTCAAAATGGTTGCCCGATCAGACTGCGCTAACCACAGAAGGAATAACCTCATCTGCGTTGCATCCAGACTGCTCACGGCCCTGCTTTTACGGAGGCACAGCCTGGTACGTGCACAGAGTATACACGAAGAGCAAGCTGGGTTCTGCGCTGGCCGGAGTTGTATCCATCACACTTTTACTCACCGCCAAATAGTCGAGCGTCGTCAAAAGTTCGGCGGGCCAACAAGCAGTGTCTTTTTAAACATACGAGCTGGCTTTGACTCAATTGAATGACGTGTTCTCTGGAGCTGGCTCTTAACAATGGACCTGCCTAAGAATTAGGTAAAGATTCTTCGATGAATCACGGGCAATGCTGATCTTCAGCAAAGCAAAGATTCCCATTTCATTAATATGAATCAATATCAGAAATCATTTCAGGGTAAAGAATTACGTATGCGAGCTTGCTCGGCAACTGCCCATATACACAACTTTTCCGGAGACTTTGCTAAAGGAGGTGTTACTTCGTTGCACGTTAAATGTTCAGTTCACTTTCAATGGTGAAATGTACCGTCAGATTGACGGAGTGGCCATGGGATCTCCTTTGGGGCCGCTGCTGGCTGATATATTCATGGCGAAATTGGAACATGGCCCACTTGCAACGCACATACGTGAAACCGAAATGTACGTACGGTACGTTGACGACACCTTCGTACTTTGCAAATCCGAAAAGCATGCGGAACAGTTGCTGAAAACTTTCAATGACATACACAAGAATCTCCATTTCACTTGTGAACACGAACTCGGAAACCGGTTACCTTTCTTGGATGTAGAAGTTATCCGTAACTCAGACGGATCATGCAGCAGAAAGGTACACAGAAAGCACACATGGACTGGGCAGTACACTAACTTCCACAGCGCAGTACCACTACAGCACAAGCGGAGTTTAATCAGATCTCTCGCCTTCAGGGCGCGCAGTATTTGTACACCGGATACCGTCAACGAAGAACTACAGAGAATCAGCGACGCCCTCAGGGAAAATGGCTATCCGGATAAATTTATCATGAAACATTTGAAGGAACGTAATCGAAAGCCACCTAGGAGCATTGCTCCTAAGAAAGAGCTTTTCATACATATACCCTTTAAGGGCGATTCTGCAGCTGATATGTTATCCAGACGCCTGAAAGATGCTGTCGAGAAAACTTATTTCGCGGCCCGCCTGAGAATCTTTTTTCACAATAAGCCGTTGCTTACAAAACCCTTGAAGGATAGACTACCGCCGTTGACCCGTTCAATGATCATTTATCAGTACTCGTGCTCCTGTGGTGCACGATACGTGGGTCGCACGACGAGACGCCTATCTCAGAGGGTTCGTGAACACATCCCGGCATGGTTTTACAGAGGCGAAATGAGGTCTTCAGACAGCTCTATCATGTCGCACCTCCTTGAATGTGGCCATACAGCTTCAGAGAATGACTTCAAAGTCATTTACTCATTACCTGAACACTTCTCCCAAGGATTCCGCAAACAGCTCTTATCCATCGCCGAGGCTATATACATTCACCATCTAAAGCCGGAATTATGTGTCCAAAAACGATTTATACGGCCGATATTACTACCTTGGCCAACGGACACCGTTACTTAGTTATTTGGCTGTCATCCTACCTACTTAATTACCTTGTACTAATGAGCCTTGTGTGCACATGTTTATTTAGTTTACTTGGTCTACCACCTCTATCTCTGTCTCAAGTTATCGATTTTGGTCATTCAAACAGTCAAGAAGTCAATCCCAGCCCCAGTTGACGCTATCTCCACAATCCCTGTTATGTAAAAGTTTGGGTCTGATGAGATTTACCGAAAAGAATTCTTTACCCTGAAATGATTTCTGATATTGATTCATATTAAAGATTCTTCGAGCCATTTACTCTCAAACCTTGGGCTGAGTGCAGGCATACAGCGGAAACGCCTCCCTTTAGTATCACCAGTAGAATAACAGCGAACTGCCCAGCATCCCCATTCTTGTTCAAGTTCGCTATGGACGAAATCTTGGAGAGTGCTCTGGATAACTGCGGACCCATCGGTTTTGAGCTGCCTCAGGAGGACTGATTTCGAGAGTTGAAGTAAGAGACGACATCGCCGTAATTTTTGTTTCATCACATAACGCCCAAATCTGCTGTGCTCCTTAGAGCTGTTTATCTCCCAGTTTGGAATGACCATCGCCCCCGTCGAAGTGCAAAATCTTCGTAAGGGACTTTCTAGGAGTTTCTTCCGCCATTCAGTTCATTTTCTGGAAGTGGAAGGCAAGTTCGTTTAATTTGGAAGCAGTATCAGCTCTAACGGTTTAAGGAAAAAGTTCTCTGCCCGTTTCTATAGCCCAGGTTGCGTTTGCTAACCTCCGCCATCTCCGGCCTCGACGTGACTTGAGTCCATCTTTGAAAGGCCGAGTCTACAATGCCACGATGAGAGCGGTTCTGCTCTACAGCTGTAACACACGGCCTGTGCCTGCAAAGCACCTTCAGACCCTGTCTGTCTTGGATTACCGCTGCCTTCGGAGCATTGCTGGCGTGCAGTGGCAACATCACATTTGTAATGAGTGTGTTCGCCGAAGGATTTTGTGATCACGTAAACTTTGTCGATGGCGCAGCCGCATAATTTCAATGCATAGGCTTCGGTGGCTTGGGCAGGTGCTTCACATGCCTACTGAGCGTTTGACCCATCATGAACTCTGCGCGCAATGAAGTCGGCTGAAAGCGAAGACAAGGTGGCCAGCGGTTGGTTTGGATTAAATTATGAAGGCGCTGACCTCACATTTGGCCGCCGTCCGGCCCTCTCGACTCCCTGGTTAAGGTCACAAGGACCACGAGCGCACGGCTGGAAACCCAATACGATACGTCAAGCAACTGTGTGCAACGGCGAACATGTCATGTGAATCTATCCCATGACTTCCATTCTACAATTCTTTCTTACCCCCAATATTCTTTTATTATTGTCGTTTTATTTTTGTTCATACATTTTGGCTCACAGTCAGTTGTACTGTTGGTTTAATGTACTATATATATATATATATATATATATATATATATATATATATATATATATATGGTACGCAATTGGATTAAACTTTTATGAAAATGTAGGGTGAGGATGTGGAGAAATAACGGGTATCTGGATAATACTGTTCCAGGTCAATAGGTTAAGATGTCATTATAGTGTAACAACAAGCATCGAGCGTTTCTCATTGATCCGCGTCACTACTCGTTCACATGTGAGGCATTCATGTTCCTGTTGCAGCTGACTCATACTGCTACCTGAGTTCGTCCGCCGACATCTTTACTGACTGACCGGTTTTAACACATCCCGCCACACGTTTTACAAGTCCGTCAAATG
The DNA here is from genome assembly GCA_944474145.2 of Dicrocoelium dendriticum. Classification (NCBI taxonomy): domain Eukaryota; kingdom Metazoa; phylum Platyhelminthes; class Trematoda; order Plagiorchiida; family Dicrocoeliidae; genus Dicrocoelium; species Dicrocoelium dendriticum. Next base: position 108,479,982 of record OX104066.1, read on the forward strand.
CGTTCTGTTCACACAGTTATTAGTCTTACTAATCTCAAACGCCTCAGCAACCAACCTTTGGCTTGTTGCTGGTAATTCTCTACTAATTATTTCGACATAATGTCGAGCAACAAGCCGATGGCTGAGTGCTGAGGTGATTGAGATTAATAAGGCTAATAACTGTGTGAACAGAACGGACGGGGTAGAGTTATCGAACGCGTGGCGGGCTGTGTTAACCCGGTTAGTCAGAAAAGGTGTCCGCGGACGAACTCAGGTCGGAGCGTGGGTCAGCAGTAGCAAGAACATGAATGCGCCTGACTTGTGAACGCCCGGTGACGTGGATCAATGAGGTGATGGCTGGATCCTTTTTGTTACACTAGACTGAGCACTTGACCTCTTGACCTGTAACAATATTATCGAAAGATACCTGTTATTGTTTGTCCTCTTTTCCCTACTTTCCCATAATTGTCTAAGCCAATTGTGTACCGATTCACCTGGCGTGAAGAAGCTTTTGCGTCAAGAGCGAAATGTTGCCGCAATAGAACCTTAAAAAACTGATTTGTATTCAAAAGCTTCGGAAACAAACACTGTCATTTCCAGCCTTCGCCAGGAATAAAGCCCGTGTGTCTGCCCCAAATCCAGGTTACCGATATGGTGTTGGAAACCGTATCGAATCTTTGCTAACAGGAGCTTACTATCAACCGAAAAGCAGATGATGAGTGACTTGTGTATCCGCGTATCGAAGGCTGTTGCTACGTTTGGTAAACTGGAGAAACACGTATGAAACAACCAGCATCTAATCGTTGGAATGTAGATAATGTTATGCTAGTCTATGGTATTTTTTCTGCCTCTATGCATCTGCGAAACTTGGACTATGTACAGGAAAGAGGTCGGATAGGTGGAGCGATTTCAACAACATTGTCTGCGACGGATTCTGCACATTGACTGGTGCTGCAGATTTGCAGACACTGAAGTGCTGCACCGCAGTGGCATGTATACAGTGGACAGCATATCTCTTCCGCGACCCCTGGGTTGGCTCGTGCTTCTTTCCCCATGGCTTCGACGCAGATAGCGAAACAGCTACATTATGGCCAACTTCGTGCATGAAAGCAGAAAGGGGGAAACCCAAAGTTGCGAAACCAGGACATAATGAAGTTGAGTTTGTCACGAAATAACGTTGGTTTCAAGTGTTTGGAGGCGATGGCAGTGGATCGGCGCCGATGGCGTTAGCATATCAAGAAGGCGGTTGCCCGAGTTCATGAGAAATCATAACTGTTTGCGGGAAATAAATGACTGTTGAGGCAGCGACAGGTGCCAGTGCTGGATAGCCGATCGAAGATGAGCGCGTTGCACTGTAGCACATGCGGTCGCCAGTGTCCGAGCCAGGCTGGCTTATTAAACCATCAGCGTTGCCACGCGGGACCGAGACCTAAGTGAATACGAGTAAGTTAAATATGTAATTATCATTAGCTCAACGCTTGGTTCACTTCCTTTTACCAGTTCAGGTCAATCAGGCGGTTGATATGGTACGTGTGCAACATCATGGCTGCAGTCGTTCTGTGCGTGTGTCTGCATGTTGAGTTTCTGCATTTCAGGTGTTGGTTGTTGATTGGTATCACCCGGGTGGCTGAAATTCATGTGAATGTTGAAAAGTACCTACTTCTCTAACACCTTACACCTCTATTACTGTCTCCAGGAGACAGTTAGACGTCGCTGAGGGGAGTGGGTGCATCGTCCTCAGAATTTGCTAGGCTAAAGGAATGGTTCCATGCGTTCAGTATGAAACGGGCTACGGCCCAGCAACCGCCTTGTATGCTGACTGGAACGTTGCCCATGAGCTTGTTGTAGGATTTTGAGTTGGCTCCGCTGATGAAACGTGGCTCCTATCCTCATGCTACCGGTCTTATTCGCTCTAGTTTACACTAGATATGGGTGTGTGAATGGGGCTGTGGATGTTGCAACGCAAGCCAACCACGGTCCTTTTGTAAATGCTTCCAGCCATATATATATATATATATATATATATATATATATATATATATATATATATATATATATATATATATATACCTAATTGTCCTTATTCCGGTGATGGTTGCAAATGAACATTTGCAAGCGAATTTCCTGGTGTTTTGGAAGTATTCCCATCGCCTCATGGAGATATGTGGATTCATCGTGTATTTTCGAACATATTTTGCATCTGTGGCGTCAGTTGTTGGAGCACAGTAACACATATTGGCGGTCCACCGTTGTCGTGTTCCTCGATATCAGAGGTGTATTCGATGCGGTGGATAGATGTGCACTTTGGGACTGTCTACTCAGGAAAGGTGCACCTGAGAAATATGTAAATATTATCCGAGCCATATATGCGCGGAGCTCGGGCAGAGTGAGGGCTTACGGCAAGCTGTCTTCGCCCTTTAATATCTCCAGCGGTGTGACACAAGGATGCCCGCTGTCATCTTTCCTCTTCAACTTCACTATCCATGAAGTAATGGGAATCGAGTTCATAGCACACTACTTAGAATGTTTGGACCTACTCCCAGGAGAACGACTTCTTTACTTAGAGTATGCTGATGATATTGCTCTAATCTGTGGCAGCTCACAAACGTGTCAAGCGGCACTGCACAGATTAGCACTAGCTGTCCGTCACTTCGGTCTTTGCTTTGCATCCTCGAAGTGCAAAGCGTTCCTTCAAGATTGGTCTGGACCGCCTCCTACGCTGACCTTCGGTGGGGATCAGCTAGAAGTCGTTCAAAAATTCAACTACCTGGGAAGTTGTATCAGCGTCCGTGGGATTGAGGGTGAGATCACGAACCGTATGGCAAAAGCTCGGGGCGCTTTTGCTAACCTTCGCCACCTATGGCGCCGGCGCGACATTACTCTCGCCCTGAAGGGTAGAGTGTACAATGCAGCGGTACGTTCGACCCTACTGTACGGTTGTGAAACTCGGCCCCTTAAAACCGCGGACCTGAAGAGGCTAGTTACGTTCGACCACCGGTGCCTTCGCAATTTAGCTCACATCTGGTGGGAACACCGCATGAGCAACGAGCATGTTCGACGCATTGTTTACAGCACAGGAAAAGGAACTGAACCGCTCAACACCGTTATTTCAAGAACTAGGCTCCGATGGCTCGGCCAAATGTTACGCAAGCCAGCCCACCGACTCCCGCGACGTGCGTTGTTTGCGCGCCGGGTGTGTGGATGGAAGAAGAGGAGGGGTGGCCAAGCGATGATTTGGTCGGAAGGAATGAAGGCCTTCACTTCGGAGCTGGCCTCAGTTGGAGCGTCTCGGCTCCCTGGTTGGGGTCCGAAAGACGATGAACACGTTTGGCTGGATATACTTGCTGATATGTCTAGAAGCCGACCTCAGTGGCGTTCGTCCTGTGGGTATCTCTGTCCCACCCCATCCCTCTTAGCTCCCCCTCCAAACAGGATCTCACTATTTAGCCTTATATAATTTTGCATAGTATTTTATTTATGCACAGTAGCCGGCTGGTAGTTTATCGGAACGATGCCCATCCGTTACCGGTAGCTCAGTCGGTTTGCACTGTTTGCATTTTTTATCCTTTTATCTTCTATGTATTGCGGCACAGTAGCTGAAGTGTTTCCTACCTCTAGGTAACGTGCATAATTATGATGATGAGTTTGCATTTTTAAGCTCGGGATTTCACTGTTCCCCTTCTGTAATTATCGTTTTTTTAAACACGATTTCCCACATCTTTTTCGGGCCCTGACAAACATAAGTTCGTTCGTAGACTACTTTTTATCGTCTATAGATATAACTCAGCAACGATTATACATGGACCATTTTTCAACAAGGAGCCTGTCCTATCTGTGTTTGTTAAATGTTCCTCTATGACCAGTCCATCCTCCTGCTTAGTTACGTTGAGCTGAATTCCAGTGTCCCAATTTTTCCACTTAACCATACAACAAATGCGGAGCACAGCTTATTCGCATGTTTCATACGGTACTTGTAAACTTATAGTGTTGCACCGCCCTAATCCTCAAGAACGAGGCTGTGCTCCGTACAGCTTGCCATTCTATTTACTCTGATCTGTACACACGGCTTGAGTACCGGAGGCTTGCAGCTCGCCTTCGAGCGAATAAACATTTATATACCCGCGGAAGCTATAATAATCTGAATAAAACTGAATCAGCTGTTACTAGATTGTTCCTGTGAATCGAACAGTTTAATGACTAAGATGAGTAATCATTATTCATTAAGGATTAATAGTGCTATCTTTCTACTCTTTACAAATAAAATATGCCCACGTCTTTTAAGTGGAACGTATCAGTAGGGTCAGCACTCTCATTCTCTAAGAGATCCATATCGTTGGGCTGCTTCTTCAGCACGGAGAGCCAAAATCTCTTACCCCAGAAGATATCGACAGTGGGTATGCTGACAACTTCCGAAGAGCCATGATGGAATAAAAGCCTATTCATCAATTTGAAACGTATTTGAGACTGCTTTGTGTGTATCAGTGTGTACGGAATGCCATTGAACCCACTAGAATCTTATCTATCATAAACGAGGAGTGTTCTGGACAGGGTGTAGAGCTGCAAGTAAAAGGTGACACCAAAGTTGCAGGATATATCTGGGCGCATCTATCAAGTTTGACCGAAGGAGGATGTATCACATGCTTACCGCAAGATAGACTACAAAGTGGTATGCACCTAGAATGCAAGAGTGCTGTGTTCAAGATGGGTCACCCATGATCCGCATGTCTAAATTGGGCAATTTATTTTGTGACTTTCGTTTCAACACATACGCTTACTGCTGTTGCTGCAGTTACTAACAGATAGGCCTGTTAGCCTACAGGGGGAATTGAATAATAAATACATGCAAACAATGTACCTGCGCATAATTATCGCAAATAACAGCGGGCAGACGATCATCTACGCGGTTGTGTTAACCAAATAAATAAAAGGTAAACGTATTACCATTTCTAAAAACATGATAGCCGTCACATAAAAATTCCTACCTGTCACGCATATTGCACAAACTACCCCTGTGATACATCGAATGTTTTTACAAGCAGTGTAAACATCTTGAAAATGTTTATTCTCTCTTCTAATGTTGCGTAAGTACCAGGTTAGACAAATTCAACGTACAGAATCTGTAACTTATTTGCGTTTTATTGAGCAGTTCAAGTGGACCATTAATCTTTCAGTCAAAACGTAATCTGAAGAGTTACCGTCGTATCTGAGGACACCTATAACCAAGTAGCTCGGGGTCACAGAATCGCACTATCAACGGTTGTTCTACTGTACGGTTCAGCAGTCTTTATATGTACAGCGCAAATTTGCCACACAGCCAAACAATGCAAGCTGGAGCCAGCACTTTCGACCTCCGTGAAGGTTTAATAGTCCTCAAGTAATATAACTAAATTTGCAAGTTACGATTATAAAGCTCAAAGTGCAGTGCTTCAGTATGTAATGAAACAAATTCAGAACCACTGTATTTCGCGCACAAATTACCGCGGATGTTCCACAAATGTAAACGTACTCGCAACCAACGCTCCATTGCGGAGCTTCAGACACCTCTTAGCGGGTTCACGCAAATCATTTGTGCTACCACATAATGATGTGAATGCCAACCTTGATAAGTTACAAATGTGTAAAATTTGTTGTAGCTATCGCACTTGTTGTCTCACCGGCCATTCATCAGAGGAAGTAGGACTTCATTGGCCAAATGAGAAAATGTATTGAAGTTGAGTAGATCGCGACAGGAAAGCTGAAACAAATGCTACGGTTCTCTCGCCCCCGTAGTCGATGCATGTCTGAGAGTTAATCCCAATGCATCAGATCTCTTCTTACGATTACTGGTTCATTTGAATAATAGATTTCAGTTTCCTTGGATCAACTTTTTGGGGAGAGACCGCCAAACACAATTCATCGGATAATAAATTAAACCAGACGAATTATTATTTTAGCTAGCAATAAGCAAGAGCTGCTTGCGCATACAGTTAAGCAAATAAACAGGAAATACAATGTCACAACTCATGATTTATTACAGTGTGGGTGGCTTACATCTCAGAATCACTGCTTTGCTATCGCACACACTTCTCCGAGGAGAGGTTTCCATAGCAATAATCTAGTTTTAAAGCGTATAGTAGTCCAACCAAATACAGAGAAACGTCAAGACGGCAATGAGTTGTGTTTTTCAATGTTGTTTATATCAGTTTCACTGGGTTGTCGGTGTAACTAGTTGGCCAATAGGTCATCCTTATTCGAGCTGACTCTTCGCTATAGCACCAAAGGCCAGCCAATGAGCAGTTCGTGTGAGCGTTCAGTTATTCGTCACTTTGAAAGAATGCTTGGCCCTTAACCCAGTTACTTGCTTAACTAAGATGCTACGAGTAACACTGTTCCTTTGTTATAAGGTCACAGAATCGACTGCTGCACCAGTCAATTGCTAAGCAATATTAGGACGGAATGAATATAATTTTAGTTGGAAGCCAGTGGACATCTTCCGCTGAATTTAAATCGCCGCTTCTTGTGTCGTAAAATCGGGGTTTGAGACAAAGCTGCATTGTCTGTGTGGTCCTATAGGGTACGCCTAAAATCAAGCAACAGTTTGAAATGTCAGTTTAAAAGGACGAATATAATTCAGTGTGAATCCATTCTTATGCTCATCATCAGAACACCAGTCGACGGGGGTGTCCCTTTGACATATAGTGGGTTTTTAAGCGCACTTATCAAATCTTCTCTCGATGGTCGACGTGGTTCATCACATGATGTGTTAGTTTTCATTGGCACATAAAGTTTAACGGATGATTACTGAACCATATATTACTGAAGACAGTATTCTCTTTGTGACTATTCGATGAATGTGTTGGCTCTCCAGAAGGAGCCTCACACTTGCCTAACATCTTCTGAAAGACGAAAGTAGCTCCCAAGATTTACCAATATGGCTTAATCGTCCTTTTCACCCCATGTCTCTGCTCGCGTTCCTCCTTAATTATCCTCTACTAGCAGCTAGTTTTTTATATTGAAAGTTGATGTGCAGTTAACAGCGCTATCTAGTGGATAAACATCACGCTGTAGAGCTCCTTGCCACCCTGAAATTTTCGCCTCAAATGATATTCGAATCAAATAAACCCCAGCAGATCTATTAATAGTACTCTATACAGGAGGTTAAACCACGGTGAGCTATTGCACTTCGCCAGGCATTAGCTATGGATTTCTTCATAGCTGATATCAGCTGAAGTAGGGACACATGCTCCGTCAATAGCGCAGTAAGTACAATCTCATGAGGAGTCCTTAGTTGAAACCATGTGTTTTGGGGGTCACGGTTAAAAACCGTCCTTGTCAATCCGCGTAGGATTTTAGACGTACTGCTGTAGTGACGCTGGCCGCAAGGTAGACCTCACGAAAATCTACTCGATTCTGTCCGACAGTAACAGCTATCTGGTACCAGGTATATTGTTCGTCGTACATAACTTCATGCTATCACGATACTGTTGCGAAATCGTTGGCTTGGTCTGCTCTGAATGAAGCATTTTCAAGTAAGGTTATGTTATATATGGAAATACTAACTTTTCTAGACGTGGCCAGTTTAATACAAATGTTTTGCTGTTTCGTGCCCCTAGGTTTTGGATATTGGTACAGATATAACAAAGAGCGGAATATAATGTCCTTAAAACCCAGAATGGGACATCACTTCCAACAACGCTTCAGTTGGTATGCATGCCGGTGAATCTATCAAATATCAACTAATTTATTGCTTTCAAAGTGTCGGTCGAATGCAGCCCCCAAAACAAATCTAACAATTTGATATGAAGATTCTCACAAAACGCTTCAGTAGCTCATAATTTAAGACTAGAGATTGACAGCTTTTAATGAAACCGTTTGTAGTAAACTTTTCGTTACCCACACACTTTCAGAGTTGGTTCGGTCGCAATTTAATACCGCGGCCTGCGGTAGTGGAATGTTCAGATCAACTGTCAACTAAGGAAACATCATTGGACCTCGCTGTTAAATGTTCCAACCCTGCTATGTCACCAGTGAAATGGAAGCAATAACGCACCCGCGGTGCGTCATTTGGATCATCTACTAGACCCAGGAAAGAAGCAAGATCGGTTATCATTCCCCGTTACCAAGCAGATATTCAGCTTTTTAATCTCTATTCGAAATGCAATGCCACATTTTCGGCCTAAACTCAAGATACCTTTACTGTTTGGATGATAACAATAGGTGTTACCATTCACAAGCACTTTAAGTATCCCCCGTACCGGACAGGTCGGTAGTTCGAAGTCAGACAAAAGTACTATTTGTCTTTTTGGTGAGTATCAAAATCTTGTTAGTATTCAAATATAACCGTCACAGATGATATTCTTTCAGCTTCTGGTTCCGCTGCACAAACTGTTATAAATATGCGCAGTCAATGTTTCTAAGCTACTTAGTTTACCGTTTGTCCCAGCGTAACTTGCTATGCACCACGTAGCAAAATGTCCGAAACTTGTTTGTGACTGGCTGTGGTCGAAGGTAGTTAAGCTGAAAGTTCAGCAGACACCAGCATCGCTTGGGTTCAATCCCAAACACCTGCAGGTTCGAGCATGTGATTGGAGTTTTAAAACAATTTGGCACACTCGTAAGGAATTCACCTCCGTTCCCTGTGCATCTGTGACCTCTAATTGGGCCTACTACATTATGCTCTGTACGCCTTCAGATAGAATGCAGTAAAGCAGCAAATTTGTGACTGTAACCGGATCTATTACTAGCTTTCCTTCATGATCCATCACTCTTGAGCGTCTCAAAGTGTTACTACTTCCCAGCAGTGGCGAGTCACCCACTTCCGTCAATGAAAAATTAGGGATAGAAGTTTTCGCGGACGCCCCTAAATGTCCGCGCTCGACTGAAGTCATGCCATCACAATCTAATGAGATCAAATTTTTTTCGAAACTGGTTGCAGATTGCAGTATTACGAATGCGCAGCATCCCACATTTAGCTGCTTCCTCAGTTACGATTTCAGTGATCGCAGCGATCAAAGTTCACTTTGGAGCGCATCGTAATCTCGAATCGGATTGCTTTTCTCGATTCATTTACATCACGAGCAAGTCAGTGTGACCCGCGTAGGATGAATATATTTGGTTTAGGTCAGACTTTCTCCAAAAGCTTAGCTAATAAATTCCTATGGTTTTGCTTAGAAAGTTGAGTACATACTTCGTCTCGCATTTAGTACTAAGTCGTCGCTAGATAAGGACGGAACACGTAGCGATAGTTTATTCAAGGTATATATGAAATGAGAACCTCTACTCAGCCTCTTGACTGTCTAACCTTTACCAGTTATGCCAAGCACATTGACAAAAAATATCCCACCCGGTTTACTGCGTGGTCGGCCATCAAGTACTAGTTCCAGACCACTGCTAGTGCAAAATCTTTTAGTTGGCAAGTTTGGATCGTCAGCTGTATGGATGCATAGCTTGAGCAGAGTTGCGAGTGGGAGTGTAAGATCTTCTCCTCGAGCATCCGTGAGAGCAGAAAATACTTGCGCCGTGACCAAGTAGGTTAAGCGAATGTGGATTCGGCCTTCTCACAGCCACTGCTTGCTTTTGCTTAAAGTATGGTCTAGGGATATAAAGTGCTTTCTGTTGACTGAACACAGTTGTCCACACCATCTTTCTCAGTGACACAACTTAGGTACTCGATAACAAAACTATGCATGAATATTAGCCTGTCGAATAAACTGCAACTGCTTTCTTTTGAACACACCTTGGCTCATATAAGCAACGGATTATTCGCTCCCTGAGAACAATGGTAGTGTTCAATCCTGCTAATCGTGTAGGACATTGTCGATTACAGAATACCATTTTGGTTACAAGTCCAGCCTCAAGATCTGAGTAGATTGTTTCATCTTATCAGTTTGAATCAATGTTCGTACATAATCAGCCTTTAGAAACAATTGTCGCGTTTCTGGAACTGACTCACACGGTGGACATTCACGTATAGAAACAGCAGCTTTAATTACCATCATTTATACTAAACTATTCACGTTCACATCGTAGGTATTTATTTCACACTTCAGCTCACCCAATGTATGAACCGTGAGAGTAGCGCTAAAATTCACCGCAAAATTAAGGGGTTTAATATTTCCACCGGTTTCCTTAGGCCATATACACCTTTAATTCGACAAGTAGGAAAATATCTTCTTCCCTCATATGATTTTTCCGCTGCTTTGTGTAGAATATACGAAATTTCCGCTTACCAATTCATCTAATCATACAAAAGTGACAACGTGAAATACTCATTTGGCCACAGCACAACATACCCTTTCTTGCATTCATCATTTCCTCGGTTTTGTTTAGTTTCCCGGTGATCATCGCAGTAGTTTCAGTGTTCACGGTTTCTCGTCTCCAGCGGTCCTCTCTTGAATATCCTTGGTGTTCGAATACTAGGAGACTCTTTGGCACATTATCCTGTTCCCGTGAAGCTACAATCACATATGTGGGCGGTGTGGCAAATGCACCACTGTCTTTACCCTCATTGGCATAGATATGTTCGAGCCGTTGTAGATTTTCCTGGTGAATGTGTTGACGCACTTGAAGTCGCGATTGGTATTTCGTGCATGTCACCACGTCCGCAGAGGAGGCTCTAGATTGCCCTGAAGATAAAATGGTCAAAATGCTGCACGTGATGCGTGTAAGATCAGTAATTTATGCAACCAACCATACGAGGCACCGATTTGACGGCGCTGATATGCGGAACACGTGTCCTTATCGCTCTCATTAGAAATGCAAGCAATTCTAACACTACATGTCATTGATGAATACCTAAGGTATAACGGCCTACCTTGTCATTCCAGACAAGCGGATGGGGCTAAGACTATTGTGACCTCATGCTGAGATGCTGGAGTTGACATTCTACTGCAGCCGTTGGGTACACAAAATGCGATGAGGATAGGAGAGTCGAATAGTTCAGTCATCTCTGTAATGTACACCGGGTACGTGCATCGATTTGCTACTGTGCACACTGGTTAAATCTCTGACCACACAAGCGATCCACTTTCAGCAACTTGGGTAGCCAGTCGACTGCAAGTTAACAAATAGCAGATGGATTTTATCACAGGACAAAAGGTGACTTTGTCATATTAGTGAATTAATCGTACAACCATCTTGGGAATCTACTTGATTCAGGAACATCACTGCTAGTTACGGCTGAGTGTCGGAACAGTAATGAAAACGGCTCAACAAGGATGTCTAAAGCTCCCAACTCTCAACCATCCAATGGATTAACCAAAATTAGTCAATCAGTCATTTCGTGGAAATGAGCGAAACTAAGTTCTGACATCACCATTCCAAATGTTTCTCAAAGTTGCAAAATTCGGAATTGTTGGTGATAAGAAGTTACTGGGGCTGAAAAATTTGGAATAATTGTATGTGAAATGAATTTAAAACGGTTAATGCATTGAGCATTCAAGTTCCGGGATACTCTGTTACAACAAAATTTCCATTGTCAGATAGAAAGCACCGCGTGATAAAATTTGGAGAGCTTTGAGTTTAGTCAATAATGTTCATAGAGACAAGCACCCATGTAGGCTGTTTGTTAATTGCACCAAAGCATTTGATACGGTGGACCGCAAGGCATTGTGGCTGGTGTTGGATAAGTTTGGTTACCCGAGTATGTTTTTGTGTTTAATTGAATGTATACGCATTGATATGCCAACGAGGGTGCAGCTGAGTGGACAAACCCCGGATGACTTTGCGGTTGTTCCTGCTGTGAAGTAAGGCTGCGTCTTAGCTCCTGCCCTGTTTAACATTTAACTTCATGCCATGATGTCTTGTGCTTTTGATGCCACTTGTGCTTACGGTGTCCGTGTGGAGTACCGTATTGATGGTGGGTAGCTGAACATCCGTCGTTTCGGTGCGAGAACCCTACTCTGTGAGACAACTATCCGTAGGTTGCTGTTTGCTGACGAATGTGCGTTGCTTGCACAGAGCGTGGATGAGTTACTGCACGTGACTAGTGCTCTGGCTTCGAAAGCGGCCAAATTCGGGCTCACCATCAACACCGGCACAACTATCTGCATCTTTCAGCCTTCACGGAGGTGCAATCTGCAATGGTGGAGCGAATCTGTATGGGTTCTGAACTACTGGAAATCATCTCCCGCTTCTGCTACCTTGGGTGTGTGATATTCACTGACAAGCAGCTACACTGTGAGCTTCGTATTCGCGTCTCAAAGGCAGCGGCGGTATTCGGGAAACTTGAGTACCGAGTGTGGAACAACCAGCAGCTTACCGTTAGCAACAAGCTGATGATGTACAAATTCATGGTGCCGTCCGTCCTTCTATATGATAGTGAAACGTGGACGATGTACCGGTGGGATGTGCCATATCTAGAGCGGTTCCATCAGTAGTGTTGCGACGGATTTTGTGCATCGGTTGGGGCGACTGAGTTGCCGATACCGAAGTGTTGTGTCGTAATGGAATGTATGCAGTTGACTGCATACATGGGCTGAGACACCTGAGGTGACTCGGTCATGTGTGATGTATGCATTTCACACGGATACCGAAGCAGCTATTATATGGTCGGCGGAGTGTTGGGGACTTCATGCGGGAAAGTGAAACTTCGTTACCAGGACATGATCAGGGTCAGCTTCTCACGTTCTCATCTTGATTGCAGGTCATGGAAATCGAAGGCGGTTGATCAGCGTGCATGACGCCATCTGATCACGAAGGCAGTTTCCAAGCTGCAGGATAAATACCTCATGCATGAAGAGAAGAAGCGGCAAGTGCGGAAGCGACAGGCGCTGATGGGTTGTATTTCATCGACATTGAGCGCATGGTGCTGTAGCACAGGCTGTCGCAAGTGCCGGAGTCAGGCATGCCTAGTGAGCCATGATAGAGGCCACTCCGCACCAACACCGAAACGACGACGGGTCCTGCAGAGAACGTAGGCAGAACCGGCGCAGCGTTTGTAGGTATGCAGCATTTGATTTACTAACCGTGTGTTTGCATACTAAGCCTCTTTATTTAAAGTGGTGCGTTTGCTATATTGTCTCAATATTACGTGAGCTATCTTCTATTAACTTGCACACCTAGCTTACATTACTTGTAGTTAACTTTGATATCATTTTCCCGTTTGCGGCATTTTCATAAAATATGTCTTTTAACGCCTTGAACCCATAGCGGAATTTTGGCAACCAATTTACTTCAAAGGCTCATTTATTGGAGAGCTATGGCGGCAAATCTGGGTGCATAATCCGGTTTATTTTATTCGATCTCTTCACTTCAAGTGATTGATTGTTGCTTGATACCTCCGGTGTGGCTGCGCTTGATGTGTATGTTGACAAGGTGCCTACCTGTCCATCACCCACTGCTTCGTACATACTGGGTCTAGGATACAGTTAGTTGTTGCTTGAGGGGACGGGGTGCACGGTCCTTGTGGTCGTCCTAGGCTCGAAAAGTGTTGCCATGCACTCAGTGTGGAGCGGACTAAGGTCAAGCCACCACCTTGTGTGCGCTTGATTCCCCAAATACGGCCTGCATGTGTTTGCCTGTGAAGGAGTGTGGGCCGGCTCCGTTGATGAAACGTGGCTCCCATCCACCTGCCTCCCGGTCTTATTCCTTCGGGTTCACACTGGATATGGGGTGTGTGGTTGGAGCTACGTGTGATGCAGCACAAGCCACCCATGATCCTTCTGTAAACACATGCGTCCTGTTGCTGGCCACGGTGGCAGGCAAATCTGCACCCGGATGGCGCCAACCATCTATGCTACCGAGGCTGACCAGAGGTTACTAGTTGAAAAACGTGCCAGTATTAGGAAGACGGTAGAACTTCGCCTTACTCTATAACGCGGATATTTCCTTGTACCTGTTGCTTACAGTTCCGCTTGGTTGAGTAATTGCGGGGGTTGTGGTGCGGTAACTTTTTTAATCCCCAGGCATTTAGGATGCAGCTCGATGGTCAGCATTGTCCACACTAAGAAACGGTCATCATGCTTGACGGCGGTCCATTCCTAGTAGTTTTGTGTATGCTCAGCACGCTAAGGCCTATCCCGAAATCGCTGTGGGACCGACGTCAGCTAATATGAGCTATTATGTAGTAACATTCCCTTATAAAATGGTGGCTTATCTTTTATTTTCGAAAATGCAACACAGCAAAGCAGCCAGAGTAAATAGAAGCTCAGTGTTAACCATGGATACTGAAATGGAGATACCAAGGGTCGCAGGCTACTTACATCCCTAAAAGTTCCCTTTTTTATTACGTTCTTCACCGCCACTACTTCACACAAACTTTTCATGGGCTCGAAGAATTATCCTGTATCAGAGCAGCCCGCCATATCGACCAGTTGGGCATCCAGCATTTTCTGATCGTAACTTTAACTTACATTGGCCCTGATGATGAAACCTACCTGTTACATGGAACCACCGCCCCCCTTGTGTCTACCGAATCAATGAAGCCGTGGTGGCTTAGACGACCCACACTTAACTTTTCACAAAATGTACTACTCCTGACCAGTACAATTATTGACCTGTTCCGATTGACGTGGTGGGGCATCCTTCACCAGCACGATGACAAACACGACGACAGGTATGGTATTCAAGTCTGCATCCATTGACACCCCTCCTATGTACTTGTTTCATACTCTGAACATGGTAAATATTAGTCGCCAGGATAGCAGTATGACGTCCCAAAACATAACAAGAGATCTAGCTATCGTTTTCTTTAACCTTAAAAATATGTTGTTATCATTTTGGCTGTTTTTCTTTTTAAGGTATTTTGCATTTTGTAAGCTCCGTTTGTTTCATTTTGGATTGACTCGACCTTTCAGGGTCCCCTGTTAACGGGATGTCCTGGATACATACTCTGTATGTTTTGCATTGCCAGAGAACTGTATTACCTACAAGGCTTGCAGTTGACACATGATTCCTATGATTCCATTTTTACTGAGAACACTTTTTAAACCGGGCACTTTTCGACGATGCTGCCATCTTACTTTTTTCGCATTTCATTACCCACTGTAGAAATGGATCATTCAAAAACATTGAAGTTGTTCGATGGGATTGGCCTGAACGTCATGAGAGGATGGAGCCAGACACGTTCACCTTTTGTCCCAAAAGGAGAATACAAGGAGTCGCTTAAATTGGATCTGTCCAGTCTTCTAACCTCGTAAAATATGACTTGCTCAATCATGTTGGTTATGGAAAATGAACCCCACTCTTTGCACTTTCGGTTCTCGAAATCACACGAAATATGAATTCCATTTTTTGAGTCGTACATTTATGAACATGATACTTCTGTACAGCTTGATATGAACTTTTGTGTGATCCGCAACTATTCGCAGTCCAGGAACGTAACATAGATTAACTAGTTAATTAATTTTAAGAGGACTCAAATACAAATACTGGCCAACGAGATCGGCCGTGAGAGATAGGCACGTAACAGCTTCCATGCTAAGCCCCAACGAGATAACAATAGATTTTTCATAGTTGGATGAGATGAAACACTATTGCAGACCACTCCAAGAAAGTGCTCTTAATCCATCTTCATGGGTTAAACAGTAGAATTGTTAAACTGTTAGCTGCGCTAGCACCGGTCGACATCAGATAAGCAGAACGAACTATGGGAGGATGTCCATCATCTCGTAGCTGACTGTCATTGTTCTCGATGGACATTGTTCGCTGTAGAGCAACATTTTTGCATATTACTGGAGTAGACAATGAAATAAGTTTATAGTAATTGTTTGGTCACGTGATACAAACAGAATAAACCGCCAGTGAAAATTCAGATATTTTGCAAGGAGGTCGTGACGAACGACGGAGGGTTATTCGATTCCAAGCTGCACATTTGCGGGTCATATTTTTGCACTCTTCACCTTTCACAATTCGACTCACGACGATTTGTTGAATTTCCGTAAACGCGATGATCATTCTCCAACGGTGTTTTTGGTAGTCATAGATACTGAATGCCTCCTCCGGTTCGACAGGCTCCCATGAAGTATTCTTTCAACTAGGTCACTTGTTCGAATTGCGTCTTATTACCATAACACTGGGTCCACCTAAGTAACCGCCTAGTTAATTCTTCCGGCAGCAGTTTAACGAACTGCATTATAGGTCACCACTGAACAAATACATAGATATTGCTTTACAATGCACCAGGAGTCGTCAAGTTCCCTGCGATGCAATTAGTATACTGCTTTTAAGAGGTCAGTAGTGGTATAGTCCTGGGAAGTTGTTTCGAGAACGTGGGAAACCTTTTGTTTGGTTAATCGTGAATGATGTGTTTCTTAAAGAGGACCAGGAAATGAAGACACACTTATCGTGTTTAAGGAAAGTGTGCACTGTTGAAGTCAGAGCAATCCTAGGTTTGTTTTTTAGTTTCTAACCATGATAAGGTTGTGATTCGCATAATTGGTCCGCATTAGTGAAACACCAGATTTCTGTTTTTCTAAGAGGGGAAGAACTTGGGGTGAAAACACTATTAAACCAGAAAGTAATCGTCCTAGCTCTTCACAAGCCAAATATTACGCCCTGACAGCACAGAGTACCATACTCCTAATGCTGGACTCCTTTGTAGAGATGCGGTTGGGAGAAATAAAATGACTCAGCCAGAATTCTCTGCAACTGCTCTCGTCCTGACATCCCAAATAATAATACCGGTGGGTCAATTCCACCCTGCAATAATTTTCTTCATTGAGTGTTCTCCCGGAAGGTGAATTGTGACTACTACCCTGATACTGAGAGACCGTTAAAATAACCCGGATTTTCCAGTATTTTAAGCCACTCTCGAATGATAGCAACTAGGCAGCTATCACACGTGTCAGTACGGCTACAAAATGCGGTGCAAGGAGGTACTGACAGGACTCCGGTTCTGACACAACTGATTTCGTTACTGCTGTACCCGAAAAATCATTAGTAACCGACCTTTCACCGGTTGGCACAACATTACACTAAAAACACACGTCCCCGGACTCATTACTGAGAGCACATAAATTTCCCTGCATGTATACCGACGCACAAGATTTCGTGAACAAGCTTGCTAAACTGTGACTATGTCAATCATCCTACGCCTGGGACCTCATATTTGTAACTGGGATTTGGCTACACTCAGAAATTATCGTCGCCCAATTCGCGAGGCATTGTACGAAAGGATGCTTCAGCATGGGAGGTGGGGTACTGTTATACTACCACAGTGACCTGCGGTACAAACCGGTGTCCGATCCGGAAACGCTAACCATAGCATGAATCTGGTGCAGACTGTGACTAAGACGCAACTACACTTGATTGTGGTAGTTGTTTAGCTTCCCACAATATCCACTACAGAGATGGATTCATGCCTGACATTAACCTTGGGGTGGGGGGGTCATGCAACGACGATGCAGCCATGTTCTCATCTCAGGCGACTTCAGTGTTCACGTTCTGAAAGTTCCGGCACCCCCTAGCTAGCAGTTCAAGGTCGAGCTGAATGAGGTTATCGCAAGCATTCCGCTCTTCAGTCATGTCAGTTCGCTCATCAGATTCAGAACAGGAAATAAAGCATCCGTGCTTGATTTACTGCTCACGAACGACGAGTTCGTGCTCGAGAAGCCAGACGGAGAGCTCTCTGGGGCTGAGTAATCACGTGATCATAGTATACGCCTGTGTGCGTGTTGCGGGTCCATCAAAAATCCCCGCAAAAAGGCGCCAGGAACTCCGGCAGAATGGCTGTGGAAAGCGAGGTCCAATTCCTCCCCACCACGCAGCAGAGCTCAGCCACTCCGAGACGCGCCCCCAACTGCACACCTTTTGACAATGCTCATTTGCAAACTATCACCTCTGCGTGGTGACTGTTTTCCCTAACTTAATAACCCATAGCACTATCTGTGATTGCCCTTTGCCGGTCGTAAAAGAGCCTACAGAGGACCACTTGTCTTTTCCTTCTCTTCGCCTCAGTTGGGAGTCGGTCGGATCGCGTGATTGCGTGTGAGTCGTTAACTGGCCAGCCCTCGCGTCTAAGTCATTAGCGCGCGTCTATCATAACCCCCTCTCGTTTGCGTCCGTTCCGAGGCTTAGCGTCAATCCGAACACGTGCGGGTAGGGTCGTTCACAAGCTCGCTCAATTATCCGCCTCATCGGCTAAGCCAGCGTCATCAGGACAGCGTAATTACGTTCGAGTGGTCAGCCTAGCAAGCAATTATCGTAGGCGTGCCAACGACCCTATTATCAGGCAATTACGCAATTATCTCAAGAGGCGGCGTTCTCTCAATCATAACAGTGGCGACTCAAATATAACAGTGCGTTATACGGAATATCTGCAAGCACATACTGCTATTTCGAATAGTCTCACTCTACGATATATTGACAGCACTTGTCGGAGATGCAATCATGGAATTTCCAAAAGACTGTTCTATTGACGCTGCAGGATGGAGTTTTCTGGCAAGTTCAATGAGCTGATTAAATCCGCATCGGTTAACAGGTACCTTAGTTCTGTGAGAGCACAAGCATTCATTCCGAGAAGAACCCGAAAATGCATGGCGGTAATAGACGCAGCTTGACATGTGTAGAGGGCGAACAGTAGCCTTGACATTTGAAGCAACTATACGGTGCAGCATATCACTGAACCACACTTGTCCGTGATGACAGATTAGTACACCAGTAGAGCCTAGCAGAAATGTTTTGGGCTAACAACCTTCTGCACAAACATGTAAACAGCTTCCGGAATATGAAGCGTGGTGTCCCCCCCCCCACTCATCTCAGCAAATGGCTGTGCTCAAACCACGGAGGATGCAGCCAAGGTTCTACAACTACAATATGTTCCAATTTTCCGTCGTGTTGCCAGCATGTGTAACATACGTGTCCTATTCTGCCAGGTTGCAGTATTTACACACGTCACGTCTAGTTCAGCGACCATTTTGAGGAAGCTGCTATCGTTGAGTACCCATATATCTCCCGGAGTTGACAACATTACACGAAGGCGCTACACGTGGCAGCTGCGAGGATAGATGGGTCATTAACGAGATTATTCCAATGATGCCTAGACAAACAGCAGGTCCCTAACATGTGGAAGCAGGACATCGTGTTCCCGATCGTCAGGCGTGGTAATAGTTCAGAGCCCGCCAACTATCGCTCCCGCTGCTCTCAAAGGTAATGGAATGAGTCATAGTTCAGGCTGTAGTGGACCGCTTTGAAAGATCTAATATCATGGCACCGGAGCAATACGGATTCAGTTGGCATCGGTCATGTACTGCCAATCTTCTGATTGCCCGTGGCAGTTAGACCGAGATGGACAACATTAGGAACCGTATAGATGTCATCTAACCCAACCGCATAGATCACTGTATAGTTCTACAAAACCTGCGAGCGTACGGGGTTGTGAACACTGTCCTTGAATGGATCGGAAACTTCCTCCTTCAGCGGCGCCTTCACGTTTGAGTACGGGGCTCATTTTCTGATCCAATTAATGTAGATTGTCGTGTTCCAAAAGGGTCAGTGTTGGGACCGCGCTTATTCTTAGTCATCATCGACGACTTTGTGCGTGTTATCGAGTCGGATTCCCTGCTTTTGGCCAATACGATTAAGATATGGCGGGATATTGGCTGTCAGGAAGATCATGATATCTTGTAGCGCAACTTAGCCCGCTCTTTTAAATGCTCAAAGGCACATCTACTTCCGTTTACCAAGAACAAGTGCAAAACCGTGCATATCCACCACAAGTACACTAACGCATATAAGCTTGGAAACAACATGCAGGAAGCTGCCTTACCAGAGCGCAACATTGGGGTGATGAAACAAGACGAGTTCCGCTGTTCGGCGCAGCCCTTGTAGGCATTCTAAATCGGAAACCAAACTGCTGCTCTCTTAAAGAAGCCGTTCAGAACTTTCGATCTCACCATCTGCCACAAATGCTCAGTGCGTATGTGAGGCTCCCTGTGGAGTACACGATCCAGGCGCGGCAACGTTGGTTAAAACACGATCTGGCAGCACTGGAGATCGCATAGTGATGGGCAACGAAAAATGTGAAGAGATTGTTTTGCCTGCCTTACCAGATGCGACGGAAATCGTTAGGACTGTACAGCGGAAGTTAATATCGTCTACGCGGAGGTCCCATTCTGCTGCACCATATTCAGAAATACCCGGGTCAAGATTGCCGCCACCTCCTGAAGCTTAGCCGCAACACCGATTCGTGGAGTCATTATATGAACCTGGTCACTCACTGCAGTCGGCTGGTGTGACGCCGGAATTAATTTCCCCTTCGCGTTTGTCAACCATGTGACGCTCTTCGACTTCTGTCATTTCTGTGCCCACGCTACCCAATTTTTAAAACGCGACTCGACAATGCTTCACACCAGCTACATTACTTGAACTGATTTCTACTCATTGAATGACAACATGACGCAGATAAATATTGTGCTCACCAATCCACACAAACCGGGGTAAACGGATATATCTTTAGGTTAAAGTGGATAATATGGTGATTCCACGGATGCGTTTTCCAATTTTGTGCAACTTGCTTGAACTATGGTATTCCCACAAACCATCCCACGGGACTTATCAAGCCTTGGCTTCTTTATTCGTATTATACCTTTGTTCCGTTGCTATGTTGGGGCGTACGATCTGCAGACAAGATCTCGTGGCGGTGACCCCAGTGTGTTGGTACAGAACGCCCTCGGTTGTTCAAGATAGACAAAGTCTGCTTCAGAAGGTGGTAACCCACATGATGGTCACTTGCGGAGGGCATTCGGGTGTCCGGATTCATCCATCTACTCTCTGAATCTCAATGCCTACGTACGTCCACCGCGTCAAATTGGCAATCCATGCTTTGTAACGTTGACTAAGTAGTGACTTGGCAGTGCCCGAAATTCATAAACATCGCGCAACGAAATTTGTCAAATGAGTGCGCAACCTTCTGTACCAGAAACGACTGAAGACACTCCGCGTGTTCAGTGGGTGCTTCTGGCGGCTGCGATGAGACCTCAAGTTAGTTCACCGTGTACTGATCGACCTTAATCACGTATGTCGCCATTTATTGGTGCTCAGCCCGAACTCTAACCTCAGAAACAACAGCCTAAACTTGAACTGATTTCTATTCACTGTATGGCAACAAGACGCAGATAAACGTTGTGTTCACCAACCCTCACAAATCGGGGTAAACGGATATAACGTCATCGTCATCATCATCAACGGCAGTACATCAATCATTTGTACTGATGCTTCGCTGTCATATAAACATGATGACCTATGAAATAAAGAATAAAAGAAGAAGGGGGAATGACCTGAAAAACTTAATGGTCTAAGCAAACATTCAGGGTCAAGGCGCCCAAACCTTGTGTAGAGAACATACGGTCACAAACAGGTGGCTATCGTGCAAAGACGGCTTTCACTGCCCAACGTCATAATCAGCCATTACCCCGCAGATAACTCACCACCAAACACACTTTAAACTGGACGTCCGACTAGGTGACGGAAGCGGACGAGCCACTGGTGTCCACTGCCAGCCATGTCATATAAACTCTCGAGCCTAGCACAAGGCGAGTAGCGTGGACTCCAACGTGGAAGACGAGACGGACTGACGGTACCCAGTTTGTTCGTCAGTAACTTCATTTCCAGCTGCCAAGTCAACTTCTGTCCACCTCGAGCTTTGCGGCACCCTACACCTGGCAGACAAAATAAGGTCTTCCTGGGTAAGCGGTGACCAGGTATACCTAGCGCGTGTCCGAGCCAACGCAACTTATTCAGTGCTATCTGTTGTTCTAGGGAGCTAGCGTGATTATCACCACCTAGTACTCGCCTGCGCAAATCATCATGGCGGACACGCTGGTGCCATCGGACACCAGCAATGCTGCGCAGACAACGATGATCAAAGACTTGAAGGCGCCTCAGATCTTTAGACCGAAGGGGCCAAGTCTCATTACTATAGAGAAGAACGGCCCGCACTGTGGCTTTGTATGCACAGCCTTTCAGACAAAAGGAAACTCTCTTCTGTCGCCAAAGATGCCTCAGGTTCAAGTAGGCACCTCTGGTCTTTGCAATGCGTGAGCTGACGTCAGTTTCTATGCGCCCATCATTGCTGATGCAGCTTCCAGGATAAGTGAATTAATCAACTACCTCGAGTTCCTCGTAACTAAGGTTCAAGGGGTCATAAGAAGGCTGGTGGTCTTGCAGCAACACTGCACTTTGAAGCAGCAAAGTGCATACCAAATAATGGACCATTATTAATAAGCTAAACATGGTTGATTGTGCCGCCCCAACCTCGTCGAAAAACAAGACGATATCGTCCGCATAATCAAGGTCAACTAATCTTTCACCAGTCAGGACCTCAACGCCTACATTGTGAGATTCCGCAAGGGAACGCTCCATGATGGAATGCACGACGAAATTGAACAAAAATGGGGAAATCGGACAACCTTGACGAACGACACTTGTGGTCGGAAAGCTATCCGATAGGCCACCGTAGACCCTGACGCGGCATGTAGTGTTCGAGTATAGAGTAGGTAGAATGCTCACACATCTCGTGGGAACACCTTTCCGCACAAGTATGTCGTACAGAATCGATCGATCGACTAAATCGAACCACACTTGAAATCGAGGAACACAGCTGTTGCCCGTCTGCGGTGTGAGTGGCGCTGCTGTTGCACTTGTCGCAGAGTGAATATATGGTCTATGCAGCCACGTCCTGGGTGAAAACCGGCCTGTTTTTCCCTAATCCGAGATTCCCGTTCCGCAGTGAGACGACGGACGATAATCGAGGCCAGTAATTTTGTCACAACTGGGGTTAGGCTAATACACCGGTAAACGAATATTGTGCTAACCCGTATACTACGGTGAGTCCACATGTGTGCGTTTCACCTTAGATTAGCTTTTTCTTCTGAAGTTACGTAATTCGCGAAACCATCCTACGTGACCTGGCAAGCCTTGGCTTTTTATCCGTACCCCATACCACGGCACCAACTGTTCCAACTCTTGGACCCCAAGGAGGCTGAATTTCATTTATAATCTGGACTAATTCAAAATCCTGCCATGCGTCACTTGAATTACTTAAATGCGATTTTGCTGGCGGGCCCCTTTATGCAGCCCCAGCTTGAAAACCGTACCTTACTGTTATTTCAGCTTCCTTGACTTTTTCGTTTCGCGTTGTGCTTCCTTCCCTAAATGTCCTATCTGTTCTGGTACCAGCGTAATGTTTGCGAGCACTAACTCCTGTCCCTTGATCTGTCGTGCACTATCAGATGCAGTGAGTTTCCTGTTAAACATTAACTTAGACAAAGAGCTAAGTTACAACTTTGACGAAGCACATAGCTGTCAGGTCAGGGTAACTACCAGCAGTTAAAAGCAGTGAGCACCATAGCAACTCTGTCAGGTTGAAAAGGATTCTCACCTTCTGCTTGCGTGGGAAACCAAGGGTTGCTAATCTGAAAAACGGTCCATGGGTAACATGAGCGATCAGTTACGATATCAGGCCCATTCGAGTTACCTTTCTTCTACCTTCGAATCTAATGACAGCCATAAGACACAAACACACAGACTGATTGTTTGTTTACTCTTATGACAAATCATGTTATTCTGTCCTCAAGAATACTCATTCTTGTACACAACATTTGTACACGACAGAAGCCCTTCCCTCTCCGTTCGGTTCTAAGGGTTCCTGTGTTTACTGAAGCTGTCTAATCGGCCTGATTCACACTACGCAGGAGGTTGCATTCTACTGAACCTCTGCCTATTTTTTCTAGTATTTGTAATTAGTAGACCACAGTGGGGGTAAGAGCCTGGTAGGGAGCAGCAATATTGTAAAGACTAGATACTTCCTTATTTCTGGATGCAAAGTACCAGATTTGAGGTCTCCAGTAGGGTGACAAGTAATAATGCTTTAAAATCTGAGTTTGTATTCAGTTTTATTAGCAGTCGATAGGCATGCTTTGCATTGTTTAAAGCCAAGTAGGTCAAAATGTGATCATACAAAACAGTACAATGTTAATAAAAAAGAGCGAATCCTGATTTCCGTTTTAATCACAAGAATTGGTTGGCAGCATCCGGTTTCGGATTTGCCTGTCAATGTGGCCAGAAACAGAACGCATGCGCTTACAGAAGGATCATGGGTGGCTTGCGCTGCACCACCCACAGCTCCATCCACACGCCCCATATCCAGTGTAAACCCGAAGGAATAAGACCGGGAGGCATGTGGATGGGAGCCACGTTTCATCAACGGAGCCGGCCCACACTCCTTCACAGGCAAACACAAACACGCTATATTTGGTAATCAAGCGCACACAAGGTGGTGGCTGGACCGTAGTCCGCTCCACACTGAGTGCATGGAAACACTCTTCGAGCCTAGTACGACCACAAGCACCGTGCACCCCGTCCCCTCAAGCAACGACCAACTGTCTCATAGAGCCAGTATGGAAGAGATAGTGGGTAATAGACGGGTAGGCACCTTGTCAACATACACATCAAGCGCAGCCACACCGGGGATATCAAGCCACAGTTAATCACCTGAATTGACGACAGCAAATAAAATAAATCGATTTATGCATACAGATATGCCGCCATAGCTTTCCAATAAATGAGCCTTTGAAGTAAATTGGTTGCCAAAAAATCCGCTATGGGTTCAAAGCATCAAAAGACATATTTTATGAAAATGTAGCAAACGGGAAAGTGATAGCAACGTTAACTACAATTAACTTGTGCAACGTGTGCAAGTTAATAGAAGATAGCTCACGTAGATAATATTGGGACAAGTTAGCAAACGAACCACCTTAAATAAAGATACCCATCATGCAAGCAAGCGGCTAGTAAATCGAGTGCAGTGTACCTACAAACGCTGCGCCGGTTCTACCTACGTTCTCTGCAGGACCCGTCGTCGTTTAAGCGTTGGTGCCGAGTGGCCTCGTTCATGCCCCACTAGGCATGGCTGACTCTGGCACTCGCGACTGCATTTGCTACAGCACCATGCGCTCAATGTCGGTGAAGTACAACCCATCAGCGCCTGCCGCTTCCGCACTTGCCGCTTCTTCCCTGCATGCATGAGGTCTTTCTCCTGCACCTCGGAAACTGCCTTCGTGATCAGATTGCGCCATGCACGTCGATCAACAACTTTTGCTTCCCATGACCTGCAATCAAGATGAGAACGTGAGAAGCTCACCTTGATCAATTCCTGGTAACGAAGTTGCGCTTTCCCGCATGAAGTCCCCAACACTCCGCTGACCATGTAATAGCTGCTTCGGTATCCGCGTGAAATGCATACGTCACACATGACCGAGCCACCTCAGGTGTCTCAGCAATAGTATGCAGTCAACTGCATACATTCTACTACGGCGCAACATTTCGGTATCGGCAACTCAGTCGCACCAACTAATGCGCAGAATCCGTCGCAATCACCGTTGATGAAACCGTTCGAGATATGGCACATCCCACCGGTACATCGTCCATGTTTCGCTGCCGTATAGAAGAACGGACGGCACCATGAATTTGTACACCATCAGCTTGTTGCTAACGGTAAGCTGCTGGTTGTTCCACACTCGGTACCCTAGCTTCCCGAATACCGCCGCTGCCTTTGAGACTCGGATACGAAGCTCACCGCGTAGCTGCTAGTCAGTCGACAGCACACTTCCAAGTTAGCAGAAGCGGGAGGTGGTTTCTAATAGTTCAGCACCCATACAGATTCGCTCCACTATTGCAGATTGCGCTTCCGGTTAAGGCTGGAAGATGCAGACAGTTTTGCTGGTGTTGATGGTGAGCCCGGATTTGGCCGCTGTCGAAGCCAGAGCATTAGTCATGTGCTGCAACTCATCTGCGCTGTGTGCAAACAACGCACAGTCGTCAGCAAACAGCAACCTACGGATGGTTGTCTCACAGAGTAGGGTTCTCGCACCGAAACGACGGATGTTCAGCAACCCACCATCAATACGGTGCTCCACACGAACACCGTAAGCACAAGTGGCATCAAAAGCACAAGACATCATTTCATGAAGTTAAATGTTAAACAGGGCAGGAGCTAAGACGCAGCCTTGGTTCACACCAGAGACAACTGCATAGTCATCCGATGTATGTCCATTCAGCTGCACCCTCGCCCGCATATCAATATGCAGACATTTAAATAAACATGCAAAAACACGCGGGCAACCAAACTTACCCAACACCAGCCACAATGTCTCGCGGTCCACCGTATCAAATGCTTTGGTAAAATCATCGAAGAGCAAATACCATCGCTGATGTCGTTCTTTATACTTCTGCTGCATCTGACGAGCCCATTACTTCATATCTATGGTTCTGCGACCCGAGCGGAATCGACACTGCTCTTCTGCCACGTCAGCTTCCACAACCTGACTGATGAGGTGTTTGAGCAAGTTTCGGGCGTGCACTTTGCCAACACAACTCAGGAACTTGATGCCACGATAATTCGTGCAACATTGCTTGCAGTACTTGAATCCCTCACG
This sequence comes from Dicrocoelium dendriticum, assembly GCA_944474145.2. Classification (NCBI taxonomy): domain Eukaryota; kingdom Metazoa; phylum Platyhelminthes; class Trematoda; order Plagiorchiida; family Dicrocoeliidae; genus Dicrocoelium; species Dicrocoelium dendriticum. Next base: position 108,506,312 of record OX104066.1, read on the forward strand.
GGTGGTGGTGCTATCTGTCCATTCGGCGTTGTCACAACGCACCACGTATGGCATTTTCTCCATAGTACTTCATATCATGGACGTGCACATAATCATGTTTACGGATGAGGGGTTTTTCCGTCTGCATGTCGCCGATAAGCAGCATGTTTGGGTTACCATTAACCAGCGACAATACATAGCTTCGTATGTGCGACATGGTGCACGGCTCATGGTTTGGGTTGGGTTTACAGGTGAAAAATTATGGGACCATTTTCTCTCTCTAACAATGTGACGTGTAACTTGGTTTTTGTTACAGCATTAATGCTTTATTTTTGTTAGCATCCTCGTACAATTAATGTTGCAGTCCAGGGTCATTCCACATCTGCAGGCCGAAGGCTTATTGAGTATCGTTTGGTGGCAACAAAATGGTGCGCCTACCCATTCTGCACAAACGATACGTGATTACCTTAAGGAAGTTTTTGGTAACCGCTGGATCGGTCGTGGAGGACCTATGCACTTACCTACACAGTCTCCTGATTTGAACACACTGGATTTCTTCCTATGGGGGTACTTGAAATGCCCAGTGCATAAAACCAGACCAACTTGTCTGGAGGAACTGCAACGAAACATCGTCACCGAATGTCGCTTTATATCGGTGGACACTGCAAAAAGTGCTAGCTAATGGCATCCGGAAAATACTGCTCTGCAAACAGAAAGGCGGTGGTCATTTTGAACATGTATTTCGTTGATTTTTATGCTCTTGAAACATAATTCATATAAATATATGTATAATGCATAGCGATTGATTTCACTAGCAAATTTTTGCGATGGGTTCTGGTGTGCATAGCTCGTGGGGGTTAAGTGAACGCTGGGAAAAAATAGAACAAGATAAGTACGTGAGAAAAGCATGATCGCTCAATTACTCGACTGGGTGCAGGCGTCCCACTTGATGTTTACAGTATAGTTGACGGCTGACGACGAAACCACTGAAGCTCCGTAGGCTGCGTTATGCTGTTCTTGCAAGCCAGAGTCACGTACTTCCGTTGCCCATTTGACCTTAACCTCGTAGTTGCCAAGTAACCATTATGATTACCGTCTTTCCTCTTACTATCATAATTCTCCAGTGGTAAGGGAACTGTTGCTAACAAATTATTTATAAGCCAAAAGATAGAGATGTTTTCACCACCGATTCTAGTGAGCGACCTCGACACTTCGCTTCAGCCTTTATTGCTTCCATACGGCACACCTGCTCATTATGCACAGACGGTGCGGCATTATCTTAAGGTGTTCGGTCATCGGTGGATCGGTCACGGAGGTCCAAAGGATTGGCCTGCCCGATAACCATATTTGAGGCAAAGGTGCGTTTGCAGCATAATGTGTTAGAAAAGTTATCACAATGATAACGGGCTTGTGGTGTACAGTATGCGTCAGAACCCACATGCATGTGCTATGGTCCCACGATTTATCCGTCATTTTTTCATGTCACTGAGCATCGCGCTTTGTGCACTACGTGATTCTCAGTATCCCCGTGGATTAGATATTGCCTAGAAATGCAGTTTCTCAGTTCGTTGCTAATAGAATATTGCCTCCTGAGTGAAAATGTTAGAAGGAACCCACATGGTCCTACCCTGAGGCAAATTAGGCAGAGTAACCAAACTTGTTTACTGCAACGGCCCTCAATATTGTGATGGGAGCATAGGCTATGCGTCAGCGAGTTGTCTTTAGGCGGCACGGCTTTTCAAAACTCCTTTCTCAAAACGTCACATTTCATATTTGCACGACCTAATTGTAATGAGTGTCTATTTTGCTAATGGAGGTTGTTGGAAGGTAACTTTCAGTCTACAAGAACGTTACAAATAACCCTTTTGTTACTAGCTGGGATAACACTAAGCACCTATGGCACACTCCTTGCTCAGGCCAGTTACGCCTGTTGAAGCGCCATCACAATTCTACCACAGTAGTCAGGTTGTGACGCACTGCTTTTTCCATTTTGACAACATCTTTCTCCATTGCAGCCAGCCGTCCACAGGGTATGTATCAATAGGTGAACTTGCCTTGTAACGTACCGTGGGTTAACTCCAACTCAACCACCCGCGCGTGTTCCAGCGTTTTCACGAGGGAAGGCACTGGGTACATGTGTAAGTACACCTGTACCCACATGCATGCATACGGTCGTTCTACACTCATATGCGTGCGTGAAATTTTGAGATAGACCAACTTCTACTATTGGACAGTTGGCAACTTAACGCGCTCTACCTCACACCCGAAGGAATGACCCTTTGTCACGCACTAACAGAGTAGAGTGACCAGAGTACTGGGACATGCGGTAGTAACTTATTCACCATCGTCGTTTCTGTCCCTCGTAGCTCAGTGGCCCCAACCACGGACTGGCAACAGTTGAGTCGCGGGTTCGAGCCATATCAGGGTCCGATGGAAAGTGCCCTACTGAGGATCCCGAAAGAGTGTAACGCGCTTGCAATGGTTTTCCGGGCGTGTGACGACTGTCTGAGTGAGTCTAGATGTGATGAATTTCTACCTATACCTATACCTCTACTACTCCTCTGTTAGATAAAAAACTTCAAGTTGCAGCTTCTCCGGACCTTTTGCTTTTATATTTGGTATCGAACAATCGATGACACTAAAAATGCCGCGCCCTGTCACAAGCCGTCAGGAGCGCACCCCCCCCCCCTTGTGACACCTCTGGGTTAAGCGAAACCGGCACTGGAAGCCTATAATTTGTTGGGAACATCTAAGGATTACTCCCACTTGAAGTTCCGTAGCATATGGTATTTAATCGTAGTCAATCGAGTGAATATATCAATGTGAAGCAGTGTTCACATTCTGCTGGTCCATATATTGGAGAGTTAGTATAGCGTTGTGACAGGGCATGAATCTACGGCATGGATATGTTAGACAGTCTCGGATATAAAAAACCAAATTACTTATGTATACTACCAAGCTTTCAACTGATGTCATAGAACGCAGTTGCTTTAAACAGCAAGTAAGTGTAAGCGGGATAATTATAACGAACTACCTGTAATCCGGTCTTATGTGTGTGGGTTTTCGCTAAACTTAAGGGGCCTGTACCGAAATGGTTCTCCTGGAAGGGTAAACGGAACAGTGTTGAATATTTCGTTCTCAAAATGTGAATCTTCTGCCAATCCTTTGACAAGAGAATGGTTGATAAACTAGGAAGATGGGAAACCCGTGGAAGAAAAAATGCGACGTTTCACAAGCATCCATAAGTGGGCCGATGCATGTTCTGTGGTTAAATTCATTCATATCACCAGCACAATAACTGAAAATCCGACTTAAATTATGCTACGAATTATATCACCTAGTCTATCGTATGAAACTACCGTTCACTCATGGATGAAGGACACTCACTTACAAGCGGATTGATCGACATTACCGGAATACCCAACAGCTGATCCCCGGGGAGTTGGCTCCTATGAGGGCAGTGTCAGTTAATTCAGCGGTATCACAAGCGTTCCAACTTGGAGCAGATTGGCTCCAGTACCAAGAGCGCTGGCCAGTCGAGTTCCCCAGAGCTGATGATTCAAAGCCACAGCACATGGTTCTATTTTTAGCCCGTGTGAATTGCACTAGAAACCAAGTCCGTGGTGGACTTGTTCCACTAGAATCTCGGAACGTTACTGCGTAGTACAACGAAGACTTTTACCGCATTAATTTTTGGTCTGACAATGTAAATTGATAGAACGCACAAGTGATCAGACTGTACAGATTCCTGCTATTTTATATCACCCACTTTGTCCTCACGCCTTAACTTCTTCGATTTCCTTGACACATCCGCTATATACTTTCTTTGTGATCTATGAAGGTACCTAATGAGAAACTGCCTCGAACCTAAAGCACCCGTAATACATTCGATGAACTTGTGACCAACAGATGATAACTAATAATGTCAGTGGTGCATCAGCTATACTTTTGTGCATCATGAATGCACATTACTGCTGCACACATCCTAGCCAATGCAATTTTCTGAACGTATGGGAACCAAATACAATAAATCGCAGCTGGTGGGAATAACCGTGGTCTATCAATCATTGCTAGGATGGACGATACCGCTATCCACATACACCCTGTTGCAATTCTCAAAATCAAATTTTACTACCGTCATTGGTGCACTTTCGATCCTTTTGTGTTCACTTCTACCTCGAGCTATATTTTCATGTGCCACATTGGCATATACGCGCTTACACAATTCTCACACTATGGATTTAAGGGTAGCACTGTGTTTTGCCTTTTATGAAGTCCAATGGAACAGCTCAAATTTCATCGGTCACCTACTATGCTTGGTGCATATGTAGCCGTGAACACGAGCAATCGAGCTGTTGAAAATTGGGTTCGGAGGCCGAACGTCCCTACTTAAAACGCAACAACATAGAATAAATGGAATGTAGTGTGGTGTGTTTCTCACCCCCACCTACTGTGTGCTGTATTGGAAGGCTGAAAGTTGCGTAGCTCATCCGGATAGGTGTTTGACACATGAATCAACGGGTGTTCTCCAGTGACGCTCGTCTATTCTTTGTGGCTAATACTTAACGAATGCATTACTTTAGTCCGGCAGGCCATAAAGCTTTCTCGGGGAGGTTTACGGTCCCGTTTAAATAAATCAGTTGTCCACTCCAAAGTAAAAATAATTATATGTAAAGTTTTCATAACACAAGCATGCAGGCCTAATTCAAGTTTCATACTCTGAAGTAAATGTTTAAAGCGCGTGCCGAATTTTTTACTTATCAGCATTATTGAAATTAGATTCGGTTAATCCTAAGGTAACATGGCATGGTCACATGAAACGAGAACAATCCCAGGGTCGATAAGGAATCTTTTTGGTTCCCATTTTTCATATGGCCACCAAATCAACTTAAACGTGTCTCAGTCAGGAAATGCTTGCCACTGTTCTCCATCAGTTTATCTCCTTCCTTTAGCTTTCCAGAACGAAATTGTTATCCAATAATTCGAAAGAAATTGTAAATCTAACATTCGTGAGTAGTTACTTGCTACGGAAGGTGGAAGATAATTTAGTTCTAACCCAAATAAGACAAGTAATTGGGCGGAAAATAAAATGTATCTAAATCTCCTCCAGAAAGAACTATGTCCCACAGCCTTTTTAGATTAAGGGGATAACAAGTTTGGTAACCTTGTGACGGCGTGTTGAAGTGTTAATTTCGAATGCAATCACGCTCAGCGAGTTGATGACGATTATTTCCCTGATGGGTTAACTAAGGAGAATTTTGTACTTCCCAAGATATCTTCCTTTGTTTCTACTTCAACATGTATGTTCAGTAGTCAACAGTACATTGCGGAGAAAAAAAGCCGGCTTGACATGTCCCGCCGTACGATCGATTAGGGGTGGGCAAGATGAAGGCAAAATATAGCAACAGGAGATAGTGAATAAACATATCTGACAAACTTTTCGAACAATGAGAATTGGTGGAACGGCCGGTATCAGCACCCACGCTAACATATGAACTTTGAGCTAACCCCAGTAGGACCAGTTTTCTATAGAGGGATCACTACCCAGCTAACTACTATTAAATTCTCCGTATGAAGATTGATCTACAGTGGCACCTCCAAGAGCTGGTAGAACGCATGTTGCCAGAGACTGCAACCATACAAGTGACCATATGCCATGTCTCAGATGTAATCACATTATGATGACAGAAAAACCGTCATGTTTTCTACTTGACTCTTCATTTTTTGATGTCCGTTGTTTGTTCCTACGTCATTTGAGGTTCAGTGTATCGAGCATGTTTTTGTTGCTTACTCTTAATTACATGAGTACAGTTTTTAACAAGTTGATAAGAAGGATAACTACGACAGTAACACATTTGTGTAATGGAAGAAAAACTTTTAGTCCGCTCGAAAAGAAATTGATGCTTCTGACATGATTAATCTTTTTAAATACGCAGAACCAATTCGTGCCCTTCGAGAAACAGGACCATGGTTTAACTAATAATAATAATAATGATAATAATAATAATAACAATGCAGCGATACAGTAAATGCTAACCATGTAACGAATACGTTTCAGGGTCTCTTGTACAACTTTATCCCATGTTCCCCTCAAGCTTACTTACTGAAGACATCGAGCTCTCAAAGTAAGGATATGATAACGTTTCATGATCTACGAACATTGAGCTTACATTGTGGTCACTCACTCGAACGATGGCAGCTGCAGTTTTGATGGTCTTGACAAGCAATACTGTTGGCTGACATTCGCAGCATTGGGAGCACATTAGCCTGGTCGGATTCAACGTCCCTTCCTCTCAAAGAGCCATTAGGAGCATTCCGATCAATCACATTCCATACTTGCACAACTCTGTGCGGCATCGTGCTCAGCAAACTTGGCTAACAACCATTTTCCGAAGACTTCAGTGTCTTCGCACCAGCCGATATCCGCAGACCGGTGTACAACTCATTATTAACACATAAGCACGATCGGACTATTCCACATACCGTTGTGTCCAAAGAAATTTTAAGTTATTTGACTAGTAACCGGTTTGGCGAAATGCACAACCCCAATACTCTCGGCCCATCTTTTCCTTATAAAAAGACAGCAGCGCAAACGTACGTAGAAGCAAATGCGTTTCATTACCTCTCGGTGTCCAAGTCATCCTCCTATTGGTCGCTGCCTACTGCTCATCGTTGCCTTTGGGCTGTTTACTTTTAGTGTGTCTCGATTCCATTTGGCCTTGGAGTTGTCCAAAATGATTTCACAGAGGAACACAACCATGGACAGTATGTTTGTCAACATGCAACGTGGACTAACTATATTTTGAATCAGATAGTTAGAACATCGCAGCTTGACCATGCATCATGCAGTTGGACATAGCTACCGAATGTCACTGATTCTTTTAAACCCGAGTTGTAAAAGGGGTAGGAAATGAATAGTAGTAATTAACGCGTGAACACGCTAGACGGTGAGTCAACCATGACAACAAATCATAAGATTTTAGCGGAAAGCATTTGAATGCATGTAACAATCCTCCAAACTGCCTGAGGTGAAGGGCATCTCACTTTATGTGGTATGATGCGTTAATTGTTGAGCCAGCATAGTACGTGCGAAACTTAACGTGAATGTAAGGTGTTAAAAAATTTGGTCAATAATTCAGTTGTTCTGCTGATTTTGATTCAAAGTGAAACACGCAGATCCGTCTATGCCAAACGGTAGAGGAACAACGAGAAGAACACATTTCACTCGCAATCACTTTACGTAACTTAGACATACTAAAATCTGCATCATTATTCATGCAACTTGCTTAGTGAGTTCAAGAAAGTTCGATTTTTCGTGTCCCTTCTAACTTTGCCTCAACATCATTTGCTTCGGTCAACCTACGGAAGTTGTTACTTACCTTTATTTGCTAAAAACGATTCACATGTTTTAATGTTAAGCATTACGACTTGGAAATGGCAAAGCCTAAGTGGTCGGATGCATCTGTTTTGAACGCAGGTTACGAGCTTCAGAGGGTTGTTTGACTTCTCAACCGACCGCAGATAATATAAATAGTGGTGATAGTGATTGTAGTTGCCATTAGTCTCTAAAGCTTGATCTACTCGAGGTTTTCGTATGCTACCTGGACAGAGTTATCTCCTCTGAATTTTGCTCTTGACGTAGGGTATTAGGATATGACAGATGAACTGAGGCTGGTAAACTTCACGCATATTTACTAGTAAAACTATAACAATTTAACTTGGTAGGTTTAGAGTAAAGAAAACATTCAATCAACATAAGTGCCGATTTGTTCAGCTTCTCCAAGGATACACTAACATATTTGGTTATAAGCTCACATCCCATGGACCATTTCCCAGACATTAAGATCAACAACTGGATTGCACGTACTTTTTGCGAACGTGCGCAGTCTGCGTAATAAACTAGATGAAGTTGTGCATCTTGCGTCAGTACTTCTCCCGGACCTTATGGCGTTTACGGAGACATGGTTGTCCCCAGAAATCCCAGATCCCGAAGTACATATTCCTGGTTACAGTCTCTCCCGAGCTGATCGCATCGGTTTGAGATCGGGGGGCGGCGTCATACTCTACTGGAAGGAAAACCTGAAGGTCCATGTAGTTGATGTTGTCTTGGGAAGTGATGACTGATCCGAAGTGCTTTGGTGTCGTATTCACGATGGATGTAGATCTCTCCTTCTCGGTGTCTTCTACAGAGCACCCTTGAGTTCTGGCGATCGTTTACTGGCCTCTCTAAAGAAGCATGGTGGCAATAAGGATTGTTTATTAGTGGGGGACTTTAATGCCCCTTATCTAGATTAGGATCTTCTTCACTGTGATGCTGCACCAGTCTCCTTTGATTCTACGTTTCTGGAAGCTGTTCTTGAAAGCAATTTAATTCAACATGTCGCGGCACCTACTCGCATTATCCCTGCTCAGGCGCCGCACATACTCGATCTTGTGCTTTCGCCCGCACCATCGGATGTTTCTGATTTGAATGTCTTACCACCAATCGGGAGGAGTGACCACTGCCTACTTTCCTTTCAATGGACCACACGGTTGAGCATTCACAACCACTGTGTCTCTCGGCGAAATTTCTGGCGCGCTGATCCAAACCGCTTGAAGAAGGCCGCTAGCGAGCAGGATTGGAGTCTACCTCAGCACTTGGACGTCGATAATGCTTGGAGCCTTGTTTACTAGAAAATGTTGTCCCTTACTGATGATGTTGTCCCCATATCCAAACGAAGACCATTTATTAGAGGTCCCCCCTGGATTGACCGAGAGCTACGATCGCTCATGAACCAAAGACACAAACTTTGGAATCGCTATAGGCTTTCGAGATTGGAAACCGATTATAGCAATTATAAATGGGTCCGGAACGTATGTACCTCGAAAAAACGTACGAAACGGCAGCAATACGAAGGTCATCTGGCTGAACATTCCAAGTCTATACCGAAGCTGTTTTTCTCCTACTTGAAAAGGAGCACCAGAGCCGGAAGTGGAATACCGTCTTTGCATTCCCACCATCTTAATACCGTGCTCCACGACGATGCTGATAAAGCTAATCTTTTAGCTCGCCATTATTCATCGGTCTATACAACGGGGGTACCGTCAGTTTATTGTTATTTATCCTTGTTCTCCACTCTCAGCGATATGGACATAAATGTTACTGTGGTATACAAACTTTTGTGCGAGTTGGATCCCAACTCTTCCCCGGGACCTGATGGACTGCATCCTCTTTTCCACAAGATTGTGGCCGAACATATCGCTGTTCCTATCTGCCACGTATTTCGGTGCTCACTTGAGGCCGGGCGTCTTCCGCTTGCCTTGAAAGCGGGCATAGTCAACCCCATATACAAAGGAGGTAATCGGCAAGATCCTACAAATTATCGGCCCATTTGTCTAACATCTGTCATCTGTAAGGTTATGGAGAGGATTCTTAAGCGAGCTCTCAACCTGCACTTCCAGAACCTCAAGATCATTTCAGTTGCGCAGCATGGGCTTTGTCCTTCGCGTTCATGTGTCACCAATCTTCTGGTAGCTCGAGAAAACTGGGTTAAATCCATGGATGCTGGTAAGCGGCTAGATGTCGTATTTGTGGATTTTAGTAAAGCTTTTGACAAGGTTCCACACGAAATTTTGCTTAGCAAACTTCGCAGTATTGGTGTTTCAGGAAAAATCCTCTCTTGGCCCACTGATTTCCTGCATGACCGCGCTTTCCATGTGCAAGTAAATGAGGCCTTTTCCTTCCCTGTAAATATGACCAGCGGTGTCCCGCAAGGCTCTGTTCTTGACCCTGAACTTTTTAAAGTCTTTATTAATGATCTGGCATCTGTACTACTGGCAGATTGTTTGATTTACGCAGATGATTTAAAAATATGGATGGAAGTCTCCTGTCTAGATGAAGCGGATTTACCACAAACAAGGCTCGATTCGCTGCATGATTGGTCGATCAGGTGTCAATTACCCATAAATCACAATAAATGTTCCGTTCTTCCGATCGGTGCCTCCGAAGCATTTGGAATTTATCATATCGGTGGGTTTTTGCTGCCGAACTCTAATCGTGAAAGGGACCTCGGCGTCATTGTGACCCCAGACCTAAAATCGTCCCAAGATACCTTGAGGAAAGTCACTTCTGCCAACAGGTTGTTTTACGCCATACGACGATCCTTCTCTCGCTTGACTCCGGAGATCTTCAGGCTCCTTTTTACTTCTCATGTACGTCCGATTCTTGAGTATGGACTGCCCGCTGTTTATCCTCTTTCCAAATTTGAATGCAACTTGATTGAAAAAGTTCAGCGGAGAGGATCTAAATCCGTTCTAGAATTAAGAAACCTGCCTTACTCGCATCGTCTCCAGTGCCTGAACTTGTTCTCCCTAGCCTACCGTCGAGATCGCGGGGATTTGATTTTCACACGGCGTATCGTTAGAGGGGAACTTGGAGTTGAATTGCAGAATTTCTTTCCACTCAATTCTTTCAGTTCGACTCGGGGTCACCATTGGAAATTGTTTAAACAAAGGAGACTTCGGGTCCGTTGTGATGTCACTCTGTCTACCAGAGTAGTGAACGAATGGAATAATCTACCTGTGTGTGTCGTTGATGCGCAGTCGGAGGAATGTTTCAAACAGCAATTGGATTCTTACCTGTTGAGTAAACTCGGATCTTGTTGCTTCTTGTGTCAATGCAACGGTTCCATTGGAACCGACTTGCAAGGTTCACCTTGATCCCTGTGACGAACGGGAGGCGATGGAGCTGACAAAGGATTTTTCCTTCTGCTCTCTACATTCCAATGTTCCAATGTGCCCACACAAACTTACCCCAACTCTTCAATGCTTCTATGTCCGCTTCGTAAAGAAGTAACTATCATGTCAGTCGGTTGTGAGGGCAGCATGAGTTTAAATCCACCTTACTACTCAGAGAAGTCTAGTTCGTAAGTGCACTCTCACGTCAACTGTGCTAGCCACCATTGGCAGCCTCCTGATGTTAGAAACCCCATGATAGCAGACGGGCAGACAGGTTGTGAAGTCTGACTAATCGGAAAGGCGTGACGACAAACGGGGCTTTCAGTGGATGTTATCGGAAGTTTCGAGGCTGAAATGCAGCTGAAGCCAAACCTGTCTAAGGCGACCACTCAAGGGACCGACAAAATGTGGTAGCCATGAAAAAGTGGCCGCAATTGACACGTTCATACATAAGGACATTACCCATAGGAGAAAGCGGCGGGGATGTTTTTGGCCGGTCGTCGTGGACTCCACAGACAGGTCGCCAGAGCAGGTTGGACTGTGTCACACCAAACTGGAAGGAAACAATTTGAAAATTACTGTGCAATATAGCCTTTCAGCATAAACATTAAACCGTTGTTTGTTTTCGGGCCAAGCAACCCTGGCACTCTCTTCGAAAGTCAGTTACTTAGACCCCTTGGTTAACTGCTTACAAAAAGTGCTCTAAATTATTCTCAGCCCCGTGAACTTTGGTACACAAACTGTGACACTCCGGATCATGTCATTGTGACTCAGCCTCAATGGGGTCATATATCTCTCTAATGAAAAGATAGCAGTGTATAGGTAGAGAAATTTGACTTTTCGTGTAGGATGCGTTGCCATAAACGGCCATACAACCGGTTATGTACGCTGGCATTCAATTCCCATTTTCTCTACTTCCTAACCTACTGTAAACAGTAACCTATTCAATTAGTGGCCCATAGTCGTTTCACTGTCTCCTCGGCACACATTTTGATCATAGTCGTACTTTTTGATTTTGAAATATAACTCCATTAATGTTTAAAGGTGTTGATCTACTATGTAAATCATATATATAACTATGCTGAACCGAGGGGGTAGATAATTTATTTTTATCTAGCTTGCCGTGCTTCGTTTTCGGCACCATTCGAAACTCATGCAAATGTTCACACAAACAATAGCATGGTATGAGTCGAGAAATGTGGACCAGATGGATCTGAAATCCTTTAAACTACCCCACTAACTGTAAACAATTGCGGTGTTGTCGATCTGAGACCATGACTGTGTAAGAGAATTTGGGCGCCAAGTAGCGGAACCTCTCCGCGAATATCTGAAGCTGGTTCGTGAAACAGGCGGTTGTCTTCACACAGTGCGGGATGTCCTTCCCCATTATCTAAGCGGTTCTCATCGAGGTCATGGTGACTTTCATATGATGACAGACAACCAAGCCGTACATTGAGTTCTCCATCATGGACAACAATGTCGGATTTGTAAATTTTGCTCAAGAGCTGGTTTAGTTAACGATAGAAATGATCCTTGGCCGAGTCACTATGGCAGTCATTTGGAGCGTAATCTGATATCATACACAAGCTACGTTTCTCCTCACGATATCGATTGATGCTGCTCGATCCCAGAAGCCGAACTGCACATTGCCAGTTGTTAATCTGGAACCAGTCCAACAGTGTTGTCTCGGCTTTACTACTTAGTGCCACACCAACGTCAGCCAAGCCTGCCGCAACTACTTCTGTGTCAACAGATGACGTAGGTGAAACATGGTTCTGTGGTCGGTGAGAGATCTCAACTCAAGCACGGTACTGGGATCTTACAATCAGGTCTCGGAAAGACAGCAAACATTCGTGGCGAGAGCTTCCAAAATGAACGCGACCCCATCCGTTTGCCTTTTATGCGTGAGCGTACGCACATTAAAACAAGCAAGATGGAACGAAGCTCGAGGTCGAAGGGGAGTCACTAGACGAGATCTGTAATCGTCGACGAAACCATCGGGAGTAGAATCATGAAAACATGATTCAGCTGACAATGGATACGAATGATTTGTAGCGACTGAACGGGTGGCGTGTGAAGGTGTGTGCGCAGCAGAATCAAATGTAGTTAAGCGCGGTACAGCAGAATGGCCTAGTTGGCGTGATACTACCCGGTTGCCTAAGCCGAGGTTGGAAATTGTTTATGGGGACACCACCTCGAGCCTTTGGCTAAAGAGTCTACTCAGGAGGTTACTCGCTGCAGAGAGAAAAGACCAAAGACTTCTGTTTTAATACCTGCTGTCCACTGCTAACCATTTAATCTGTGCTGATCGGTTTTCATCTCCATACGTAAAACGACTGCGTAGACTCAAAGAGAAAGTGTTTAACATTAAAGACCATTCCGCAGGAAGATCTCTATTGCTACCAAAGTGGAGATGCGTCGTCTAAACCACTCATATGTCCAAAACATATTGAAAAATGAGAACTATCTGGAGGTCTGGCTGATGCTGAAACAACTTACTGCAGTCTTCCATGGAGTGTCGAATCTAGACGTAGACCTCGAAGTGTTAAAACCGCAACTACTGTTGCTTCAGTGCTAACTTCCCTTCTTCCTTCCGATTGGACAGGCTCATAGCCAATTTATCTGCCATTAACAGCAATAATCTGCACAATACATTGCTGTAACTAAATTCAACCAACTCAAGTGGCCAGGACGGACTATCTCCCGTTGTCCTCAAGGTGTGTGTCGATTATTTGGTCCAGTCTCTTACAGATCTGTGCACGTTGTACACGAAAATGTAAAAATTATTGACTTTCGAGTACTGGAATTACACCAGTACCAAAGTAAGGTTCAAATATATATCCCCAACTGCCTGCGCCTCAGTAAACTTGACGGTCTTGTAAAGGTACTGACTGAAAGTCATTCAAATGATCCACTTCAGTCTGCTTATCGTAGTTTATATCTACTCAAGACGCACTAGTTTATTTAGTACATTTAGTGTTTGCGTCACTAAGTAACAAGATCAAATCTGTGTGAAAATGTTTTCTCAAATACAGTGGTTTTCAACAGTGTAAGCCGTGAGCACATTTAGACAGAATTGCATAATGTTTGAATTCAAGCTACGGGCGTGCATCTGTTGAAGAACTGTTTCACTTTACGTGCCCTGTTAACTCGACTTTGAGGGTTAAAGTTACTCGCTGCTTACCAAAGCCACCGGTGTTCTTCAAGAGGCTATACTGTCCTCATACCGCTTTTTCCCCTTGTGTGGCCTCATTACGTGTCCCTGATGGGGCCATATTGCTAATGCATACGGACTAGGTAGTCTTTGATATCCAACATCCGACCGCAGCCTCATCAATCAATTTACAAGTCTATATGGACAACCTTGCATTGTGGTTCAATGCTCACATTTTGTCTCTGTATGTGTTAAAATGCAATGACATTTTGCTACAAAAATCCATCGTTATCAACAATTTTTCATGGATTGCCCAGAACTACACACATATGGGAAGAGACTGCACTAGATCGTGAAAGTGAAGTATCTAGGTGTCACACTCAGCCGCGATCTTACTTGGTCACTCCAGCTGAAGGAAATTTTCATGAAAGTGAGGTGGCTTTCTTTCTACGCTGCTCGTTTGCAATCCTCCTTTCTCTCCCGCTATTTAATACTATGACTTATCATTGCTTGTGTCTTACGCCACTGGACCTCTTCCCTCTGATATTTCCCGATTTCCTAAGAAAGCATTACAAACTCCTAGATAGGGCATTAATGTAACTGTCTCCATGAAGTGGCATATTTACGTATACTCATACCAGCTCATGAGAAAGGCTTGCTTCAAAAACATACCAATGCCAGTCCCCCTTCACTGTGTATTAATCTCCTCAACTAGGCAAAAGTATGGATCCATTCATGTGCTTACAGTGGCTTACCACTCATCTGTAATTCCTTGTTTGGCGCGTTATTTGTGCGACCAGACCACGGCTGCACTGGAGCTTGCAAGCAATCTCCAAATCCTCTGGCTCATCTCACTCATAAACTGACAAGCTTCCGCTGTACAAGCGTTTACTCTTTCAGCGGTGCGGCTTACATCAAGTCGACGGCCATGAAGGCAGCTCTGAGCCTCAGCTCGCTCACCATAGGAAGAAGTCGGGTATGGTACATACCAGTTACCTCTCTGCAAATGTCGTGAACACTCCTGATCATGGTAGCAGCACCAAGCAACATTAGGGTGACTCAACCTCCACAAACACCCAAACCGGTTAAAACGGTATCAAGTAACACTCACACATTTGCCGGTGACAGGAGAAATCACGGTGCTTTAACAGCTGTTTTCACAAATGTTCCAGAATCGCAATCTAACACCATAAAGAAGGGACTGATTGACTACCGTAATCAGTGGAATTCCATTTGTGGTGCAGTTGGCATTTCGGTTAAGCCCATGACCCTGAGACAGATCCCACGTCACAGAAATTTAGCACAGTACGGTGAACCTCGACTTCTCCGGAGGACAAGGAGTTCGGCTGACGGCACAGAGGCCGTTCCAATGTCTTTGATTCAGCCCCGTATCTCATCACGTGAGGTACACACACTTCCGGACATCCCTTGGAACGGACGTCCGGAAAAGAATAGCAATCGGAAGCAATTCGTAAAGCTGATGAAAAAAGGACGGTTATTGTTCACTTGGTTCCGGATATACAAACATCCTCTTCTGATGACGAGGAAGCACACGGCCGGGAGCAATGAAGTTACCTTTGCCATGATCTCTCCATCGTCAGTTTCGTTGCAAAATGTTTGACCAGAATTCCAGCTTCACCTAGCTACTATGGGACCGGTCCCCTGCTGATGAAAGTGACACTTCGGTCTGAGCAAATGGCACCACTTACATTGGAAAACTGGTCTAAATTCCGCAAGAGACTGCCTACAGAAATTCGGTTAAAGACAGCCGGTACACGGCCACGCGTGGCTAACGACTCATTGGGCACCATCAAATTGGTTAATTTTCGCTTCATGCAGCTTTGTGAAGAGGCTGGTTTAATGTTAACCTTAGCACGAGGCAGGATTTGGAGATCATCAAGACCAGGATAGCCGAGAGAAGTCGAGTAAGCAACCGAACTTCAAAGGCCAATGACTACTCAAAAAACGATTAGTGATCGACCGCTCAATGGTCGGCACAATTCCCATTCTTAGTTCGACGTCCAATAACTCACTTTTGGTCACAGAGAAACTGACCTGCTTGTATACTACGCACAAGGTCTTAGTAGTAAGTTAGTCGATGCCCGTCTAGTCAGACTTCTGAGCCTCGATATATCATAATGATGACCGAATCTTGACTGAACTGTGAAATTACCGACCTTGATTTCGCTGTACCTGAAATGTCACTTCTCAGAAACGACATAAAGTCCAAGGGAAAAGGTGCTCATTTATTACAAAACAAACCTAGAGTGGGAGCTTATGGATGATCCTCAAATGGTGCCACTGATCCACTTTGGTGCAAAATGTGCTTGAAGGACGACGACATGTGCCTTGTGTCCGTAATTTACGGACCACCCCAATCCACTCCGGAGATGGACTACGGATAAATATCTACGTTTTGTGTTTTGATGATCCAGAACTACACCCAGCAGACCCATGAACTGTAAACTCCATCAAAGGAAAGTTAACAGCCCAAGGCCTAGTTGTAAGAACTAAGCTCTAGCACAGCCCTATACAACCATGTCAATGCTCCCACCAGGTTCAGAACATCAAACAAGCCAGCGATGTTAGACCTAGTGTCCATTAGCAAGAAGCTTATAGTTGGACTAATTGTATGCAGTCCTTTTGGTCGTAGCGAACACACGACTTTACCGTTCAGTTACATTCACTATGCAGAATACTCCGTACAGAGCCCAAAGGGATGCGAGCTATTACGGATTACTATGTATTCTCCGTATTCTTTGAGAACGCTGGTTGGAATTCCATGTTTGAGCGCAACCCAGAAATAGCCTGGAAAACATTCTTAAAAAGCTTCACGTCACTGGGTGCGGAAACAGCAGAGCCAAAAACTCCGCATCGATCCCCACAAACCAAAGTCATTGCTGAGAAGCCGGACACGAAAATTGGTGGCCTTGGGTGGTCTGACATAACAAGTTTGCTAAAACAATCTCAGCGTCGAAAATTGAACCGCATGCATGGCTTAGTGCAGGTACTCTGTGCGGTTGCTTGGTGTGGGCATGGTAACACACTAACAGGAGCTATTGAAACGATTCCGTTCAAACCGCAAACTTGGTTACTGCTACGGGAATAGCTTCGTAAGGTGCACGGCGGAATCCCACCAGTTACTACGAGCAAGGCGGCCAAAGCCTAACGGGTCCAGTATTCACTTACTTTGCAAGGGGTAAAAGCGTCAAACATTATATTCAGTTCTTTCACTACACTAGCATCATATTCACAGCAGAAACGGTGTTGAAAAAGCTACTATCCTTGCCTACACACAACTCTCTTGCAGTGGAAAACATTCCCCCTAAAGCACTGCAGGTAGCAGCCATGCTCGTAATCCAACAACTTGCCGGACATTTTAGCGTTCTATAGACGAAGATATAGTTCCGTCAACGTGGGAACGGTGTGTCATAACCCTCACTCACAAGGGAAGAAGTCGAACTAATTGTGCCAATTAACGCCCGATAACGCTTCGCCCTATGCTCACCAAAGTTATGGAAGCGATCATTGCAGGCGCAACGATGCGTAACCTTTAAGGATACGTCATCACCGCGCCGGAACAGCAAGACTTTCTTCCACATCAATAATGTTTCACGAAATTGCTGATAGCAGGTGCGACTTTACCGAAACAGTTGACGAGTAGACAGGAGCCGATGTTGGCTACATGGACTTTTCGAAGGCCTTCGAGCACTTGGGTCATTAAATGCTGCTTAACAAAACAGCACTGCAGCATTGGAGATCCAGCATTACGGTGGATTGGTAACTTTTTCCGTGAACGGCAATAGTGGGTTAGAGACCGAGCATGTCTGTCCGACAAGATTCGAATGGACTGCGGTACTTGGGCCTCGACTGTTCTTAAGTTTCATTAACGAAATAGCAAGAGTTATCATCCAAAACTGTCACTGTTCATGGCCGACGTTAAGGTTTGATGAGCTAGCAAGGGATTGGACGATCACAAAATCTTCCAGCGCGACCTCGATAAGCCCTTGCATTGATCGGTAAGGAACGCACTACCATCCAATGTGGACAAGTGCCGCGTTGTTCATCTCCGCCATCGAAACCCCTACATTTACATAACAGGCATCCAACGATTCAATGCTAAGAACACATAAACTTTCCTGCATGCGCACCAATGCACAAGGTCTCCTGGATAAGCTAGCTGAACTGCGGCTACGTCACAGCATAGCGACGCTCAGTAGCTAGATCATGCCCGAAGAATCGCAAAGCAAAACAAGTCAGGCCATTGGAAGACAAAACTGTATTCTAACCAGCAAGTGGTACAGCGCATCGATCCAGAATTCTAAATAAGGCCAATCCATGAGTGGGTGAGTAGTTTACCAATACGGCCCGCAGATGCAGGCAATGAATAGGAAGGGCTCAGTACATTGGCTTTGAATATGCCACATTCCTTCTCCCTTTAGTTGGGACCACTCCAGCTAGCTTGGTATCCATCGACGGGTCGGCGTAGCTGAGTTGAACGGCGAGATCACCGAGTCTCCGGCTGGCCTGAATTGTGAGCATTCTACGCCCTTTTAAACTCATTATGCTGGTTTGAGGACGCGTCATCTGGCGGAATTGTAATGGAATTATGACGGATGTAATGCCTGTGTCGAGTAACTACTCTGCCATCAGATAAAGCCACCTCCGTACGTTGTTCCACAGCTCCGCGCAACTCTCCAGACTGCCAGGTAGTTTCCTCTGGCAACTCTTATTAAGCCGGTCCATTCTAGCAGGGTCTTCGACTGGACACCCTCTTGTATTACCGTGTCTTAAATTTATCTTCCTTAGTCTCGACACATATTCACTGCTCAGGAAACAGAAGATCCAGCTGTGTCCTTAACCTCCATCCGAACGTCAACTCGCCGAGATCTTCCAAGTATTTTCGTTTGGTGGGGTGCGGTAACCATGAAGAAATTGATCCAACTTTGTTCGCGGTGGAGCAGACGTTTGTTTCCATAACACGTTCTTGACCGTCTGGACGGTTTTTTCAACCAATCCGTTTAAAGCTGGGTGGTAGGGGGCTGATTTCACATGATATATGCAGTTGTTTTCCGGGAACACTTTAAATGCTTGAATAGTAAATACGGAACCATTGTCTGTTACCAACGTGTGTGGTACACCAAATGTATTGAAGTACGTTCGCATGCAAGAAACGGTCGTCTCAGATGCTGCAGTTGTAAGTGGAAATACTTCTGGCCATTTGAGTAAGCATCAATCAAGGGGCCAAAGAAGTCTATTTGTATGCTTTCTTAAGGTCTACTGCGCCATTTCCAAAGACTAAGTTTTACAGTAGGGGCGTTTCTCTGATTGCGTTAACACACGTCGCAGTGTCGGATCAACTCTTCGATGTATCTATCAATGGTAGGTTACCACACATAGGATCCACGTAAGTGCCTTCATTCTCTTGATTCCTGGGTGCGTTTCATGAAGTCCTTGTGAGACATCCTGTCGGCACCGTGGTGGTATGATCACTCCAGATCCCCATAGCAGACATCCATCCTCGAGACTAAGCTCTGTGCTTCAGATAAACTTGGGCAGTAGTTGTGGTTCATAGCTGACAGGATATCCTCGAGAGACTAGACATGTGACTGGCAAGTAATATATCCCGCTCAGTTTTCTGACGCATATCAGCATTTGACGTGGGATTTTCGCTCGAATGTTGCAGCAGATGGACAGTCTCCACAGGTTTAAGTACACAATCTGGTAGGTGTTTCAACGGTGAAAGGCTCGAAGTGTCCGCGATTCAGTTTGCTTTCTCAAAGACAAAGACGATCTTATAAGTGTAAGCGAAGAGTAATAAATCCCAAGGTTGCATCCTTGTGACACCACCTGGTTTATACCTTTTTCTGACCAATCAGGGTTAACAGAGCTTGTGGCCAGCAAAGGTTACTTTTTGAAGTGTTCGGCCCTCGCCTGAATGGACTCTTGATTTCCAATCAAACCTGTAGTCGCTGGCCCCCCACAGGACAGAGAGAAGACCTCATGGGACGAGCAGAGCAACAGGAATGAATAAGCAAATCACATCGTTCAATATAAAGGTAAAATGGAAAGTTCGTGAGTAGTACATAAAGCGACCGTGAAAAGCTCTAGAAAGGTTAACTTACAGCCAATAAAGGAACTTCGACCTAACGTTCATTGGCCGCTTCTCCTGGTTGGCTTTCTGTTCGCCCCAAGCAGGGAGGATGAGTTCAGATTGCCGGCCGCGGCGATGGGGTCCTGGCTTGTTCGAATCGCGTATTCCTTCCTAACACTTCCCCCCTTTGAGTTGTATTGTACGATTTCAGCTTGGGGTTGACTTGCATGGGTGACACGAATTTGCGTCGCCGCTTCGGCCTCTGTGCTGCTAGGTTTCGAGGCGGATTTTGTGCTTGCTGTGTTGGGGCATGTTGGGGTGTCTTCGCTTCACTCGCGTCGGCCAGTATGTCCGGAGGTAACTGCGCTGCTGGTACTTGTTGTTGCAGTTGTTCGCCAGTCTGTGCCTTTAGCAGCTGATAAACATGTCTTACCCCAATTGCCGTCCCAACCTGGATACCGTAGATCACTTTACCACGTTTGTATAGCACATGGCCCATGGCCCATTTAGGATAGTGCATGCGATAATCTCTCGCCAGAACTTGTTGACCAACATTAAAGGCTCGCTTCCGAGCACCGTGTCGGATGTTGAATTGACGCTCCATCTGATAGTTGCGGGACAGTAACTGATCATTCCTGGGTCTGAGGGCATCATGCGGCACACGGATTTTCCTTTGAAACAAAGTTTCTGCCGGAGATAAGGCGTTCGGTGTCTGCAGATTCGGAGTTGTGCAATACGTCAAAAAATATGTCAATAATATCCTCCAAGGTACCTTCCCCCTTCAGTTTTACCAAAGCTCTTTTAAATGTATCCACATAATGTTCCGCTTGCCCGTGGACGATCGCGTTTCTGCGACAGAAGACGACAAATTCAGATGAGGTAAATTGTATACCATTGTCCGAAACCAACGTGTGGGGAACACCGAAACGAGAAAATATGTATCGGAGAGCGGAGACAATGGCTGCTGCGGTGGTTCTCACCATTGGAATCACCTCCGGCCATTTACTGTGGGCATCGACAACGATGAGAAAATAATGACCAGCAAAGTCGACATAGACCCTTGACTATGGTTCCGTTGGTATTGACCAGGATTGCAATTCCGTCTTCCTTTGCTGTTTAGATACACTGGCACATCGGGGACAATTCTTGGTTAAATTCTCTATCTGCGAATCCATCTAGGGCCTATACACATAGCTTCGTACCAGCGCTTTCATGCGATTCATTCCTGGGTGGCCAGTATGAAATTGTCGGAGTACTCTCTGTTGAAGGATGTGAGGAATGACGACGCGATCTGAGAACAGCAGGCAATTTCTGACGACTGATAGTGCTTCCTTCCGTCGGTGGAATTGTTGAAGCCTCGGCGTTGTAACTCTCTTAGGCTAGCCATTTAGGTGAAAACCGATCACTTGTCGTAGGGTAGAATCATGATGGGTCGCTTCCTGCACCATTTCGAACGTTACTGGTAAGGCACCGGAAATGTCAGACACAACTTGATGTACTTGAGCTTCTACGGAGATTTGAGCAACTACCAAATCTAAAGCAGTTAGTTCCCTTCAGAAATTTGAAAAGCACGGTAAGAAGACGAAAACGGGCAGATGCATGCATCTACCAGTTTTTGTCTTCTTACCGCGATTTTC
Organism: Dicrocoelium dendriticum; assembly: GCA_944474145.2. Lineage (NCBI taxonomy): Eukaryota > Metazoa > Platyhelminthes > Trematoda > Plagiorchiida > Dicrocoeliidae > Dicrocoelium > Dicrocoelium dendriticum. The sequence goes on from OX104066.1 coordinate 108,527,892, forward strand.
AAACTACCAAATCCTCTGGTTCTTGATGCTGTGTACCAATTAAACGAGATAACGCATCTGCTTGACCAATGTTGTGTGTAGCTTGATATTTGACGAAGAAATCGTAACCAAGTAGAACAGTTGCCCAGCGTTGGAGACGACTGGCCATGCAGACTGGAATGCCTTTCTTTGATCCAAAGATTGCGACCAAGGGTTTGTGATCAGTGAACAGCGTGAATTTTCTTCCATAAAGCATTTTGTGAAATCGCTTGACTGCAAACACTATAGTCAGAGCTTCTTTCTCGATCTGTCCATAGTTACGTTCCGCTGGGGTGAGTGATCTGGCTGCAAGTGCGACAGCTTTCTCCGAGCCATTTGGGAAAAGGTGGGATATGACTGCCCCAATTCCGTAGTCTGACGCGTCAGCAGCAACTATGATCTCCAGCTCCGGATTGAAATGCGTTAGCAATAAGTCAGAACACAATATAGACTTGACATTATCAACTGCGGCTTGACATTCAGGAGACCACGCAAATTTGCGATCCTTTACCAAAAGTTGGTTGCACGGCCCTCGTAACCGATGCATTTCGGGCACAAAAGAGCTGCAATGACTGATCAACTCCAAGAATGATCTGAGCTTCGCCACATTGTCAGGGGGAGGCATCTGTTTTATGGCACTTAAGTTGGAAGGATCCGGACGACCTTTGGACGGATAGGGGAAGATAGATTTCGGACTTGTGAATTTTCTGGCGAGTCTGTGGTTTGATATCCAAGCAAGCTTTAAAAGCACGTAATTTCCCAAGTAGGTTAGTATCGAAAACCCTAGAAAAATTTTCAAGAGTGTAAGTAAGTCGGAACTACTGTTCACCTACTTGACAGATTTCAATATTTCTGGCATGTACTTTAACCAGTTCCTCCCAAGTAGGATCGGTTCGTCTGTGTTGACAACGATTAAAGGAGGAGTCAAGGTATTTACTTCCACATCACACGGGCCCAAAACATCGGGCATGTACCCAGTGTAGGATCGTAATTTAGATTGAGTTGGAGTCATAACTAGGTTGGGTAATGTTCGGTCGTTGGTCAATGTGACCGAAGCCTCAGTATCGATCTCCAGGCATATCAACTGTTCTTCAATATCTAAAGAAAGATTTAAAGAAGAAGAAGAAGAAGAAGAAGAAGAAGAAAGAGCTAACGAAGAGTTCATGCATGAAAAACTAAGAATGCAAAACGCACTGGGGCGTAGCGACCAGGTAACCATAACTTACGACTTCATGTTTTATGCGGTGTATCCGCAAGAACATATTGACTTGTTTCGAACCGGCACCCACTAAGACACACTGGCAGAACTTGTTGGAGATACCATATGAAAGTTTTTGGATGACTGTCCCATGACAGTGCTTGGATTGAGTTTGCTGGCTATTTCAATGATATGATTAAATCTGCATTGGTTAACAAGCCTCTTCGTTCTGCAAGGGCACAATCTTTCATTGGGAGTGAAACCCGAAAACACATGACAGTAAGAGACACCGCATGGCGTGTGTATAGAGGGAACCCCAGCCTTGACAGCTGGAGCAAACATGTCATGCATCGTAAACACTGTACCACATTTGTGCGCGAGGACAAATTAGTACATCAGCAGAGTCTAACGGAACGGTTTTGCGTTAACAAAACCTTTTGAATATATGCATGTATGTATTGGAAACAGTTTAACCAATAGACATGGAGCCAAAGAAAACCATTGAAAGCATAGGAATAATACAGGTTTAATCACCACATCATCAAAATGGAGCATTAGCTGAAGGTGAGCAACATATTTCAGCTAAGGTGCCGTAAGAAGAACCGAACTGTTTTACTATCTTTTCACACGCCACTTCACTATTTTCTCGTTTTCAAGTGTTAGGCATTAGACACGTGAATCTAAACAAATATGTATACCAATCTTCCCTGATTTTGACTGCACACCATATCCTGTATTGTTTCTTGCCATCAACACTCGTCGTCCTTTGGTCTCCAATCACACAGGCCTATGCATCGAACAAATTCAAATGCTGACCCCAAGTGGAGGGCTGACCACCCCGCGGTCTCTTCCAGCCCAAAGTTGTATGACCGAAAAGGGCGCAACAAGGCAAACACTCAGATGACGTACGCAAAATGTGACTGAGCCATCTTAGCTGACGAAGCCAAACCAGTTTGTTGATGGTCATGCCCGCATCTCCCAAGCTACGACGTCGGACTTCGCCATTGGCGATACGCTGCTGTCAATATTCACGAGCAATCTTACTCAAACACCCATTGTCGAAGGCCGAGAGCCGATGCATGTTATCCACGCGAACTGACCACATATACAGACACGTGAACAGCTTCGGAATGTGAAGCTTGGTGTCCCCCGACCCATCTCAGCAAATGGTTGTGCTCGAACCACCGAGGATGCAGCCAAGGTTTTACAAATACAATATGCTCCAATTTTCCGTCGTGCTGCCAGCAGGTGTAACATCCGTGTCCCATTCTCCCAAATCGCAGTATTTACAAACGTCACGTTTAGTTCAGCGACCATTTTGAGGAAGCTGCTATCGTTGAGTACGCATACTTCTCCCGGAGTTGACAACATTCCCCGAAAGAACTGCACGTGGTAGCTGCGAGGATAGCTGGGCCATTAACGAGATTATTCCAAAGATGTCTAGACAAACAGCAGGTCCCTAGCATGTGGAATGAGGGCATCATAATCCTGATTGTCATGAGGGATAACCGTTCAGAGGTCGCCAACTATCGCTCATTGCTTTTCCTCCCGGTGCTCTCAAGGGTCATGGAATGGGTCATAGTTGAGGTTGTCATGGGCCACTTTGAAAGAGCTAATATCATAGCACGGCAGCAACACGGATTCAGTTAACATCGGTCATGTACAACCACTCTTCTGATTGCCCGTGGCAGTTAGACCGAGATATACAACATTAGGAACCGTACTGATGTCATCCACCTCAACCGCATGGATCACTGTGTAGTTCTACAAAACCTGCGAGAGTACGGGGTTGTGAACCCTGTCCTTGAATGGATCGGAAAATTCCTCCTTCAGCTGCACCTTCACGGACGCCGCGGGGTACCCACGGACGCCGCGGAATTTTCTGCTACCACGCGCTGGATCCTGCTTTTTCTCTGGAATTACTGTATTTTACGTGTGTTGCTGTGTTAGTTGTGCACCAAACTTTTTAGTTTCGTGTGTTCATCAATCCGTGAAAGTTTCGTGGAATTCCGCTTGATATCTTCGGAGATCTCAGTGATTTACGGCTCTGCCCGTCATTTTGGAATTTGTGATCGACATCTTGCTTGTCCTCGTGCTTGAAAAAATACAACAACTATGCCGAATATCATGCAACGACGTATCTGCTCTTCAGCTAATTGCGGCAAAGCCCTTAAAATGGGTATAACGTGCCGAAACTGCAGTGGCTCGTTCCACCCGAGCTGTATAGGAAAGTCCGCCCAAGAAGCAAGGCAAATAAACAAGGCAGCTGACGCATTTTGGTTTTGTCCAACTTGCCAGTTAACTCCAGTGGTCGGTTGTTTATGTGCACTCATGGAAAGGTGCGATACTTTGAATGCAACAATCGCTTATTTGTTGAACGCCAGGCTTGCACCACCGGCCGCGAATATGGCCATGATTGTACCACAGTCGGTCAAAGAAAGCTCCACCTCGAGGCCGAAAAAAAGGGCTAGACGCTCAAGCCGCGCTGCAGCCTCAGTTTCTCCAAATCCCCTGCCTCACTCAACTCCCAAAAGCGGACGAACATCCAGAGTACTGGTGTCCACACCTTTGAGTCACACGCCCCACCTCCATTCAACAGCAACCGCGGTAGCTCCGGGGCAAACCTCTTCCGCCGTAGAGAAAAGTCGGGCGTCGTACGCCTCAGTCGCCTCCATGCATACACCGGCTGAATTACCTCCGACTCCGGTGGCCTCACCAAGCAACAGTAAGTTGACCAGACTCCAACAACCAAACAATCCGTTTAATACCGTGTCTGTAAGTCATGGCAAATCTGCATCCAACGCAAGGAGCCAAGGCGCGTTAACCGTTGTGTGTACAAATGTTCCTGAATCACAGGCGAGTACAATAAAGGGGAAGGTGTTGGATGATCGTAATCAGTGGAAGTCTATATGTACTGCGATTGGCATTTCGGTTGAACCTGCAATGCTGAGACGAGTCACACGTCATCCAAATTCAGCGCACTACGGTGAACCCCGACTTCTCCGGGTGACACTAAACTCCACCAAGGACACAGAGGCAGTCCTACTATCGTCCAACAGGCTTCGTCATTCATCACTCGAGGCGCGCATACTTCCTGATATCCCCTGGAATGAACGTCCGAAAAAGATGAGCAACCGTGAGGAAGTTCGTAAAGCCGAGGCGAAACGGACGATAATTGTGTACGGGGTTCCTGAACTCCAAAACTCAACCTCTGATGCAGCGGATGCACATGACCGAGAGCAATGGAGTTACATCCGCCACGAAATCTCCCTCAATAATATCATCGCTAAGCGGTTGACCAGGATTCCATTTTCACCCAACTACAAAGGGAACGGGCCCAGACTTATGAAGGTGGTGCTTCAATCTGAGTTTATGTTACCGCTCGCCTTGGAAAACTGGTCCAAATTCCGCATGAAGCTGCCAGCGGAAATTCGATTAAAGGCATCAGGTACGCTGCCACGGATTACCAACGACTCACGGGGAGCGATTAAATTGTTGAACCATCCACTCATGCAACTTTGTGAAGGCATAGATTTATCGACAACCACAATATCCCACGAAACACGGCTGAACACGGGGGACCAGCAGGGCCCGAAAGGCCGCGATCAGTCGTCTAACCGAAAGCAAACTCAAAGGCAAACGTCACCACAAAAAAACGGTTAATGGCCGACCCGTTAACGGTCGGCACAAACTCCATTCCTACCACAACCTGTGCTAGCTCACTCTTGGTTACAAAAGCACTATCCTGCATGTATACTAATGCACAAGGCCTCATAAGTAAGTTGGCAGAACTCCGTCACCGTTTGGCTTCGGAGCCTCGAGACATCATAATGATCGCCGAAACCTGGCTGAGCGGCGAAATCACAGACGCTGAGATTGCCATACCGGGTATGTCACTTCTCCGGAACGACAGAACGGGCAAGGGCGGTGGCGTGCTCATTTATTTCCGAACGAACCTTCGTTGTGAGCTCATAGACGATCCCCAGACTTGTGTCACCGACGTCCTTTGGTGCAAACTGTGGTTAGAACGCAACGACGTATGCCTTCTCTCTGTGGTTTACCGACCACCGAAATCCACTCCGGAAAGGGACAACAGACTTATCTCCGCTTTTCGCTCCGTGCTTAATCAGAAGTACAGCCACATCCTCGTTGCAGGAGATTTCAACACCCATGACTTGGAAAATCCAGCATCCGAGACAGAAGTATTCAAGGCATATTTGCAAGAGCTACTCTCTAGCACCTTCTTGTATAACCACGTCACCGTTCCAACCAGGTTCAGAACAGGAAACAACCCATCGATATTAGATCTAGTGCTCACTAACGAAGAGCTCATGGTCGATGGACTAAAGGTGTGCAGTCCTTTGGGCCGTAGCGATCACGTGACTTTGCAGTTCGATTACATCTGCTACGCCGAATATCCAGCTGCGGAGCTCGAAACGAGGCAATCTGTTACCCGTTACCACGTTCTGTCTGCTCTAGTTGAGAATACCAGTTGGACGTTTCTAGCTAACTGCACCCCAGAACTAGCCTGGGAGACATTTGTGAACACCATCACGTCACTAGTCATAGAAGCCTCAACACCAAAAGTTTCCCAACATCCCCGCACAGCGAAATCATTCTTGCGAAGCCGGACGCGAAAATGCATGACTCTAAGGGATCGGGCATGGCGCATGTATAAAAGCAACCCCAGCGCAGAAAACTGGATGGAATACGTTTCGCATCGCAACTACTGTGTGCTTTTGGTTCGCGAAGACAAGAGAACGCATCAGCAGGAGCTAGCCAAACGATTCTGTTCGAACAAAAAGCTTCTTTACAAACATGTGAATGGACTTCGCAAGGTGCAACGGGGAATCCCACCACTTAATACGACCAATGGGTATACACATACTGCGAAGGAGGCGGCCAACGCATTACGGGCCCAGTACTCCCCAATCTTCCAAGGTGTACAAGCCTCGACGTATATTCCGCCACTAGTTACCCCACCGTCCGTTTTATCCAACGTCACGTTCACTGCAGAAATGGTGCTGCAAAAGCTGCTATCCTTGCGTCCACACAGCTCTCCCGGGGCCGATAACATTCACCCGAAAACATTACAGGTAGCTGCCATCCACTTGGCCGAACCACTAGCTGCATTTTTTCAGCGCTGTTTCGATGAGAACATCGTACCTTCGAGGTGGAAACAAGGAGTAATAACGCCCATATACAAAGCAGGAAGTCGATCGGATCCTGCCAATTACCGCCCCGTAACGCTTCTGCCTGTGATCGCCAAAGTCATGGAAGCGGTGATAGCAGATGCGTTAATGGGATACTTGGAAAACTACGGCATAATTGCGCCAGAACAGCATGGGTTTCGTCAACATCGTTCATGTACGACGAATCTGCTGATAGCTCGTGACAACTGGACCGAGACTGTCGATGAGGGAACAGGAGTCGATGTTGCATTCTTGGACTTTTCGAAAGCCTTCGATCGCCTGGATCATCGAATCCTGCTCATTAAACTCCAACAGTACGGTATCGGAGACCCGTTGTTAGGATGGATCGGTAACTTTCTTTCTGAACGGCAGTTAGAAGTTAGAGTTCGATCATCCTTTTCCGATCCGATTCGAGTGGGATGCGGCGTACCGCAGGGTTCGGTACTTGGGCCTCGTTTGTTCCTGCTTTTCATTAACGATCTAGTAAGAGTTGTTACGTCGAAATTCTTACTCTTCGCGGACGACCTCAAAGTTTGGCGGGCGATAAAACGATCGGACGACCATGAAGTCCTACAGCGTGACTTGGATGAGGCCTGGAATTGGTCGGTGAGAAACGCCCTGCCGTTTAATGTGAACAAATGTCGCGTTGTTCATATCCGCCATCGACAAGTCCACGTCTACAAGCTTGGGGCACACGATCTGAAGACCACCACTCAGGAACGCGACTTGGGTGTGCTGGTACAGGAAGACCTCGGGTGTTCCAAACAGTCAGATTCCGCTTCTAAAAGGGGCAACCAGCACGTTGGACTCCTGCGAAGAGCATTCGGAATTTTGGATCCATCCATCTTCTCTTTGATGCTGAATGCCTACGTGCGTCCTCACGTCGAATATGCAATCCAGGCCTGGCAACCCTGGCTAAAACGTGACCTTGCAGCGCTTGAGACCCCACAGCGTCGAGCAACGAAAATCGTCAAGGGCTTGCGCCACACTCCTTACCAGGAACGACTGGAGATACTCGGAGTGTTCAGCGGACGGTACCGGCGACTTCGTGGAGACCTCATACTAGTGTACCAGATATTGAGCGATCCCAGTCACGTATGCCGCCACCTCTTGAAGCTCAGCCCGAACACTAACCTTCGCGGTAACAGTTTAAAGCTGAGCCAACAGTACAGTCGTCTAGAGTGTCGGAGAACCTATTTCTCCCTCCGGGTCTGCGGGCCCTGGAACGCCCTTCCAAACTCAGTTGTTTATGCCCCCACATTAGATACGTTTAAAAAACGATTGGACGTCGCACTGAGCCCCCTGCGCTTTGTTTTATGAACGAAAACGCTTGTATATATTTAGGCTGACCAGCCTCTTTGGATTTATACCCCAAATTCACGGTCGTAAATCTGTGCGAACCGGTGAGTACTCCATTTTTATTTGCTACCATCACCAACGATAACAATTTCTTAGCCAGTTTTGCGTCGTACCACTTTATCCCCCTAAAACTGTTATACTTCTACCTTTTATCTCTCTGACGCTCCTTACTTCAACCACTTATGTGGTTTGCCAATCTGTTAGTATTTCTATTGCCAACCTGCGGGACTCGTTAAGTGTATGCTTTTTTACCCGTCATATACCATTGTTCCATTGTTCGAGTACGGGGCTCATTTTCTGATCCAATTAATGTGGATTGCCGTGTTCCGAAAGGGTCAGCGTTGGGGCCGCGCTTATTCTTAGTCATCATCGACGACTTTGTGAGTGTTATCGAGTCGGATTTCCTGCTTTAGCCTATAAGATTAAGGTATGGCAGGCTATTGGCTGTCAGAAAAATCATGATATGTCGTAACACAACTTAGCCCTCACTTTTACATGATCAAAGGCACATCTACTTCCGTTTACCAAGAACAAGTGCAAAACCTTGCCTGTTCTCCACAAGCACACTAACGCATACAAGCTTGGATACGACGTACTGAAAATCGCCTTACCGGAGAGCAACATTGGGGTGATGAAGCAAGACGAGTTCCGCTGTTCGGCGCAGCCCTTGTAGGCATTCAAAATCGGAAACCAAACTGCTGCTCTCTTAAAGAAGCTGTTCGGAACTTTCGATCTCACCATCTGCCCCCAAATGCTCAATGCGTATGTGAGGCTCCCTGTAGAGTACGCGATGCAGGCGTGGCAAGCCTGGTTAAAACGCGATTTGGCTGCACTGAAGATCGCATAGTGCTGGACACCGAAAAATGTGAAGAGATTGTTTTGCCTGCCTTACCAGATGTGACTGACAACTTTAGCACTGTACAGCAGAGGCAAGCACCGTCTGCTGGAAAGACCGCATTTTGGTGCACTATATTCAGAAATACCCGGGTCACGATTGCCGCCACCTGAAGCTGAGCCGTAACACCGATTCGAGGCGTCATTATCTGAAACTGGTCATTCACTGCAGTCGGCTGGTGTGACGTCGGAATTAATTTCCACTTCGCGTTTGTCAACCATGTGACGCTCTTCGACTTCTGTCATTTCTGTGCCCACACTACCCATTTTTAAAACACGACTCAACAATGATTCACACCAACTACATTACTTGAACTGATTTTTCCTCATTGAATGACAACAAGACGCAGATAAACATTATGTTCGCCAATCCAACCAAATCGGGGTAAACCGATGTACCTTTGTGTTAAAGTTGAGAATATGGCGATTCCACGGATGCGTTTTCCAATTTTGTGCAACTTGCTTGAACTATGGTATTCCCACAAACCATCCCATGGGAATTATCAAGCCTTCGCTTCTTTATCCGTATTATACCTTTGTTCCGTTGCTATGTTGGGGGCGTACGATCTGCAGACAAGATCTCGTGGCGGTGACCCCAGTGTGTTGGTACAGAACGCCCTCGGTTGTTCAAGATAGACAAAGTCTGCTTCAGAAGGTGGTAACCCACATGCTGGTCTCTTGCGGAAGGCATTCGGGTGTCCGGATTCATCCATCTATTCTCTGATGCTGAATGCCTACGTCCGTTCACCGCGTCAAATTCGCAATCCATGCTTGGTAACGTTGGCTAAGAAGTGACTTGGCAGAGCTCGAAACTCCTAAACGTCTCGCAACGAAATTTGTCAAAGGAGTGTGCAACCCTCCGTACCAGCAACGACTGAAGACACTCCGCGTGTTCAGTGGGTGCTACTGGCGGCTGCGATGAGACCTCAAGTTAGTTCTCCGAATAATGTCCGACCCTACTCACATATGTCGCCATTTATTTGTGCTCAGCCCGAACTCCAACCTCAGAGGCAATAGCATGATATTGATTCAATCACGCAGTCGCTTGTATTGGCGACGAAAGTACTTCTTCCTCCGGGTTTGTCAAGCTCAGTTGTGTGTGCCACGAAATTAACTGTTTTCCAAAAACGCTTGTACATCGAATTGATCGCCAAGCACTTCGGTACATGAACGCATATTCTGGCTATACTCAGGCCAACTGGCCTCTTTGTAATTATGACCCGCATTGACGCATGTACATCTGTGCAGAAAGGCGAGCAAACTGCTTTTTACATACAGCGAGTATTAACCATAACATTCAGGTATTTCGTTGTGTCTGGTGCTTACTCCTACAACGCTCCTTCTTCACCCCTTTCGTCTATAACTCCATCGATGCGTATTTCATTTTGTCCACTTTTATTTGAATTTCGCTTTCTGCGATTACCAACCCACGGGACTTGTTAACACTGTGTATTCTCACCGGTTACAAACCACTGTTCCATTGTTCCATACTCTCCAACCTTGCATCATCTTGCCTTTACCTCTTTCCAAATAAGAAATAGCTTCTGTAGGGGTAACATTATCCTGACGATGAGACGAAGATTTCTGAGGTTATGACAGCCTAATCCAAAGCGGTACACAAATGTGCTCTGTTCAGCTGTGTAAAGCGAAGGAAAAAAATGTGTAGATCTGGGTTGTGCCTATGTAGAGAAAGATAAATATTTGTGCCAAGCATTGTTATTCTATGTGTACGAGATATTGATAAAAGAAAATATTTACTGCACGGCCCTCATAACTTTTTCCCCGATTCTGCAATTTATGATTTTACCGTAGCGGGCTACGATACCGTGCATCATAGTATTCTGGAACGGATTTCAACAAGACTATAGATACTCGATTCTTTCCATTATTAACTAGCCCATGTTTTTACCATGCAGCGTCATTCCGGACCGAGGCTACCCATGGGATCTCGTCAGGTTTAAGCAGTGGTTGATTAGAAGAAACTTGGCATGAAACCAGCGTACCGTCGCTAAGCGGTTACTAGACCACACTTCATTCAGCCATCCATAAATAGACTTTCCATAGAGCTCAGGAACTTATTCAGTAAGGTCTTTGTTAATTTTCAAGGTAGACCGGAACCATAGATTGTTCCAGTAGATGTTGTCGTTTGTTCACTTCATTGAGTCAGGATGGCATTTGGTGGATTTCACCGACATCTAAAATAGCCAGCGCAACACGCACCCCTCACGTCACGTGTCCCATCTCAAACTTCGCCCTTCTTTTCACCAGAGAGCATTGTTTCTGGAACAAAACGGAGATTATAAGTTTAAGCATAGTTACAAAAAGGAAGAAGATTTCCAGCAGCTTGATTCTCCAATGATAATTCGATCAACACGCACATTGACATAGACCCAATATACCAACAACTCAGAAAGATCTTCAGTGCATCGAACGACCACGTTCATAACAAAGTACACGATGAAAAACTCTAGCAACCCTTCAACTGCAGGGAAAATGGACGAAAATTACGAGGTGTAGATGGAGGAAGTGGCGTATTAACGTCATCTGTCCGTCGAACACGGATGAACGATTCAATCACCAAGGTTGCCCACTGCAGATCACCGCAACGACGATGCCACTTCGCGTAGTGGCGAAACGTATACAAGAATTTTATGGAGCTCGGCGAACCTAACAGGATCTGAATACCCAACTCGGGCTACCAGTGTTTCAAATTATTCCGAATCAAGTGTAAGGGCAAATAACTGACCAGATTAACTCAAATGGCATAAATAATGCACGTGAAAATGAGCACTGCACACTCTGGTTACAGCAAGGCAGCACTGGGTCCATTGCCATCTCCGCTTTCGATCATAACGTAGACACTTGGTCTCAACTGGTACTAAACTGTGTATTCTGGCTAGCTTACAAGGCGCTGCAGCTCCGTTTGAAAAGCCTACGCACCTGTACAATAACAACGGCGTAAACAATTTGCATTCGGTCGCTACAGCCGCTGTTGTGTTCTCAAAAGAAGCTCAGCCAGGTTTTGCAGATACCTAGGTCGATGGGGCCCAGCATCAGCTCACCCGTAATACAGCAATTATCAGATTAATGCTTCGGTCGTTCGTTGATCTCTGATCATTACCCGCATGTGAATTATGTCGTCTGCGCTATCGCGGTCATTCTTAACCCTATGTATGTGCCCCATGCTGAGGCTGATGTTGCATCCATGATGTTTCTTCACCGCAGTTGGGCTAAACCAACATACACTTAAACTTTCTTTTTGAGGTGGACAAAATGCATTACATTTTATTCGGTTTGTTCTGTGTACCTGTTAATCTACTCCTAACTTGCACATGTCGCTCATGCAAATTGTGGTAAACTTGCGTAATTGTCTCACGTGGTATTTTTTTAAAATAACTATCGGACATTTTGTACTTATCGCGGATTCGCTTATAACCAATTTCTTCCATGTGCTCATTTAGCGAGTATTTAGGTCGTCATATGCATTTACTTTGTTTGATATCGGGATTTCGAATGATTGGCTGTTGTTTGACATCCCAGGTGTGGCTGCGCTTGATGTGCATGTTGACAAGGTGCCTACCTGTCTATTACCCACTACCCTGTCTATACTGGCTCCAGGAGACAGTTGGTCGTTGCTGCAGTGGACGGGGTGCACGGTCCTTGTGGCCGTGCTAGGCTCGAAGAGTGATTCCCTGCACTCAGTGTGGAGCGGACTACGGTCCAGTCACCACCTTGTGTGCGGTTGATTCCCCAAATACAGCGTGCTTGTGTTTGCCTGTGAAGGAGTGTGGACCGGCTCCGTTAATGAAACGTGGCTCCCATCCGCATGCCTCCCGGTCTTATTCCTTCGGGTTTACACTGGATATGTGGTGTGTGCATGGAGCTGTGGGTGGTGCAGCGCATGCCACCTATGGTCCTTCTGTAAGCGCATGCGTCCTGTGGCTGGCCATAGTGACAGGCATATCCGAAACCGGATGTCGCCAACCATGTATGTTAGTAAACGTCCAATGATTAGTTGATGAATATAACATTTCACCTTCAGTTTTCTGTCCAAGGATGTGCTGCTTACCATTTGTTCATTGCTCATGATCATGTAGACATGATTTCTGAAGGCTTAGCATATAAATCAATACTATATACGTTTGTATTATGACTAACTTTTGCCATTGATGCATGAGCCTTTTAAGGCCAGGTGACTCGGTGCATACTTGGCTTAACCTCTATGTCAAAGTGGGATGAAAACTGCGAACAATGACACGAATCAGTGGCTAGTTACTTTACTGTTCAACAGGCGAAACAGCGTCGAACGTTTCCGGTTGACGTGCATCGCGGTTCTTTCACATGTAAGGCATTTCTGTTCCGGTTGCTACTGATTCACGCGCCCACTTCAGTCCATAGGTTGACGCTGTTCAGACTGGCCTGGATAAAACAACCCGTCACGCTTTCGAAACTCCCAGCCCATCCGTACTCTCTGTGCCATTATTAGTCTTGGTAGTTTCCACGGCCTCAACCTTTACTCTTTGGCCTACCACTTGTACTCCTCTCCTAATGATCTCGATGCCGTCTTAGTCGATTTCGTGCCCCACTTGCTATTATCATCTGATGCGTGGTAGACATATGGGGTAAAGCAGATTCCAATCAGAGCATCCGTGGATGTTGACTGGTTCTCCGAGCTGGGCAGCTTTATTACAGACATTACACCACTTGTTGAACTGGCAAATTCGGTGCGTGGAAGTAAGTGGCTTCATAGTAAATACTGAACATCCAGCAAATCCGCCTGTGCCCAAAAACCTCGATCAACTGCATCGGATATCTCTTTCTCACAAGAAGGGCTATGGAAGTGTTGGCTTGTTTGTGAGAACCTGTTGCGTTGAGGAGCCATCCTACTCTACCGAAGCGAGACTCGGCCCCTCCGATCTAAGGATCTGCCGCGCCTTAAAGTCTGTGATCATCGTTGCATGCGAAGCATTGCTGGCGTCGGATGGCACCAGCGTGTCCGCAACGATGATGGGCGTAGGTCAGTACTAGGCAGTGATAACCAGGCTAGTGCCTTGGAACAACGGACCTCGCTGAATAAATTGCGTTGCCTTAGACACGTGTTACGTATGCCCGATCACCGCCCACGGAGGAGGGCCTTGTTTAGTCTACCAAGTGTAGGGTGACGCAAGGCTGGAGGTGGACAAAAGTTGACTTGGTAGCGGGAAGTGAAGTCACTGACGACCAACCTGGATGCCGTTGGTCCGTCTCGTCTTCCGGGCTAGAGTCCACATGACTCGCCTTGTGCTTGGTTCGAGATGTACAGGACGTGGCTGGTAGTGCACAGCAGTGAAGCGTCTGCTTCCGTCTCCTAATCGGATTGACTGTTTAAAGTGTGCTTGATACTGTTATCTGCTGGGTAATGGCTGTTTATGACACTGGGCAGTGAAAGCCGAAAGGAAGCTGTTTCGTCGACGCCTCTTTATCTTTGCACGGTAGCCAGCTGTTTGTGACGGTATGCTGGTAACACAAGGTTTAGACGCCTTGACCCTGAATATTTGCTTAGGGCATCATGCTTGTATGGCAGCGAAGCATCGGTTCAAATAGCTGATGTACGGCTGTGGATGATGGTGATGATGTTGTGGATGATGATGGTTATGGTTATGATGAGGATTATGCTGCTGATTATGATGAACAATGATTTATACCCGCTAAAATAGCAATTGCTTGACAAGTCCCGTAGGATAGTGTGGGTACAACTACAATATCAAAAGATACTTGAGTTGTCTGTTTGAGCGTTTATCAAGCAGATACGCCGCTGAATAATAGTGCTATAAGTGGGAATTGAATATAAACGACACGACAGCATGGGGACAGTTATATTTGACGTACTCCGTGAGAAAAGAAGAAATGAGAGTACCCAGTTCTGGACGGCTTCCTCAGATTTATGTGACAAGTTAATCTTTTTTGAAGGGATACTCAATGTATTCCAAAGTAGCACAGTTTAGACAACAAAGTGATAGGGGTCAAGGGAATGCTCCAATCGTTGTTGAAACTATCCAAGGTGGGGAAGAAACAACGAAGTCTGGGAGAGTCCGAGGGTTGACAAGCCCGGAGCATAAAATAATTCCGCCATCATTTCATTCGGTTATACTGCTCACTCAATTTCAGAGGGTTACCTCTGATGATGGTGTTATGGCTGAATTTCAGAAAGTGACGGCATACGTGTTCACGGTCAGTCAATATTTGGTAGACTAATATGAGATCGGCGCGCAGCCTTCGGTAGTGGCCACTGAAAACTTCCAATGACTTCAGCATTTGATGGTAAAACAGATTTCCTAGCCCATTGAGATTCTTTGTAACCCTGTGTTGAGGTTTCTGTTCGGGGCTGTCAAATTACCCTGCAAAAACGCACCAGAAACTCCGGCATAGTGGCTGTGGAAAGCAGCGTTCAGCTACTCCGAGACGCGGTCTAACTGCGCACCTGCTGACAAGGTTTTTCTACAAACTATCACTCTGTCGTGGTAGCAATTTTCCCTAACTAAATGACCCTAGCATTGTCTGTGATTCGCCCTTTGTTGGTCGTAAAAGAGCCTTCAGAGGACCGCCTGTCTCGCTTTCTCTTCGCCTTCGTCGGTCTGGTCACCTGATTTTGTGTGGGTCGTTAGCCGGGAAGTGTTCGCGCCCGAGTCACTAGTGCGTGTCTGCCGTGACCTCGTCTCGTGTGCGTGCGTTCCGAGGGCTCAGCGTCTACCCGAATACGTGCGGCTAGGATGGTTCTCACGATCGCTCGATTTCAATCTCACGAGCTATGTCTTCAGGTCAGCGCAAATCCGTCCGATTGGTCAGCGTTCCAGGCGGTTACCGTAGGCGTGCTTCAACCGTGCCAGTGACAATCTTATCAGGCATCTACGCAATCATAACAGAGGCGTTCTCAATCGTAACAGTTTCTCTGGCAATTCTAAGTCTCGCTTTAACCAAAGTTGCTAAGCTTGGATGATGATGATGAGCTGAGACAGGTACTAGTAAGTGGGAATGTGATTCAGTTTAAAGTGAAAGCCTGTTCAGTCATTAGGGCCTTATACGAGACACGCAATTTTTACGTGCCACGTGCTCTCAGTTCTGCTTAGCCTCTGGAACGCAGGCACGCTTTCACTCACACACAAGCAGATTCCGGTATAGCGCTTAGAGAAACGGAGTAAAATCATGTTCCTCTGCTTGTCAGAACGTAAAAATGCTTGAAAAATACATCTAGATGGCTGAATAATCTCGACAATGAAGCCATCGGGTGATGACATCCTATTCGGGATTTGCCCTCCCTTGTGCCCTTTGGCAGTCACATAGTCTTTGGTGGCACATGGACATCGATTCACTTGTACCGCACCAACCAAAGCTTTATCAGCACATCGTTTTCCCCTGTAAACATGAAGAAATATGGGGTTGGGGCACGTGCGAGGGAGCCAGAGACCTTCTGTAGCATTCTGACGAACGTATCGGTAACCCATGAGGCAATCATCGAATTGAAACTGAAGATGTAAGTGCAGCACGAAAAAGCACGCTCAGTTTACGAGCTCCCAGCTTACACGAGGTCAATGTCTGCTTTTTCGCTTACCCGTGCCAATTTTGAATATGTAATTAACATTTTTTCTGGGCATACAGCTTCCCATGAAAGAATAACGCCATGCTTTCACTGGTATATAGACTGTGCATTGCCCTCAGCTAAGGTTTTCACTAACTGTCATTTAAAAATTTGGCAGACCTAACACACTACGAAGGTAGTAAAGGACAGCGAAGTTCGGTCGTGCAGTTACACTTCAATCATACCAGTGGAATACATACGTCAAATAAATCAGCAATGGAGTGGAGTATCAATGAAGTTAAATGTCTGTCTTTTGATGGTGTGTATACTTACTTATATCAACTTAACTGACAGCTCTTGGACACCTTTCTCTCGGTTGCGTTGCTTAGTTAAGAAGCAGGAAAGAATGGGGCCGCTTTTTCCGTCGAAGCGCAGTTCCTTGGGGAGCAAGTTGACTGACTAGCCTCTGCTGGTAACCGGAGCTCATTAGAAGGCATCTTTTACAACGTCATTTTCAGCAGTACACGCCAGTACTGAGCACCTATGTTTCACCGTCATGCTACCACACTGGGTTGTACGCACTAGTGCGATCGCGAAACCTGGAAGTAGAAGCCACTGACCAAACCTTTGAGCTCCGCACCTCGGATCCCTCTACTGCCCTGCATCCACGGAAGATTATGCGAACACGGTCTCAATATGACGGGAACTATAAACTAATTGCATTCCGTGACAAGCTCATCATAACCATACCCTGCTATCACAGATTGCGTTCATTTGTAGTCAATTGTTCCCCACCCAAATCACCAGGCAAAACCGTTGGTCTGGTCGTCTTAGATTTGCAGCCCTGTGGTGGATACAATCAAGCCGCGTAACTAGTCTTAGCAATAGCATGCAGTTCACTCCATACCTCCTAATTCTCCCCCTCATTCTTAAGTTAAGCAACCCTCTTCTTTTGACACGTGCTAAACTTACGCGGCAAACTCTGAGAAAGAACAGTTCTCAGCTAGGATTAGTCTGTCTCGTGAAGTTTGTATCTTTAGCTGTCTTAGACGTGGATGCGTAGTGTCACTGATTTATGTACCATCAAGTTGGTCCGAATGGTCAATATTCCACGTTGCCCAATATCGCATGCGCTCTTGAGACAGGGGCCGGAAACTAAAAGAACAACCACTGATCTATTTTCAACCGACTCCAGAGACAACAAAGTTACCACTTTTTCATAAGTCCAGATTTGCGGATGGCACAACGGCTCAACTTTTCACACAAATTCATGCTGGTCTGCAGTCCGCTAGATCAGAAGGTCTAGTGTGGTTTATCCACATTAGAACTGCAACGGAACTTCCATCGCTAACTGGAACAGCAGTTGAAAACTAACCGTGCCCCGACTTTCCCAATTCGGATACGTCGTTCTGTGGAATAGCCCACCAGCATTATACAGATGCTCAGTATATTCGAGAAAAACCCTGGATTAGCTTCAAGAACTCCTTGACCAGAAGTCGTTAGTGGCCATGTTTTTACCTGAAAAATAGCCAGACTGCTTTTCCTGGATGGGTGCAAAATGTTTGACTAGTGCGAATAGAAGATTAGTAGGGAAATATCTCCTGCACAGCTAGAAGCAGTGTGTCCTATTATGTGTAGGAAAAACAATCACAACCCAACCCTGAGCTTACTGATACAAGGATTTGATCACAAGTATACAGAATGCTGTGATCATAGTACTGGAACAGTCTGTAGTGCGCCGATCTGTATTATTATGAAATGTCTGAAAAATGCTCGGTCACAAGTGCGTACATACTGCGTCTCACCCTGGGTGCCATCGGACGGGATACTGTCTTGTGTTACAATTCAGTCTTGCATCATAGAAACAGTGGAGTGATCTGCAAGCAATCATCACATGGCTGTGTCTCACATTTGATCTATGGTCTTGAATAGATGCAAGGTCTGCAGCGTTTCATCCACATTGTGCTAGAGGCTGATATCACATGCACTTGATCAACCACACATGGTCTTATTACAAATGGATGTATGATACAAAGATTAGAAGCTATGACGCAGCTTTGTTTCATAGATAAGACAGTGCCAGAATCAGTAGAGGTCTGCTCACACAGTTGCACTTAAGACGGCATATATTCGCGTGAATCATCGGCAGGCTGATGTAATCAATATGACTTCCAAACATATCCAACCCAGCCGCAACGCCATACCTCATTTTGACAGAACATTTGGTTGGGATGAGCAGAAATGAGTACAACGGCTGGCTTTATTAGCGGCATTTCCCTGCCGAATGATGAGCTGCAAATTCCACATTGATCAAACCGCAGATTGAGCAAAACCTGCATGGTGTTTCTAGCACTTCATTAGGCAAGTCCCACATTTGTCGGACAGGCTCTGTGCAATCCCGTTCTTGGAACAATACGATTAATCAATACAACCGTAGTTGCTGGCACACTGCTTACAAACTCTTACAGTTGCACACTGGGTTTGCAAACGTGCCGATCAGTCTGTGCGTGTTCAACGAGGTTGTATGCAATTCTGCGATTGTTCTGGTTTCGTTCCAGTATTATATACCTACAGCAATGCTTTACTACGATCAAATAGATACCTCATGGCAAGTTTGAAGAGTAGCCAGGGTAACGTTTGCGGAATGCCACTAACTAAACTAATAAAAGTTGCATATCGGCGGCCAGCGGTCAATAGTACAAGACAAAGAGGCCGAAGCTTTGCAAGGTGAAAACAAACTAAATGGCAGATGCGCATCTTTCAGCGAAACACATTTGGCCCAGGGATTCGTTCATTAACTGTTTTATAAAATTATCAAAAGCAATGCGAGTATTGCTTCTTGTTTGTCAGTTATGTGAGAAACTTTACTGTCAACTCGACCTATGAATACTGTTGAGGTAGAGACAACAGACACTACAAGAGCATCCCGCGTTTATCTGACGCAGATATGACGCTTTCATACGGCTCTTTCATCCGTCGTTTTGCTCTACCGATCGGGACTGTAAGCCTCTCAGATTAATAATATAATCGAACTTTAGCAGTTGTCAGCTTACGTAGGTGGAGTAGCATAAATCTATTAATCCATGATAAGTCACTACCCAAATGTCGATATCCTGCGCCGAAAGGCCTTAGTGTCCTCACTCTTTGTAGCTGCGGTTGATGCTATGAACCTTCAGCTTGTTTGGCCGCTCGAGGCTGTAGAATCTGCAGAATGGTGAGGACCTGCTTTCGTAATAGCCACCAGAATTAAAGTGTGTAGTCCAGGTGGTGCATATATATATGGCCAATAGTATAGTCGGAATAGTTCGAAAACGCATAGGAAATACAATAAACAAACGAAGAGAGAAAAAGAATAGAAACAGTGACATGGGAATAGAGTGTCACAGGAGGTCCACCATTGCGCACTGTTGCTTGTCATATCAGATAGTGTTTCCAGCCACGCGTGTTCGCGTTCCTTGCGTCCCGGAGTCACGGAGTCGAGAGCGCCAGATCACGGCTAACTTTGAGGTTAACTCCTTCATGTTTCTGGCCCGTCATACGTTGACTACCAGGCTTTAACTTTCAGCCGAGTTCTGCGAGCTCGAAAAATGCACATCGAGGTAAACGATGAGAATGCATGCAAAGCACATACCCAAGCCACTGAAGTCTGCGCAATAAAATGATGCGGCTCAGTGACCGGCAAAGAATGTCTGATCTGAAAATCCTCCGAAGAACGTTTTCATTACTATTGTGAGGTTGCCGTCGTACACCAGCAGCAGTGATCAAAAACAGTCTATCTACATCCTTTGTGCGGACAGGCCAAGTCTTGCAGCTGTAGAGCAGAACCGCTGTCACAGTGGTAGTGTAATCTCGGCCATTCAAGAATAGAATCAAATCGCGTCGACGCCAGAGATGGCGGAGATCAACAAAATTAACCCGAGCCTTAGA
Organism: Dicrocoelium dendriticum; assembly: GCA_944474145.2. Classification (NCBI taxonomy): domain Eukaryota; kingdom Metazoa; phylum Platyhelminthes; class Trematoda; order Plagiorchiida; family Dicrocoeliidae; genus Dicrocoelium; species Dicrocoelium dendriticum. The sequence continues at coordinate 108,548,035 of OX104066.1, forward strand.
GAAGCGCAAAGAGACCTCATCCGTTAAGCCATTAGCACTGAGCCAACCTCTGAGGTAAACGAATTTGTCTACCATTTACAACGAATGACCTGCAAGGGTAAGAATAGGGCATCGCCTAGTAAGTCCTGTACGGAGGACTCGTAATTCGAGTGGGCGAAGATCATTCCATACTGAGAGGCAGACAGATCCAACCTGCACGGGACCTTTTTGGCGCGGCCTATGAGGAATCGCAGATTACGGCGATGTCGTTTTGTCTTACTCCCAATCCCGAAGTAAGTCTTCAGAGAAGTAGGTCAACACCCGTTGGGTTTGCAGTCATCCAGAGCACCCTCCAGGATTCCGTCCAAAGCGAAATTGAGCAGAAAAGGGGATGCTTGACAGCCCTCTCTCACTCCACTGGTGGCACTAAAGGGGTGCGAGTGTCCACTGTATACCCGCACTCGGCCCGAGGTTTGAGAGCAGATTGCTAGAAAAAAGGTTTACGAGCTCTTGCATGACATTCCGACTTCTCAGTAAACAACTCCAGAGGTTAGCTGGGTCAACTGAGTCAATACACAGCATCTTATGTCTAAAACGTCATGAATTGTTGGCCTCACCAAACGTTTAGACGACGCTCCCAGTATTTAGTGGAGGGTAAAGATATGGGTCGATCCCACTCCTATCTGTGTGAAACCCCAGCTTGTTTTTCACCTTATACTTTGGTTCGCGTTCCAGTTTTTTAAGCTCTCCTTAAAGGCTTAGAATCTAGCACTTCCGAAGCACACAGATGAAACGAATATCTCTGTTGCTGGTCAGCACAAGGGCCAGTTTTTGAGAGACCCGCGTACTCGATTTCCGCTTTAGTGACTCCAAATCTGATGGGATAACTTCAGTGACCCCAAGTCTCTTGAAGGAGGGTTAGTTAACTTATGATTTAGCGTTGGGGCCTTCTATTAGAGGCTTAGAAAAGTTGCCGGAGGGAGGCACTTCGGGCTAGGGGGCTTGTGTATCGCTTCAAGAGGGTGAAGCTCATGCTATGAGGCAACCTCACTCACTCGATGGTGCGAGGCAGTGTGCTTTCGGACACTAGGAAGGCACTCTGGATTCTTGAAATTGGAGGAAACACCTATCGCGTTACTGCCTAGCTTATTAAAAACTGGCCGCCGCCCCATCTCCACAGCTCTCATACATGCTCAAATTCTACACTACTGGATAACAGCAGAGGGTAAGACGTCTTACAGGGTAAAGCTTTGATGTTCTAATTTTTCATCTTGCAAACGTTCCTTTTGACGCCCGCTCATTCCCACTGAAGATGTTGTGCCGCTCGCACAATGATTCCCCTTACAAGCTTCGATTCTTACCTTTCGGTAGACCCCCCCCGCCCCTTCCCGTAAGGAGGGTTTTTGGCGCAGTGAAAGCAACCCCCCGACTTTCGGGATCGTAAGAGGAGGAGCGGCTGAAAAGAGTGATTTGTACTGAAAGACGAATGCTTAGGTCATGATATGAGGAAATCTGCCGTAAAGGAAATTTGCCCCGCGATCGGCTCACCTTTGACTCTAATCGCTCTGCACCACACTCGATCTGGCTTCCACCTAGGCATCGGGGCCTCTACCGGGGAGATGTCTGTTTTGAGCTCAGCGCCTGGTTAAATGTCTTAGTGTAGGTTCTGCACAGATGGGATGCGTATTTATCCGTACAGCCAGGAATTGACTTGGGGGGTGGGGGACCGGGAGCTTCGAGTACCTGGGACTCAGGTCGCACAGGCTAGGGGGATTCAGTTATGTTGACAAGAACTATATCGAATTTATGCAGTTAAAAGTGCTGCGTGAAGTCCAACCATACCACGAGGGTTTGTTGCAGTAAATGGTCTGAGTGTATTGCATGGCTGCCCTCGCAGTATGTATGCGTGTACCTGTGCTGTTGTCCAACGTCGCCCGTGCGTATGCTATGAGCAGTGGTTCAGCCTGGTAGGGCCAAAGCCACTCCTCGGGATAATTTTGCTTGGCGTGGCTGATGAGTGGTTCCGAGGGGCTGGTATGCTTAGCCTCGCTCATATCTCCGTTTCTGCCGAAGTCTGCCTACCGGGATCGCCCCATATAAGGTTGCTTGTCTCGACTCTTGGGCACCCAACCGGCGCCAGTGTGATGCCGTAAAGTGGAGTGAGTTTTGTGTTACAGTTAGATCATCGACGGGATTCTTGTTGGCAGACGCGATAGCGGTTCGTCCCTATGATTGTTTTCGCAGTCGCTCCCTGAGTGGCACGGACACCGCTGCGATTAACTGTTAGTCGTTGGGGTTCCACTTTAGTGTCCAACGGGCTGGCTCAAGTGTTGGGGGAGGAGCTCACCCAATGTTAATGCGTGTATGCGCTAGCATCATCTATAAAGATTATGCTCTCGAAGGGATTGATGCCGTGATTGGCGCCTCCAATGCCTGAAGTTGGCCTATCTCCAATTGTCTGTTCTACGAATGCCAACGACCGTGTTGCCAGAACGGCGAGTTCAAGTTTTACGTTCGTCAACCCCTTTCAAGTCTAACGACCTGCACGTTCAAGTGTCTGCCGAGTGCCATCTCCATATCGGGTGTGGCGGCATTGTAGTTACGTAGATATGTGTTGGGAATTGTTAGTTGACCATTGGAAATTCATACCGTACCTGGACTTCTGGCTACAGTCTGTGGGATGAGATACGCTGCGAACGATGTGAAACAAACATAAATATTCTAGTCTCGCGTACTGGAAAGGTCGCACTTGTGATTTGCAAGTCTTTGATTCGCGCAAACGTCGGACTGGTTTTGTTGTTTGGTGACAGTGATTCAGTCTAGTAACGCGGATTCAGCTCGTTGTGCTACAACGCAAACCACCACGCTGCATGACCATGCAAGCTTTGGCGGTTGGGTCTCGAGTTGGACTCAATTTTGAGCTTATCACGTGGAACCGGTCTAGTAGACGTGAAAATCAATCGTGAGTTGACTTACTATAAACAACAACAGCAATATATTCACAGCCAATGAAGAATGGGTTGCTTCGTTTGACCATACATACAGGTTGAGATAAGGAATTTAAAGTATATTAACAGGGAAAGAGGGGCCACTTACTTGAAACATCCCTTTATTGCCCTCACGGCTGCATATTTCAAGGTCAAGGCGCCTACGCCTTGTGTAGACAACATACTGTCACAAACAGCTGGCTATCGTGCAAAGATAAGCCGGCATCGGCGAGACAGCTTCCTTGCGGCTTTCCCTGCCACGCGTCGTAATCAGCCATTACCCCGCAGATAACTCAGCACCAAACACACTTTAAACAGGCAATCCGACTAGGAGACGGCAGCAGACGCGCCACTGGTGTAAAGTCTCGAGTAAAGCACAAGGCGAGTCAAGTGGACTCCAGCTCGGAAGACGAGACGGATCAACGGCACTCACTTTGGGTGTCAGTAAGTTCATTTCCCACTGCCAAATCAACTTCTGTCTGCCTCGAGGCTTGCGCCACCCTACACCTAGTAGACTGAACAAGGCCCTCCTAGGTAAGCGGTGAACAAGCACCTGCCCGAGCCGACGCAACTTATTCAGTGCTATCTGTTGTGTTAAGGAATTAGCATGATTATCACAACCTAGTACTCGCCTACATGCATCATCGTTGCGGACACGCTAGTGCCTTCCAACACCAGCAATGCTTCGCAAACAACGATGATCAAAGACTTGAATATCGTTTCATTTCTTCAGACCGAAGGGGCCAAGTCTCGTAGCAGAACGGCCGTCACTGTGGCATTGTATACACAGCATTGCAGACGAAGTGAAACACCCTTCTGTCGCCAAAGATGCTCCAGGTTCAAGAAAACAGCTCTGGTGTTTGCAATGCGTGAACTGACGTCAGTTTCCATGCGCCCATCATTGCTGATGCAGCTGCCAAGATAAATGAAATCATGAAGCACCTCGATTTCCTCGTTAGCAAGGGTCAAGGGGTCACAAAGTGGCTGGTGGTCCTGAAGCAACACTTTGTAATTTGAAGGTGTGAAATGCATACCAAATAATGGGACCAATTCAGACAGGCTATTCAAGCTTGACTGTGCCGCCCCAACATCGTCGAAAAGCAAGAAGATATCGTACGCATAATCTAGATCAACTAACCTGTTACCAGGCAGCAATTCAACGCCTACATCGCGACATTCTGCATGGGAACACTCCATGATAGAATCCAAGACGAAATTGAACGAAAATGGGGAAATCGGACAACCCTGATGAACGCCACTTGTGGTCGGAAAGCTATCCGATAGGACACCGTAGACCCTGACACGGCCTGTAGTGTTCGAGTATAGAGCACGAAGCATGTGCACATATTTCGTGGGAACACCTTTCCGCGCAAGTATTTCGAACAGAATGCGTCTATCGACTGCATCGAACGCACTCTTGAAAACGAGGAACACAGTTATTGTCGGTCTGCGGTATACGTGGCGCTGCTCTAGCACTTGCCGCAAAGTGAATATATAGTCTATAACGCCATCGTCCTGGGGCGGATCCAGCTGCCTTTTCCAACTAATCTTGAGATTTATAGTTTCCACAGTGAAGGCCCGACCAACAAGCGTAAAAATGTTGAGGCTAAAGAATGTCGTGCTACCAACTGGCGGTTAAGCCTCAAACCCCTGTGGGTTAAATACATGTGCCTGGAGACTGCCCTTCTTGTTATTTTGCTACTTATAATAGGCGCTTCTCTCCAAGTTACAGGACAGAGGCTCACTGTCACTTCCTTCCAGATAGGCCTCGTGTAGGGAAGTCAGTGCTTGTCTGCAATGCACCTCACCTCCATTCATAATAAATTGTTGTCACGTGTGGGATGGGAATTCCCGGCCTAGCGGCTCGAAAACGGTTTTAGGGCTAGGTGCTCTCTCTTTGGCAGTTCTGGCCTCGTCGGGAATGCTCTATCATTAACCGCCCATGGCTCGTCCTGCATCACCTGACATATGGAAGAGGTCAGGGAGCAGGTGTACCAGCAGGACTTGACGTGGCAGTGGTCCGCCCAG
>OX104066.1:108553528-108595685 GCA_944474145.2 Dicrocoelium dendriticum
GGTCACGTGATTTTGTGTGCGTCGTTAGCCTGGCAGCGTTCGCGTCTAAGTCACTAGTGCGTGTCTGCCGTGACCTCCGTCTCGTGGCGCCCGTTCCGAGGGCTCAGGTCTACCCGAATAACGTGCGGCTAGGATGGTTCTCACGCTCGCTCGAATTTCAATCTCACGAGCGCGTACTGCCTCGTACAGGTCAGCGCAAATCCGTTCCGATTGGTCAGCGTTCCAGGCGGTTACCGTAGGCGTGCTTCAACCGTGCCAGTGACAATCTTATCAGGCATCTACGCAATCATAACAGAGGCGTTCTCAATCGTAACAGTTTCTCTGGCAATTCTAAGTCTCGCTTTAACCAAAGTTGCTAAGCTTGGATGATGATGATGAGCTGAGACAGGTACTAGTAAGTGGGAATGTGATTCAGTTTAAAGTGAAAGCCTGTTCAGTCATTAGGGCCTTATACGAGACACGCAATTTTTACGTGCCACGTGCTCTCAGTTCTGCTTAGCCTCTGGAACGCAGGCACGCTTTCACTCACACACAAGCAGATTCCGATATAGCGCTTAGAGAAACGGAGTAAAATCATGTTCCTCTGCTTGTCAGAACGTAAAAATGCTTGAAAAATACATCTGGATGGCTGAATAATCTCGACAATGAAGCCATCGGGTGATGACATCCTATTCGGGATTTGCCCTCCCTTGTGCCCTTTGGCAGTCACATAGTCTTTGGTGGCACACGGACATCGATTCACTTGTACCGCACCAACCAAAGCTTTATCAGCACATCGATTTCCCCTGTAAACATGAAGAAATATGGGGTTGGGGCACGTGCGAGGGAGCCAGAGACCTTCTGTAGCATTCTGACGAGCGTATCGGTGACCCATGAGGCAATCATCGAATTGAAACTGAAGATGTAAGTGCAGCACGAAAAAGCACGCTCAGTTTACGAGCTCCCAGCTTACACGAGGTCAATGTCTGCTTTTTCGCTTACCCGTGCCAATTTTGAAGATGTAATTAACATTTTTTCTGGGCATACAGCTTCCCATGAAAGAATAACACCATGCTTTCACTGGTATATAGACTGTGCATTGCCCTCAGCTAAGGTTTTCACTAACTGTCATTTAAAAATTTGGCAGACCTAACACACTACGAAGGTAGTAAAGGACAGCGAAGTTCGGTCGTGCAGTTACACTTCAATCATACCAGTGGAATACATACGTCAGATAAATCAGCAATTGACTGGAGTATCAATGAAGTTAAATGTCTGTCTTTTGATGGTATGTATACTTACTTATTTCAACTTAACTGACAGCTCTTGGACACCTTTCTCTCGGCTGCGTTGCTTAGTTAAGAAGCAGGAAAGAATGGGGCCGCTTTTTCCGTCGAAGCGCAGTTCCTTGGGGAGCAAGTTGACTGACTAGCCTCTGCTGGTAACCGGAGCTCATTAGAAGGCATCTTTTACAACGTCATTTTCAGCAGTACACGCCAGTACTGAGCACCTATGTTTCACCGTCATACTACCACACTGGGTGTTGAGGATGCCAACTACGAGTAGTGCGATCGCGAAACCTGGAAGTAGAAGCCACTGACCAAACCTTTGAGCTCCGCACCTCGGATCCCTCTACTGCCCTGCATCACGGAAGATTATGCGAACACGGTCCACGATATGACGGGAACTGAAAACTAATTGCATTCCGTGACAAGCTCATCATAACCATACCCTGCTATCACAGATTGCGTTCATTTGTAGTCAATTGTTCCCCACACAAATCACCAGGCAAAACTGTTGGTCTGGTCGTCTTAGCTTTGCAGCCCTGTGGTGGATACAATCAAGCCGCGTAACTAGTCTTGGCAATAGCATGCACTTCACTCCACGTACCTCCTAATTCTCCCTCCTCATTCCTAATTTAAGCAACCCTCTTCTTTTGAACACGTGCTAAACTTACGCGGCAAAGCTCTGAGAAAGAACAGTTCTCAGCTAGGATTAGTCTGTCTCGTGAAGTTTGTATCTTTAGCTGTCTTAGACGTGGATGCGTAGTGTCACTGATTTATGTACCATCAAGTTGGTCCGAATGGTCAATATTCCACGTTGCCCAATATCGCATGCGCTCTTGAGACAGGGGCCGGAAACTAAAAGAACAACCACTGATCTATTTTCAACCGACTCCAGAGACAACAAAGTTACCACTTTTCTCATAAGTCCAGATTTGCGGTGTGCACAACGGCTCAACTGTTCACACAAATTCATGCTGGTCTGCAGTCCGCTAGATCAGAAGGTCTAGTGTGGTTTATCCACATTAGAACTGCAACGGAACTTCCATCGCTAACTGGAACAGCAGTTGAAAACTAACAGTGCCCAGACTTTCCCAATTCGGATACGTCGTTCTGTGGAATAGCCCACCAGTATTATACAGATGCTCAGTATATTCGAGAAAAACCCTGGATTAGCTTCAAGAACTCCTTGACCAGAAGTCGTCAGGGGCCATGTTTTACCTGGAAAATAGCCAGACTGCTTTTCCTGGATGGGTGCGAAATGTTTGACTAGTGCGAATAGAAGATTAGTAGGGAAAAATCTCCTGCACAGCTAGAAGCAGTGTGTCCTATTATGTGTAGGAAAAACAATCACAACCCAACCCTGAGCTTACTGATACAAGGATTTGATCACAAGTATACAGAATGCTGTGATCATAGTACTGGAACAGTCTGTAGTGCACCGATCTGGATTATTATGAAATGTCTGAAAAATGCTCGGTCACAAGTGCGTACATACTGCGTCTCAGCCTGGGTGCCATCGGACGGGATACTGTCTTGTGTTACAATTCAGTCTTGCATCATAGAAACAGTGGAGTGGTCTGCAAGCAATCATCACATGGCTGTGTCTCACATTTGATCTATGGTCTTGAATAGATGCAAGGTCTGCAGCGTTTCATCCACATTGTGCTAGAGGCTGATATCACATGCACTTGATCAACCACACATGGTCTTATTACAACTGGATGTATGATACAAAGATTAGAAGCTATGACGTAGCTTTGTTTCATGGATGAGACAGGGCCAGAATCAGCAGAGGTCTGCTCACACAGTTGCACTTAAGACGGCATATGTTTGCGTGAATCATCGGCAGGCTGAGGTAATCAATATGACTTCCAAACTTATCCAACCCAGCCGCAACACCATACCTCATTTTGACGGAAAATGTGGTTGGGATGAGCAGAAATGAGTACAACGGCTGGCTTTATTAGCGGCACTTCCCTGCCGAATGACGAGCTGCAAATTCCACATCGATCGAGCTGCAGATTGAGCAAAACCTGCATGGTCTTTCTGGCACTTCATTAGGCAAGTCGCACATTTGTCGGGCAGGCTCCTTGCAATCCCGTTCTTGGCCCAATGCGATTAATCTATACAACCGTAGTTGCTGGCAAACTGGTTACTAACACTAACAGTTGCACACAGGTTTTGCAAACGCGCCGATCAGTCTGTGCATGTTCAACGAGGTTGTATGCAATCTTGCGATCGTTCTGGTTTCGTTCCAGTATCATATACCTACAACAATGCTTTACTGCGATCAAATAGCTACCCCATGGCAAGTTTGAAGAGTAGCCAGGATAAAGTTTGCGGAATGCCACTAACTAAACTAATAAAAGCCGCACATCAGCGGCTAGTGGTCAATAGTACAAGACAAGGAGGCCGAAGCTTTGCAAGATGAAAACAAACTAAATGGCAGATGCGCATCTTTCAGCGAAACACATTTGGCCCAGGGATTCGTTCATTTACTGTTCAATAAAATTATCAAAAGCAGTGCGAGTATCGCTTCTTGTTTGTTAGTTACGTGAGAAAGTTTTACTGTCAACTCGACCTATGAATACTGTTGAGGTAGAGACGACAGCCTCTACAACAGCATCCGGTGTTTGTCTGACGCAGATATGACGCTTTCATACGGCTCTTTCATCCGTCGTTTTGCTCTACCGATCGGGACTGTAAGCTTCTCAGATTAATAATATAATCGAACTTTAGCAGTTGTCAGCGTACGTAGGTGGAGTAGCATACAATCCATTAAGCCATGATAAGTCACTACCCAAATGTCGATATTCTGCGCCGAAAAGCCTTAGTGTCCTCACTCTCTGTAGCTGCGGTTGATGCTATGAACCTTCAACTTGTTTGGCCGCCCGAGGCTGTAGAATCTGCAGAATGATGAGAACTTCCTTTCGTAATAACTACCAGAAGAGAAGTGCGTAGTCCATGTGGTGCATATATATATATATATATATATATATATATATATATATATATATGGCCAATAGTATAGTCGGAATAGTGCGAAACGCATAGGAAATACAAGAAAAAGAATAGAAACAGTGACATGGGAATGGAGTGTCACAGCAGGTCTACCATTGCGCACGGTTGCTTGCCAGATCAGATAGTGTTTCCAGGCACGCGTGTTCGCGATCCTTGCTTCCCGGAGTCACGGAGTCGAGAGCGCCAGACCACGGCTAACTTTGAGGTGAACTCCTTCATGTTTTTGGCCCGTCCTACCTTGGCCACCATGCTTTAGCTTTCAGCCGAGTTCTGCGATCTCGAAAAAGGCACAGCGAAGTAAATGCTGAGCATACATGCAAAGCATGTACCCAAGCCACAGAAGTTTGCGCGATCCTATGCTGCGGCTCAGTGACCGGCAAAGAATGTCTGATCTGAAAATCCTCCGAGGAACGTTCTCATTACTATTGTGAGGTTGCCGTCGTACACCAGCAGCAGTGATCAAAAACAGTCTATCTATATCCTTTGTGCGGACAGGCCAAGTCTTGCAGTTGTAGAGCAGAACCGCTGTCACAGTGGTAGTGTAATCTCAGCCATTCAAGAATAGACTCAGATCGCGTCGACGCCAGAGATGGCGGAGATCAACAAAATTAACCCGAGCCTTAGAGAGGCGCAAAGAGACCTCATCCGTTAATACATTAGCACTGAGCCAGCCTCCGAGGTAAACGAATTTGTCTACCATTTACAACGAATGACCTGCAAGGGTAAGAATAGGGCATCGCCTAGTAAGTCCTGTACGGAGGACTCGTAATTCGAGTGGGCGAAGATCATTCCATACTGAGAGGCAGACAGATCCAACCTGCACGGGACCTTTTTGGCGGCCTATGAGGAATCGCAGATTACGGCGATGTCGTTTGCATACTCCAAATCCCGAAGTAAGTCTTCAAGAAGTAGGTCAACACCGTTGGGTTTGCAGTCATCCAGAGCACTCTCCAGGATTCCGTCCAAAGCGAAATTGAGCAGAAAAGGGGATGCTTGACAGCCCTCTCTCACTCCACTGGTGGCACTAAAGGGGTGCGAGTGTCCACTGTATACCCGCACTCGGCCCGAGGTTTGAGAGCAGATTGCTAGAAAAAGGTTTACGAGCTTTGCATACATTCCGATTCTCAGTAAACAACTCCAGAGGTTAGCTGGGTCAACTGAGTCAAACACAGCTCTTATGTCTAAAACGTCATGAATTGTTGGCTCACCAAACGTTAGACGACGCTCCAGTATTTAGTGGAGGGTAAAGATATGGTCGATCCCACTCCTATCTGTGTGAAACCCAGCTTGTTTTTCACCTATACTTTGTTCGCGTACCAGTTTAAGCCTCCTTAAAGGCTTAGCAACTAGCACATCAGAAGCAACACAGATGAAACTAATATCTCTGTGGTCAGCACAGCCAGTATTTGAAGACGTACTCGATATCCGCTAGACTCCAATCTGATGGGATAACTTCAGTGACCCAAGTCTCTTGAAGGAGGTAAGTTAACTTCTGAATAAGCGATAGGCCTTCATCTTAGAAAAGTGCAGGAGGGAGTCCTTCTGGGCTAGGGGCTTTGTATCGCTTCAAGAGGTGAAGCTCATGGGCAACCTCACTCACAGATGGTGGTGAAGTGTTTACGCACCTGGAAGCACTCTGGATTCTAGAATGGGAACACATCGGTACTGCTAGCTAATTAAACTGCCGCTCAAAATGCTCAATTCACTACTGAAGTCAAGGTTTTTGGCACTGAATTGGCTCGCCAATGATTTCCCTTAAAGCTTCGCTTACCTTCGGTATTTTGCCGCCAGTGGATCGGATCAGTAGGAAAGCGTAAAGAAATTCCCCGCGCTGGCCACTTGCTCAATCTCAACACATCGCTGCTTCCACCAGGCATCGGGATCTACCGGAGAAGTTGTTTGAGCTCAGCGTTAATAGTTCTGTACAGTGGATGGTATTTAACGCCAGCAGGAATTGCTTGACGGGCTTCGAGAACCTGGACAGATCGCACGGATAACCAATGATTAACAGTAATGCTGGTGAAGTCACATACCAGGGTTGCAGAATTGTATATGGTGCCGCAGATGTGTGACCAGTGTGTTTCAACTTCGCTGCATGAAGCAGTGTTTAGCCTGGAGGCCAAAGCATCCTGAAATGCGGGGAGAAGGTTCGGGGCAGGAAGCTTAGCCACGTCAATCCGTTTCTGGCGACGCTACCGGGAGCCACCAAAATGTAGCACGACCTGGGCACCCACCGGCGCGTGATCCGAAGTGAGATAGGTACTCCATATTGATTTGCAGTCCTAGATGCAGCACCGCCAGCGATAACTGATGGCGATGTGGTCCATTTGTGTCCACGGCTGGTCAAGGTGGATGAGGAGTCACCAAGTTAATGCCGTTGGCGCTGAGACATCAGTCTAAAGATATATGCGTACGAAGGAAACGATGCCAGTGATTGGCCGCAAAGCTGAATGTTGCGCCATGCTCCCATTGTCTGTTCTACGAATGCCAAGACCGTGTTGCCAAACGAGTTCAAGTTCGTCAACTTCAAGTCTAACGACCTGCACGTTCAAGTTTGCCGAGAGCATCACCATATCGGTGTGGCGCTTTGTACGAAGTAGGTTGGGAAGTTGACCATAGAATTCATCCTTAACTGACTTCTGGCTACAGTCTGTGGGAGAGTACGCTGCGACGATGAACAAACAAAATATTCTAGTCTCGCGACTGGAAAGTCGCACTGTGATTGCAAGTCTGATCGCGCAAAGTCGACTGTTGACAGAGATTCAGTCTAGTAACGCGGATTCAGCTCGTGTGCTCAACGCAAACCCCACGCCAGCATGACCAGCAGCTTTGGCGGTTGGGTCTCGAGATGGACTCAATTTGAAGATATCAGTGGAACCGGTAGAGAGTGAAATCAATCGTAGTAACAACTATAAACAACAACAGCAATATATCAGCCAATGAAATGATGCTTCGTTGCCATACAAACAGGATGAGATAAGGAATAAAGTATAATAACAGGGAAAGAAGGGGCTTACCTGAAAACCTTAATGCCCTAAGCAAACATTCAGGGTCAAGGCGCCTACACCTTGTGTCAACAACATCCCGTCACAAACAGCTGGCTATCGTGCAAAGATAAGGCGGCATCGGCGAGACAGCTTCCTTGCGGCTTTCACTGCCCCGCGTCATAATCAGCCATTACCCCGCAGATAACACAGCACCAAATACACTTTAGACAGGCAATCCGAATAGGAGAAGGCAGCAGGTGAGCCACAAGTGGCGGCTGCGAGCCATGTCCTGCAAAGTCTCGAGCCAAGCAAAAGGCGAGTCACGTGGACTCCAGCCCGGAAGGCGAGACGGACCAACGGCACCCACTTTGGTCGTCAGTGACTTCATTTCCCACTGCCAAGTCAACTTCTGTCCATCTCGAGCATTGCGCCACTCTACACCTGGAAGACTAAACAAGGTCCTCCTAGGTAAGCGGTGCCCAGGCATACGTAACACATGCCCAAGCCAACGCAACTTATTCAGTGCCATCTGTTGTTATAGAGAGCTAGCATGATTATCACTACCTAGTACTCGCCTATGCACATCATCACTGCGGACACGCTGGTGCCATCCGACACCAGCAATGCTTCGCAGACAGCGATGATCGAAGACTTGAAGGAGTCTCCGATGTTCAGACCGAAGGGGCCAAGTTTCATTCCGCCATCGCAGGGTGGCCCTCACAGGGGCCTTGTATACACGGCGTTCTTCCGTCGCTAAAGATGCCGCAGGTTCAAGAAGGCAGTTGCAATGCGTGAACTGATTACAGCTAAGTGAATCGATCAACCACCTCGAGTTCCTCGTTAGCAAGGGTCAAAGGGTCATCAAGTGGCTGGTGGTCCTGCAGCAACACTTTGCATTTTGAAGGTGTAAAGCGCATGTCAAATAATGAGACCATTCCAGACAGGCTATTCAAGGTTGATTGTGCCGCCGCAGTATCGTCGGAAAGCAAGACGATATCGTCTGCATAATCAAGATCAACTAATCTTTCACCAAGTAGAACCTCAACGCCTACATCGTGGGATTCCGCAAAGGAACACTCTATGATAGAATCAACGACAAAATTGAACAGAAACGGGGAAATCGGACAACCCTGACGAAGGCCATTTGTGGTCGGAAAGCTATCCGATAGGTCACCGTAGACCCTGACGCGACCTGTAGTGTTCGAGTATAGAGCATGTAGGATGTTCACATATTTCGTGAGAACACCTTTACGCGTAAGTAGTTCGAACAGAATGCATTGATCGACTGAGTCCGACGCACTCTTGAAATCAAGGAACACAGCTATTGTTGGTCTGCGGTATGCGCGGTGCTGTTCTAGCACCTGTCGCAAAGTGAATATATGGTCTATACAGTCACGCTCTGGGCGGAAAACTACCTGCTCTTTCCTAATCCGAGATTCTCGTTCCACAGTGAGGCGATGAAGGAGAATCGACGCCAGTAATTTTATCAAAACTGGCGTTAAGCTAATACCCCTGTGGTTCGCACAGTCTGTGCGACTGCCCTTCTTGTACGTTGACACTAATCGACTCGCTCATTAGCCAGGACACTCGCTTCCAGATAGCTTCCAATAGCGAGGTCAGTGCCTTGCAGAGAACTTCACCTCCATCCTTAAATAGTGCAGATGGAAGTGAATACTGGCCAGCAACACGAAAACTATTGAGGGCTGCGATCGCGTTTCGGACCTCGACCTCCGACGGAGGCTCTAAACTAACCATCCATGGCTCGCCCTGCATCACCTGAGTAAAAAGATGTCCGGGAGCAGGGAGCCAGCCAACGAGCCATACGGCGCTCCTTATCGTGTATCAGTGCACTCGCACTGTCCCTGATTGTCTCACTGACACCTGGTTTCTTGGGACAAGTAGTGCGGATCAGGTGGAAGAGCGCGCGATAATTGCCCACTGCTCCTGCCTCCTGCATTTCTTGAGCCCGACTGGTCCAACAGGCTTCCTTGTCAGAAGGTAGGCTTCGCTTTAGTTCGCGCCTAATAGTCCGTCTGGCCACATTGTGCTCAGAGCCAACGGGGTTTCTTCTGGATTCCAACAAGTCCACCGACCTCTCGGATATCCAGTGACTGGTGTTGTGACAATTGATAGTGCCACAAGCAGATCCTCCTGCGTCGTGCATGGCAGCCGAGATCCTATTCCACTGAAGCTGTGTTATTAGAACAAGACAGCGAAAGTTGGGTACGCAGTGCGCCTTGATAGGCTTGGCTGACCCAGGGCTGAGACAATTTCTCAGCTGCCAATCGGAGGGGACGCTTGGTGCGCCTCCCGGTAAAGTTCAGGGAAAAACGACGGCATATCAAAGCATGATCAGAGTCGACGCAGGTATTCCAGTACGAGTGGAAATCCAGGATGGAACCACGCCACCTGTAACTTATGGCAATGTGGTCAAGTTGGGTCCATCGCTGACCAGCTACAGGAGGAGGCAAAGTAGCACTTCGGCGCCCACTGTGTCTAAAAGCAGTGCTACTAAGAAACAACTGGTGCTCCGCACACAGTTGCAGCAGACGCCCGTCGTTGTCAGTCCGTTCGGAGTTAAGCCCATAATTACTACCCAGCTGAGCTTCTAAAGAGCTCAGACGCCCTACGTGTGCGTTCATATCCCCTGCAAGTACTATAACGTCCGAACTAGTAGCACTGCGTAGTAGAGCTTTCAGTTCGTGACAGAATGTGTCCTTGGCTGCATTAGAACTGCAGTCGGTGGTAGCATAAGCAGAAATCACAAACAAACAGCGTTTTGTACTACTTCGTTAATCAACCTTAGCTGATGTCGTTAAACGGGCTGCACATAAACGGCTGTTCACCGGAATCCAATCAACCAACGATGGCTCAGCCTTAGAGCTTAAAATGATTCAAACACCAGCTTACCCCGTGAGTGCTTGCATCGGCGTCTCCGGATGCGTGCAATCAATAGCGAGAGGACAAGCCGGACGCAGTTAATTCAACTACCCTATTAGGGTCAGTGATCCTAGTTTTGGATGCTCAACACATATCAATACCCCGTGTGTCCAAGGTGCGTGCGAGTGCAGCCTGTTGACCTATTTGTCTTAGAGTGCAAACATTGAACGCCGCCAGGGAAACGGGACAGCGTGGCCTTATAAGGCACTGTTGCCGATAGGCGTCCGATGGGTGTTGTGGGAAAGCGGATGCATATAATTCTACTCCAGTGGCACCTCGGTTTCTCTCAACGAAGTTGGCAATTCTACTAGGAAGGTTATTAATGGGTCGGGATGGGAGTAAGAGAAACGGGCTGAAAAGAAAGCAGGGGGTGCCAGCAGTAGCATGGTTCCGCTCCTCCGCCCTGCTGTATGTAGCAGATAAGGCGATCCTTGATAAGATGCGCTCCGGCCGATGCAGGATGAAGTTTATGTTGGAAGAATAAGTCATGGTTGTGCGTAACCTGAGATGCTGCTAGGGCGCGCAGACATAGACAGGAGGACGATTAGGGTCCTCAACCAAAGCATTTGGCTCAAAAGCCTGTTCGCCAGGCAACGGGATGGTGGCAATGATTTAGTTTAACAGAAGTGGACTCCATCCCATTCCAAGCATCCAACCTGGAGGACCGGGTGTCTGTGTTTGTAAGACCTTTAACCATTGACCAACCTATTTAGAGTATATCACTAGGTGCCCAAAGGCACCATGCAGTATAGCTCAATGGATCAAGATATGCAAACCGTCACACCACGTTATGGTCTAGTCTCTTTGCGACGGACCACTCGTAGCGTCCTGCTAGTTTTGTAAATGGGTCTCACTGATACAGCAGATATCAACGGCCGTAGTTTCCAGAGTGCGAGCAAGATCTGCCTGTGATTCAATCTGCATCAGCGTCCGAACATTGAAGGTTGCTAGGTTGAATTGGGAACGAGGCGCTAGAAATTGTTTGTCAAGGTGACTTGGCGCACACTCGGACCTAAGCTTCTGGTCTATGTGATAGGATTATGCCAACAAGCTGATAGCTTGACGCAACCGAACAGAGCACTTAATTGGACGCCTGCGCATATTTCGTCTACGCGCTGATTGGTTCGACGGATCGGGTTTGTTCCCCTGCTTCAAAGGAAAAGTCTCATAAGTGCAACAGAGTCGTTAGCTATGGAAATGACTTATTTATATCTAGGTTCATACATGCTTAGGCCGTCATCTTCGCTGAGCTCACTTTTTGTAATAAACCATTTTTCCCTGAAAGACCGAGTTCTACGACATGGTGTTAGAGAAAACCAAGCCAAGATCACCCAGTGGTGCTCAGTTGCTGATTGGAGTGCAATGGGCTCTGCAAGCACCTGCCCCACTAAACCTAGAACAACGGAATTTCGCCAATAATTGGCGAATCTGGAAAAGCAGGGAGGTCAATTGCTGTGGAGCCGTGCGGCTGGATGAACAACCAATGGCGTATCGATTGGAGATCTTTAGATAAACGTTCGGAGGGTTTAAAAACGATGCAGTACGAAAACAACAAGAACGTAGCTGATCTGGAAACTGTTGTCTGAAAATTCGTTGAATTCTGCGTAGGCCAGACTAACGAACCGTATCAGCGGTATCAATATATATCTCTCATCGGCCTTCTGGCACATGGTCTTAGATGGGAAATCTAGTTTCCTGAGAATGTCCGACACCCCTTTCGGTCGTTTCCGATGGCTACGTTTACCGTTTGGTTTGAAGGTTTCGAGGGAGATTTTTATCAAGCGGTTCCTGCAGCCTGTTGCCGATCTAGATGATGTAATGTGGGTAGCAGCCGATGTACTGATTTACGGCTCAACCGAACAGGAACATCGCGCCAATCTGTACCACTTTTCGTAGCCATGCATGAAGAAGAACATAAAGCTCAAACGCGGGAATGTTGAGGTCCAGAAATCGGAAGTGGTTATTCGCGGGCACGTTCTAACATCCGAGGAAATAAAGATCGACCTCGGAAAAAACAAGGCGGTGCAGGAGATGCCACAACCTACTGACGTCAAGGCTGTTAGTAATTTAAATGGCATTGTGAATTATTTGAGTGGCTTTTTGCCATGATTTTCTGAAATCATGGACATGATCCGGAGACTGAATCACAAAGGTGCAAAGTGAAGCTGGGGAGAAGAGCAGGAGGCAGCCTTTACAATAACCAAGAGTCTTATTAGATATGCACCAGTACTTGGTTACTATAATCCAGCTCTACCTTTAGAGTTGCAGTGAGACAACAGCCAAAACGGAATAGGTGCCGTCCTCCTGCAAGATGGTGAACCCTTGGATTTCTGCAGTCGGGCTCTGACAGTGACGGAAGAGCGCTACGCGTAGATCGAAAGGAGATGCTCGCTGTCGTCTACGCAATGGGGCGATTCAAAGGTTACACGTTTGGAAGGACGACTACAGTGTATACTGACCGTAAGCCGCCCTCGTCAATAACTGATAAACCGTTACACAGTGTCCGTCGACGTATCCAACTGATGCTAATCCAGCTCCAAAAACACGACATGGATCTGTACACTCCAAGGACGCAAATACTGCTCGCGAACGCTCTATCGAGAGCAGAGCTTCCGACAGTCGAACACCAACAGGAAGAATTCGAGGTAGTAAATCCGCTACAACGTCTGGCGGTAACGGCACATCCCCTGAAAGACGTAAAGCGTTATACTGAAGCAGACACGAATTGAGTGGTGTCGTGCAAGGTGATTTTGATGGGATGGCCAGATCCAAAGGATAAACTTCTGAAGGAATTAACGCCAACCTTCAACGTTCGGAATGAACTAACGGTGTATGTCGGTTTGCTATTTAAAGGAACTCGCACTTTGCTCCCACCGCCGGTTCGCACAGAAATGTGCGAACACGTTCCTCTAGCCATTTGGATGTCAGCTACAGTATTAGCAGTGCACGCGAACTGATGTTCTGGCCCAAGATGACAAGTCAACTACGAGACCATGTATCAAGCTGTTCAGCCTGCCGGTCCCACGAGGCTCGCCAAGCCAGAGAACCAATGATGCTGCGTGAGATTCCAGATCGACCATGGCAGAAAGTAGCGGTGGGCTTGTTCTGTGACAACGCGAAAGACTATTTAATCACTGTGGACTATTACAGTGACTACTTTGAGGGCAATGCAACTATGGAACAATGGTCTACTACGGATAAAAAAGCCAAGGCTTGACAGTTCCCGTGGGATGGATTGTGGGAATAACATTAGTTAAGTTAAGTTACACCAAAGTGAAAAACAGTTCTGTGGACTCAGCATATTATCGACGTTGAAACATAGGTATATTCGTCTAACCCGACTTTGTGGGGTTGATGAGCACAATGTTTGTCTGCGTCTTGTCGTCACTCAATGAACAGAAATAAGATCAAGTAATGTAAATGATGTAAAGCATTGGCAAGTAGTTTTTTAAAACTGGGGAGCGTGGGCGCAGAAATGACAAAAGTCCAAACAGCGTTACACGTGTGACAAACTCAAAGGGAAAAGTAATTCCGGTAGCATTCACGCTGACTGAATTGGGTGGCAAGTTTCAATTTATGACCCCTCAATTCTGTGTTGCAGTTAAGGTTCAGGAGGACTCAGCAAGTTTGACCGGCGATTTTCAAAATCTGGAACGCCAGCATGAGGTCATCTCGTAGACGGTGATATCTTCCGCTGTACACTCCCAGGGCTTTCCGTCGCCTATGGTATTGCGGATGGGACAAACCTTCACGTTTTTCATTGCCCATCGCTGTGTGGTCTCTAGTGCAACCAGGCCGCGTTTTGACCAGGGTTGCCAAGCCATGGAAGCAGTCATCAACCAGCTTAGATGTCAGTTCGTCAGACACGGAATACCGGAGGAACTGATTTCCGACAATGGCTCACAGTTGACAAGTGCTGCTTACAAGACCTTCGCGAACAAGTGGAAATGTTCGCATCGATGAAAGAGTCCGTATCACGACCAATCTAACGGAAAAGTAGAGGCAGCGGTAAAACAAAGCAAGCGGCTGTTGTCGAAAGCCAGAACCACTCATGAGGATCCATTTCTAATGTTGTTGGAGATTCGCAATACACCATTACCGAACATCGGTATCAGTCCAGTGCAACGTTTGTACAGCAGAAGGACAAGAACCTTAATGCTTGCGTCTGCTGAACTCTTACACCCTGTCTCGCCATCCCATAAACAGCTGCAAAGGGGCGTAAGAAAACGGATGACAGATCAGAAACGGGATTGTCCCTGCAGGACCCGGGCGCTACCAGAGCTATCACTAAATGATGAAGTGTGGATCCAACCAATACCGGGTGTCAGCGAACTATGTAAGAAATCTGTGGTGACCTCGAGGGTTGGAGGAAGATCTTATGTAATCAGTACCAAAGGAAAACTAATCAAATGGAACTGAGTGCAGCTGAGACGACATCGAGAACGTGAAGGTTAACCTGAAGTAAAGCACTTGATGCTTTACGGAGAGGTCGCAAGGACAGAGACAGTAACGACGGCGGGGAGCGGAAGATGGTACGGAGTTGTCTGCGCCACCGATGCAGCTGATTGTGAAAAAGGGAATGATGTGATATTATTGTGCAAGCAAGCTGCTAACTTGCCACAATCGAACAGAGCACTCAATTGGATGCCTGCGCGTATTTCGTCTATGTGCTGATTGGTTCACCGGAGCGCGTTTGTTCCCCTGCTTCAAAGGAAGATTCTCATGCGTGCAACAGCGTCATTAGTTATGAGAATGACTTAGTTATTTATATTTAGGTTCCTACATGCTTGTCAGACGGTCAGTTTTGCTGAGATTGCTTTGTGGGATAAAACATTTGCCCCCGAAGTACAGAGTTCTACGACAATCTATATGCCGAGAAGGCTCATCCAGGGCGGCACGGTGTTGCGGACTCGGAAACAGGCGGGGAAGACCAAGAATGGGGCGTTTAACAAAGATGTAATAAAGTGATTAAACGATGGTGCGGTAAAACGTGGTTTGGCAGAGTCGTTTGCTAGCACCTTGGCCGAGGAGACCAGTTCCATAGAGAGCAGAGAGAGCAAGCGAATAAGTGTTGTGACATGGATCCCTAGGTTGTATGGGCATGTTGCTTCCCAGTTGCTCAGGCTAAATATGAGGGTTGACTTAGGAAACCTTACCCGGAGCCTTGGGTCATAAAAGACCTAACCTGCAAGACAGCCGGGCGATTGACGTCTGCCGCAAACGGTTGGGAATAGGCTATTTAGGTGAGGATAAAACGGTTTTCGAGTAGAAACCAACTAGTCAGAGCGCCCAAAGAGATGGAGTGAAGCAGCAAGAAGACCAGAATTCCATAGACCACCGAACTCGCCACTAAGTGCGGAGGCCGTCGACGTCCATGTGACCCGTACGCCTTCACAGAAAACGGTGGTCATCAAAGTTGTTCCTCCGCTCTTCGTTAAGTATTCACTTCTGTGACCCCATAGCTGGTCATATTGGCTTCGACAATCGACATCTTATGAGCTCTTTTGGTAGTTAGTGAGGAACCGTTTGCTCAGCCCAGAACCCCTACACTCTAGAACGTTGCCGCTGATTGTCCCCGACTGCTTATTCATCTCGTCTGCGAAGGTCCGAGACTTATTCAGTTACCTTCGCATGGACGATCTTCCTCGATCAGCAACAAGGGGACGCCCCGGGTTAGGTACATCTCAGCCGAACCAACCAGAGCTCAGTTCACTCCCGGGGTGCATGTATACACAGAGTATTTGCTTAAAAATGGGGCAACAGGAGCATTCAGACTTGGTGATGGCTCTTCTCTGTGCCATTACGGATTGCTTTGGGTTATCAGCGTTGTCCTGAATCCTGCCACTAGGCTTTCAAACCACAGAATATTTCGACGTATCTTGGTCGCTCGGTTTATAGGACCGAACACAATGGTGTTGTAAATGGAGGGCTGTACATTTTGCTAAGATAAAGTTGAAAGTTTCTGGACTGATCACTCTTGATTCTTGTCAAACTCGGTTTGAAGCTGCATGTGACCCGTCGGGATTCTCGTCGTTCAAAATGTTTTGGAGTAGTCAACATAGCCTAGGCAATATGAAGTACCTAGAAATGTTGGATTATCGATAGAAAGCAAAGTGGACGTGCGCCTGACACCAAACCTTGTGATAACTAGCACTAATCACATATGTTCGAGTACACCGACTTACGGACCCCGATGAAGACGAAGGACATTGATACAAAATAGGGGAAAGTCTCTATTGCTGTGGCTCTGAATTATAAAAAGGAGGATGTGATGAACTAACAGATTAACTGATTTTCTGGAGCTAGTTTCAACTCCTGTGCAAACATGTAATGCTTCGTTCCAGCTATTTTGAGCTAGCAGTAGGCTGCTGGTGAGACACCGACATTTCTGACGGAGTTCACGCTGGTCTTAAGCATTGTAGCTATGTACAACTGGATCGAACATCCTTGCTTGAACAACGATGACCCATATAGCGTTTAAATACACTAAAAGGAAGATAACAGAGTGTGACTGGCCGAATCGGAAGTACTGTCCCTGTGCATATACCGGGATATCCACACGCACAAGGAGTTAAATCCACCGATCTTGACTAAACGGAAAGAACGATGATGACACCGCTTGGTAGTATTGTAGATGAACTGATGCACAATCAAGCAGCTCCACAGATTCTGGCAACGCGAAAGCAAGCATGGCAGCAGTTGAAAGGTAGTATCAAATATGAAAAAAACGGAGCAGAGTATTGCGACATTTCATCCACTTACGTTGCGAGGTAAATATTGTGTCAGTGGCACCTCAGCTTTATACTGTGGCCGGGTTTTAGAGTGGAGAAGGTACAATGGATAAAACACAATATAATGTCACTCCGTAAGCATCCGCCATGTCCACTGTGCGCTCCTAAGACTTTCAGTCTAAGTTGGTATTGAAGAGGTAGCACTGAACTCGTGAAAGGCCACATTTGACCTCAACCGGAATGGGGACTGATCTGTGACATCCAGATGATGCCTGCAATTGTGGAGAAGGCTGGCAACCCACTTATGGACACGATCCTCGTGCGCACATTTCTGTAGCCTCTTCAGTCAATGGAACAGTCAACCAAGCAAGCGCACTGCTTCATCGATGTACTCGAGCGGTGGTATCGCCTTTGGAACTACGATGTAACCATAAATGATAACGGACAAAACTGCTGAAACACAACAGGTCCAGTAAGATGGTGGAGATGACCGAGGAATATGTCAGTAACCTTGAGTGCGTCCCGGCAAATTCCTAAGATGTTCGAGTAATAACAAGTGAAATTCACCTGGTTAGTGTTTGTAAACCCATCGTTTGGTTGCGTCATGCAGTCTCCTACCTAACATAAGTATGGAATAAAATGTGGCAAATACAGTGCGTAATCAAGTTGTTTTCAAATATCGTTAGATTAGGAGCAGAAGAAACGTACGCGAAGAGAACGTTCCACGGCTGGTGTACTCGAAGGAACAAGAAATTGCAACGGCATTCCATTCGGGTATACTGCTTCGTCAGCTTTGAATGGTGACCTCTCAGGTTTGCGCTATAACTCAGTTCCACAGCTGGGGGCAAATGTGGTTTGGGTTCTTCAGGATCTGGTCAACCATTATGGAGTTCCGCTACAGGCACTGATACCAACTGATAAACGTCCATAAAAATTTAATGTAGGCTGGTAAGGAAGGTGAACGAGGCCTCTAATTTCTTGAATATCCTTCACTGAGGAGTCACGAGTGCGGCGGGATCTAGTTTCTGCCACGTGTTCCACACCCGGATGAGGTATTCCAGGTGCGGTCACACGTAGACGTATAGCATTCATGGAAGATTGAGGGGTCAAACCTACCAAACACTCTGCATAGAATGTCGACGTGTTGACTACCGGTTCTCAATACTTTCTCGGCTGCTTTCAAGCAGCCGATATTATCCTAGACCAGTATCTCAGGGCCACGCTCCTGGAAGATTTTCTGTGAGGTATGTGCTCCAAGTTTGTACATGCTCACCAGCTGATGACGCACACGAAGCACCCTGCGTTTGGCAGTGTTAAACTGGAGTAAGTTACTCGTCGCCCATCCATGAATGCAACATATACCACCCTAGAAGAAGTTGTGATCCTCTATGGTATTAATCGCTCACCATGTCGACATTATGGGGGAAAAACAGGAAATTAAAGCCAACAGCTCTTGCAAGGTCATTGATAGACATTAGGAATAATCGCGACCCCAGCGCTAAATCCTGTGGAACACCACGTTTTTCCCCAATCGGAATGGAGACTGAGCTCGTGACACCCACTTGAAGCCTGCGACTGTGGAGAAGGCTGGCAACCCACCGAGGGACACGATCTCCTTGCCCACGTTTCTACAGCCTCTGATGTAGGATGCAGACATTCAGGCGGTTGAAACCTTTGGATAAGTTCAGGTAGATGACGTCGACACGTTCCCATCATAGGCCGCTTCCGTCCCACTACTACGTGTCATGAATAGGTTGGTGGGACATGACCAGGTTGACGGAAGCCGAATTGATCAGGTACCAAGACGTTATAGTTTTCCAGGTAATTCAATAAACTCTCAGGGATGACTGCTACCATTACCTACGAGAGCATTGGGAGGAGAGTTACTTGGCGATGGTTAGTGAGGTCTGCACGACTACTGATTTCAATAATCGGAGTGATAATGCGGGCACAGTTGAGTATTCATGGTCGACATGCCAAGAGCCGCCAACAGTGAGAGCTGATATTCATGGCTTCAACTCAGGGCAATTTTACCTACACACTGTAACAGGACTACAGACATAAGAGTTTAGTTCACACAGCAGAAATAATTTATCGCTTTCTACACAGGCTATACCATGCACCATAATTATAGCATCAGTATAACACATGGTGGTACTATACGTTAAGTGTATGTTACCGGTTTATGCACAAGCGCAGGTGAAGGGACGTTAAGCTTAGGCCAATACTAGAAAGCTCCTCAACAAATGGTCATTATTTGGCCATATTTTTCGTAGTCGATGCTATGTTTCGGCGGCTGCATGCCTGCATTCCCGGGATATCAGAATGCGTAACCATCACTCTCCTCGCGTACCATGACGTTTTAAGCATCGAATTCTCACACAAAGCTGAAATGAGTACGTCATAGTGACAAAACTTCATGATAATATAAGTAGTAGTGCACATACTATACAGCATTGTGATCCTTTTTTAACGGCGTGCCTATCTTCCAGCAACAATGTTTATCAGTTCCAGAGAGCAGCACTTAGATCCAAGAAATTGATGGGTGGTCACGTGGATAGGGAGCTGTTGGAGTACATTAAGTGACCACACTGAAGATTTTGGGTATCAGTTATGAATGTAGTTGATTAGTGTACAGGAAGGAGGCACAATTGGGCCTTATGTGCATATCGACCACATTTCATGCAATGGACAGAACGGCTCCTCCTCCGCTGCTCACATGACAGTGCAGCAAAAAAGGGACCGATACGCTTTGCTCATGTGCGTTTTTTGGTATACCCTACATGTCAGAATGCCAACATCGGGACAGTTGATTAACTTTGATTCTCTGTGAATGTATTCATATCATCTATTCCATTGTGATAAGGACGGGCTACAAGAGATAAGCTGTCCGCGCGGTTGTGTCTTGATTTAATGCTTTAACAGGGCGCTTGACTAACTTCATTCCCAGCGTTCACAGCATGAGTTCCTTAGGTAACTAGAGCAGAACTGCGTTAGTTATTCGCCATGAGCAGGCCACTATCAGCTCCAAATCATCAGTGGACCTGATTTAATAATCCACAATAATGGCTTTAACCATACCGTTTGATCATGCCATGCTTCGTGCAACGGAAGATAGGATTCCTAATAGGCTCTTGGCTGAAACAAACAAAAAGACTTTCTCGATCGTGCATGCTTTCAGGTTGGTTTGGATGCCATTGACCGGTGTATCTGTTTGGCGACGTTTTGCATGGACGCTAAAGTTCCGTTAAGCCATGGAAATGAATATTCTATACTGATTCACTTGGGTTGACAAAGTCCTTAGTTCAAAAGGGAAATCTTGTTCCTCCAAACAAGTGTACAATGGAACAATAGTTTAATACAGGTACAAAAAGCTCAAAGTTAACAGGTCCCATAGAATGGTGGTGTTAAATATTGCAAAATACGGACAACGTGTCCCCAAAAGCACGTTCACACCGAGTGGACTCACCACGATATGCGTAGTAGAAACTGTTTATCCAAAATAAGTCCATGAGGGATGATGACAAATGCGGTGTTTGTAAAAAACCGCTTGGCCTCCTAGTGAACACATACAGGAGATGAAAAATGCGGAAAGCATTCTGGGAGCTGGCCGATAGTAAGCTCTTTAGAAGACAATTGCTTTTGGCCATGGGGAACGTGTCCTGTGAGATGGTGCGACGAACTTAGTGTACACACAACCCTGGCTTAGAACCATTGACAGATTAAATGAAATCATTCCACGCCTGGAAAACAAAGGGAACAGAAATTCCGACAGCATTCCGATTGATTGTACCGCTCTGCCAGATTGATACGCTGGCTTCGCAGATTGCTGCTGTGACTGAGGTCCAGTAGATGGCGGCATGACGATCCTAATGAATCCGCAGGGCTAGCAGTTCTTCCAACAGGTCATCAACTTAGCCCAAGCATGCCTGAACTCAGTAAGCTGTATTCCGATTATGCTTGTTGCAAACGCTTCTACTTACCTCTGCTGAGATAGACGTTTCCCAAATGCAGCTTTGCGTACGTCTCTAGTAGTGCGCACGTAAGTTTCTCCACTACAAGGGATAGTGCACTTGCTCCAAAATCATGCAAACAGTCAGTACATCTACTGACATAACTTAGGAATGATAGATTACTTATCATAAATACTGTCAGTAACAAAACGCCACTGTTTCTCTACTGTTCCGTCATTGTACTTGTCACGGAGACTTCGGAAAACGAACACCTTTCTGATAATCACTTTTATATCCCAATCTTCAAAAGTTTTGGCAATAGTCGCAAGGCTCGCCCTGGTGGCGGTTTCCGCATAAATGTGAACAACAAACATGACGCAACTACTCTGTATGATCCACTTCGAAATGGCCTTGATGTCTGTTTGAATTAACATACAAATAAAGTGCAAGACCATCCTTATTGGCTGAGTGTACAACCCATCACATTGTCTTAAATCGGAAACTCACCTCGCGTCCTCATATACTTCTGAACCGGCGGTAACAGAGAAAATTATTAGCGGATATTTCAATATGCCTATTTCAACATGCCTATGATATCCTGGTTTTCACCACGGTCCCCACACAATCACCTGCATTTTGCTCCAACAATCCATGCGTTTAATTGGATGCTACAAATTACATGTCCATCAAGCAGTGGACACTTGCTAAACCTAATCCTTACAGAACTAATTGCATCCTCCCGAAATTTTTTGGTTATGAGCCCAAGATATATTGATCTGTTTTGAATTAATCGCCTACAACCCCGAGTAATCCGACATGATTATACGTTTTCGTGACCATCACATTAGTAACTAGAAAAATTTTATAATCAAACTGAGACCTATATACTTAGATAACTTGTTCCTCACCTGAACCTCTACAAGCAGCTGAGGTGCCACACAAAAATGCAATACGATACGCCATGAACTCCGTTCCGTAGCATATAACAAGAAAGCTTAAAAAGCCACCATGGATTTAGAAGAACTTTAAACTCTATTCCTTTAATTCAGCACAAACAAATAATGTCATTCTTAGGAACGAAACGGTCCTCAAAACTTCTCAGATATGCGACTAATACCATTGCCTCCTGCGATGAACCAAATGACATATTAATCACGTTTTGGACGGTTAATTGTTTACTAATCGCAAGCTTAAAATTGCTACTTGTATAGCATGTTCTGATATATTTGGGAGGTTTGTTCCAAACCTTTGAGTAGTGAATTACAAAGAAACGTTCTCGATTCGCGTGGTAAATTTTGTAATCATAACGTTTATCTCTTTGTTATGGATTGGATATATGCTGCTTAAAGATATGTGAACCACGTTATCAAGACTGTGAATATGACGGTTTACCATCCTGTAAAGAAAACATAGGTTCAGCTTCATTCCCCGAAGCCAGACTGGGTTAAATCCAAGTCTATTACATCACTCTCTTTATGTCTTCTTTGAGGAATATCCACATAGTCTTTTCGTGAAGCGTCTCTGGACCCTCTCAAAAGCAGGCTGGTCAGATTTTTACAGATTAGATAGGACCAATTCACAGTATTCCATACAAGGACTGCAAAAGAAGCTTCGAATGTTCCGCAACTACAACCTGCACCATGGTTTCATTGTATCCCGTAGTCTCCTGCATCTTTGGAATCTATGATGCCCACACCAGGACTCATTCATATAAATTTTAAGGCAGACATCGTGATGACAAAGCTGCTATCCATGCGCCTGCACGCCTGTCCAGGAATTGACGCCATCCGCCCAAGGACGCTTGCTGTGGCGGCTACTATTTTGGATGAACCTCTGGCGCGACTATTCCAGCACTACCTTGATGAGCAGCGCTTTCCTGCAGTGTGGAAACAGAATAATAACTCCCATTTACAAACGGGATACTCGTTCCGACCCAGCTAATTATCGACCAGTGACTCTACTACCAGTTCTCTCAAAAGTTATTGAGGCTATCATTGCCGACGCACTCATGTCTTATCTGGACGGCTTCGGTTACATTGCTCAGCAACAACACGGCTTCCGCCAGAATCGTGCACAACCAATCTATTGTTAGCATGAGACAGTTGGACCGAAACTGTGGACGCTGGTGCAGGACTTCATGTGGATTATATTGATTTTGTTAAGGCATTTGACCAGTTGGACCATCGTATACTAATCGCCGAACTTCAAGGATGTGGCATTTGGGACCCTCTCCTCGAGTGGATTTGCACTTCTCTGTCGCACAACCGTCTGGAGGTGAGAGTGCGGGAATCCATGTCAGACCCGATTCGCCTTGAATGCGGAGTGCCACAGGGTTCGGTATTGGGGCCCCATCTATGCCTGGTCTTTATAAACGACCTAGTGAGTCAAACTGCGTCAAACTGTTTACCCTAAGCCAATGACATCAAGGTTTAGCGAGTGATCAGATCTCCATAAGACCGTATCCAGCTTCAAATCGAAATTGAGAAAATTTATAGATGGTCGGTCCAAAATCTGCTTTTCTTTAGTGTGGTTAAATATCGAGTGCTCCATTTAAGACACCGAATGGTTCACACATATAAGCTAGGGCACCAGGACGTGCGACACGGTTCTCTTGAAAATGATATCAGTGTGTTTGTCAAGGAAGATCTCAGCTGCTCGGAGTAATCCAAAATGGCATCGAAGAAGAGGATCCAAATAGTGGGGCTTTTACTGGGAGCTTGCGGGCAATTCGAACCGTCGATTTTGAGCCAAATACTTCCCGCTTCTACATGCCCACATGTTGAATATGCAATCCAGGCATGGCACCCATGGCTAAAGTGAGATCTTACCGCCTTGGAGCTTCCACAACTTCGGGCGACCAAAATTGTCAAGGGGCTGCGCCACTTGTCATAAGAACAGCGCCTCAGAGTGCTTGGCATTTTCAGTGGACGTCATGGGCGTTTGCGTGGTGACCTACTCATGGTTCACCAAATATTAAACAACACCCATTAACCCTGACATCATCAATTGAAGCTGAATCACAACAGCCAACTGAGAGGTCATTATCAAATCGGAAGAACAATACAGTCGGTTGGAGCGTCGAAGAAACTTCTCGCTGTGTGTTTGCCGCACCTGGAATACTCTCTCAGAAGCTGCTATTTCAGCCCCACATTAGCCGTGTTCAAAGCACTTTTCGACAGTGTACTGGCCACTCTAAACCATACCACGTAATCCAAACGACCCGTACAAACAGAAGAAGAACAAAAACAAACCAACCCACCTCCATTTTTGTCCGGAAACTACAAACGATAAAATTGGATAGTATTTAAAACCGACGGGAACGCTGTATCGTCAAATTCGCAATTTGCAGTTCTTCACTATTTCCTATTGCCATTTTTACCGTTATTTTGCTCACCTCTAACCGATCACCCGGCGGGACATGTCAGGCTTCGGTTGTTTTTATCCACGCTATACCATTGACAATTGACCATATGTTTTGTAAAGCCATATGCGAGATTCCGTGAGGTAAAATTGATAGCGCAGGTATCCGATGGTCTTCATTGTCCTCGCAACTTGAAAGTCACAATGATCAGAAAAGTTAAAAGTGACTGGATATCACGCGCCCAAATCGCGAACTGCCTTGCATTACGAGATATATGAAGCTTGTATTAATAACATGTCTGGCGGTCCTTGGCATTTGTGCAACAAAATAGTACACTTGTCCGTGGCAAATGACATCTACCACAGTTGGCACTGGGAGTCAAGTGCAGATAGTTTATCCTGAATGCAACGTACGACTCCCTGCGTATTAGCACGTTGCTGTGAGTAAACAACTTTAATGTCATAAGCAAAGATAAAGGTAACACCGCTTCTTCTTCTCTGCAATATATCGTTAATATATATTAAAAAAGAAGAGGACCAAGAACACTTCCTTGAATCACTCCACTGGTGATTGCTTTCGGCTTAGTGAAATGGTCCCCGATGCGCACCACTTGTTGTCCACCAATTCGACATGAAGGCGGCCCAGAAAACATCGGTCCTCCATTGCCTATGACCCCCAGTTTGTTCAGTAACCTGTGAGGTACTCTCTGAAAGAGTTTTTGCATATTCAGGAACAGGATTACAACACGTTTCCGTTGTCTGTGGCAGCCGTTGTGTGATTTAAAAGTTTGTCGGTCATGTTACACAAGATCAACCTTGCATGAATCGGTGTTGCGAATTGTTGATGATGTTTGCCTTGTTCGAGAATACAAATAGTTCATCTAGCATTATCCTTTCCATTATCCTAGATATGATGGGTGTGTGATTGGTGAGACGAACATTTTTAACATCGTGGTCGACCCCAATTTTGTGTCATGGGATAACCACAGACTTTCCCATTTAGTAGGATGTACTTCGTTGTTAAATGAGTGCAAAGCTGTTGAGCAAAAGCAGAGGGAAGTCACTGCTTTTGATTAAACAAAGAAGATTCCCTCAGGGCATGCGCAATTTGATGAGCATAGGAGAGAGATGGAATTAGTGATTTTAGGTACACTGAATTCCACTGTGCATAGACTTTCACTGTTGTGAGGCATGCTAACTTCGAATTGTGTCTGATGATTCCTTGACCAGTGATTCGGCAAAATAAGCACTGAAGGCTTCGCTGTTACCACCTGGTGCGTCGAGGTATGTTCCCTCAGGCGTGGTGATAGAATTGAAATTGTTGCTGCAACGCGAGCCCCGGGCACGGAATGGTTTGGCCTGCTCATCTGTTTTGCTAGGGCCATTCAGAGCTTTATACTCTTCTAAGATGAAAGTTCTGTCATATTGTGGCCTCTGTTATTCGAGGATCTTGAGCTGCTGTAATAACAGAGTAAAGTCAGTAGTTAACTTGAAGTTCCGACGAACCTTATGCAGCTTTTCTGCTCCTTTGAACGCTTTGCCATCAGATTTATGTTTGATTTGGTAAGCACCATTTAGTGGTACTGCTGAATCGATGCAGAAGCCAATTATACTATAAAAACAGGTCCGTCGCTTGATGAGAACATGAATAGAGAAACAAGATATCCCAATTCATCGAACGAACCATGTCCTTGAATGAGCTCCAGTTGACGGACCTGAACAAACGATAATGCATTGTGTTCTGTACCTCGGACATGCGTAGTCTTAGGCGGTATTTGATCACGCGATGATGGCTCCCCGGAACTTCAACAAGAACGATAACACTGATTGCAGATATGCGCAATGAAAAAATGTGATCCAGAGTACTTTCACCTCTAGTAGGTTAGGAGACGCGTTGCTGCAAGCTATTCATTTGAATACAGGAGATAAGGTTTTGGCATTTCAAACGAGCGGTTCCCATGGGCCATGAAATCGAAGACAGGTTGAAATCACCTCCAATAATCTTATGTATAAAAGGTAGACTAGCGGCCCAATCAAATGCAAGCGTCAGAAGTTTAGGTTTTCTTGGCTGCAGTTTGGCTCGCTGTATATACATCCCATAAGCAGCTGCTGTTGTTTAACAGATATCGTAAGCCATAGGGATTGCTGGACATCGTTCAACACTGGGTTCTCGAACGTTGCTGCTGCGAGCGATTATTTTCAGCTAAATTACACAACCGCCACCTCAACGACTAGGTCGCATCCCAAAACAGTTAGATGAATGTCAGACATGTCATTGTGGCACCAAGATTCACTTATGAATAGGATGTCAGGATTACTCACCAAAACAAATCAGCACGGTGTGTGGATCCTAGAGTAAAGAGAACGAAGGTGAGATATAAGGAAGAATTTTTCGGGTGTTTTCTAAACATTGGGTTTTCAGGCCGTGTGCCTGGATCCAGGCTAGAAACTGTTGAAACAGAGCATGTATTGCCAACGGTGGAAAATGATTTGGAGATGGCCACAACGGAGGGGTTGCGACTATGGCTCTAGAAAATGGTTTGAGGAAGAGTCCATGCTTGTTGTAATAGCTTATGGGAGCTGGAGAGTTAAGTTGTGTCATCTGCATCGTGTCACTGATAGACTGTTGACTATGTAATGCATTGATAGGAGTTAGTAGGCAACTGTCATTTCCATCGACGAGTAAAATCAGCTTACGTGCGCTAGATATACAAGGCTCCACCACACGCGGTGGAGTCACACTAGTATCAATCCATACACCACCATCAGCATAATCCGTGTGATATGTTGCGGGAATCGGAAAACGGTCGTACCCAGTTACCTAGTGTGTAACGTGCAAAAATAGTGGAACGTTGTGATGACTGTATATACAATATTCATTGATTGATCATTGTTGTCCTTTTTCATTAATTGATTTAGAATAGATGCCCGCGAAATTCGAATTCCAATTCCGGTGTTTTTACTACGAATCGAGGCCACGTAGGTTGGAACCAAATTCTATTTCATTTCATAACCTAGTATTATTGGCCTCGCGGTCAGTGTTTATTCCAAAATGAATTCAACTATCGAACCCTTTAACTTAAATACATCTCCCCGGTAGTTACAAGAACCCATGGAAAGATTCGAGCTATGATGGCTCACCAAACCTGACGTTCGCGAAGGCCTTAAAGGCGCTTACTTTTTAACTGTTGTTGGACGAGAGGCCTATTCACCCCTAAACAATTTGACCTATCCTCAGCTCCAGTCAAAGTTATCGTGCGACAAATTGCAGGACCTACTTTTGTCTCATTTATTACCGGAAAATTTTGTGGTTGCCGAAAGGGTAAAATTCAACTTACTGATGAGTCAACCTAATCAATCTGTTCGCGATTTCATCGTCCAACTTCACTCTCACGCTTCTTCTTGTGCATTTGGGGATATGCTTGATGAATACCTGAGAGATCGTCTGGCTACTGGCATAAATCAGCCCGATTTATGTCATCAGCTCTTATCACTTCCGGCACCGGGTTGTAATCAAGTGAAGTCCATCTGTTTGCACCATCAGGATGTTTCCAGCATTAAAAAATCCCAAACGACTACTGTTGATCAACAAGTTCTGTTTGGCTCAATAAAACGCCCAGTTCATACCGAACGTAGACAACAATGGCAATCTAACGGGTTTAAACCCTAAAGCATTGCTCAATCGCACGCCCAAATAAGCAGAAAGTGTAAGTGTGATCAAGTCGACAAAATGATTGGACAACGTATTTCTTGTTGAAAGCTGTATTCCGCGTACGCTTGTCCAATATCGGAATTAAAATGGCATTTTTATGGAAATCTCGGACAAATCCACAGTATTTGCGATCAAATTAAACCTTATAGTATAGTGAAAGAAGTTGCTGATACCTATGTGAATTTGCTAAAGGATATAAATAGTTAACACAGGCTGTGAATTTAAGCGGTCACTTATTGAACGCTTTACACTGGTAACTCCCAAGAAGACAACCAGTATCTTGTGTACAATTTCATTGTTGACAAATTGTACATAGTTCTTTCCTGGTTTAAACTCCCTTACATTACGTCGATGTTGACATACATACGACTCGACATCTGACCGCCTTGGAAGATCCTGCGCTGGCAAGTTCCTCCTGTCTTGCTTCAACCGTCCGCGTCTTCTTGTAGCCCATCGAATAAAGTCCGCTGTGCCCGATTCCAATTGCTTTCTGATATTCGCGCTTAATTTCGCCCACCGTCTCGGACTAGTATTTACTGCTCCTACAAATTGGTGACCAATTCTCAAGCGCGAATTACAACTTTTTTCGTCGTTCTTAATTTTTGGCGCGTTCGTCCATTTTCCTTGGATACATGCTTATACGTTTTTGCGTAATTTTAATAGTTTCATCGCGTTTTTGTTCATCCGTGATTTTTCAATGCACATTTCGAAAGTGGCATATGCTACGTATCACAGCGTAACACTGTCCGCACAGGTGGAGGGTCGAGCGCACCATTGGGAGTGTTTTGGTCACTTGTAAAATAAATGAATAATGTGAAGAAAACTGTACAGTCAGTTTAGCTACGGTGTGTCTGACGGAAGAAGGGCGATTAGCGTTCATTTAACCACCGGGGCTCGCTTATGGTGAACGCCGGTCATTTACGATTGTTCTTCCCAACATCAAATAGCCGTCCAATGTTTAGCGAAATTCGCAACATGCTACTGCGCGTAGAGAGACACGAATTTCTCTCTCACCTTAGTGGTGCGCAAATATGGAATTCTCGGCAGAGGAGTGAGTTAGTGCGGGGCTCAGCTGAGGAAAAAGCCTAACCTCTAAAGTCTCACCGACACGAGACTGTTGATCAACGAGCGAGCCACAACGTGTTTCCGGATGTCAGTTAACTTCGCGCTGAGTGAAGGTCATGGCCAACCGTAGGCGTTGGAGCGATCGATGGTTATCTCTGTGTGTCTCACTGGCTACGCGGCAAAGTCAGCCTGCCAAAAAATTGGCAAACCAATCAAAACGTCAAAATCAAGTCCAAGGCAATCGGATTGATTGCCTCAACAGTTTCTGTGCACATAGCACTGGTTGATAGGCCCTGATAAGCAACGCTTCACTGATTGCCAACATTATCGGGTTCCGGTTACGTAATAGCACTTTGAACGCAGTCTTGGGGTCCACATTGTGACCAGTTGTCACGAGGTGCTTAGTGATAGTGGTAAACGACATCGGACACAAGCTCAGGTCCGCTCTAACGCGCACGTACACGACTGCACAGTTGCGTCTCATGCACACGACTCGAAAACTTGTTCTTCATGACCATCAGAGCCACCCTTCGGCTAGTTCGCCTTCGCATGTGGTCTATCAGTTCACCTGCAGTTGCAGTGACGTTTACATAGGCAGGACTAACCGTCGGTTAGCTCAGAGAGTGGCTGAACATTTGCCAAAGTGGGTCGAGCAAATGATGACGCAACAAAATGGAGCGCCTCCCAGAATGAATTGGATTCTGTCATCATCTATCACTAAGCACCTCGTGACAACTGGTCACAATGTGGACCCCAAGACTGCGTTCAAAGTGCTATTACGTAACCGGAACCCGATAATGTTGGCAATCAGTGAAGCGTTGCTTATCAGGGCCTATCAACCAGTGCTATGTGCACAGAAACTGTTGAGGCAATCAATCCGATTGCCTTGGACTTGATTTTGACGTTTTGATTGGTTTGCCAATTTTTTGCCATGTATATAATTGTGTATGTGTTTCTGCTTGTAAAGTCAGCCTGCGCAACCGAAACTGGGACGTGCATGTGCGCACGTGATGGCAGCTCAGCTGAGGACGAGGTTAGACATTGCAACTCTCGTCAATGTTATTGAACCACAGGTAATGGAGCATGAACAGACGATGCAGTCGGGATAACGTAACGTTCCTGTTACTCAGCGCGCGCTGATTATTCGGCTGTACGATGAATGCGGTTCAAACGCCGCATCAGCTTCAAGAAAATACAATGTACTGAACACAGGAATGCGTCCCATCACCACGTCAAAATATGGCCGGCGATTAGTAACAAGCCAGATCACGATCTACTCCAACATGATCTAGATTGCTTTTATGAATAGTCAAAGAGGAACCTGCTTCAGTTGAACACAGCTAACTGCAAGGGGATCCACCTGCGTCAACATTACTATTCAAGGTGATAGGATGTTGTACTTTGCTTTGTTAGATAAGCATTCTAAGCCCGTCGAGTGTAAACTTGTTGTCGAGCGTCGAGGCCTGTCTATTCTCGGTCTTGAAGTTATGTAGCCGCTTAAAATAAGTGTCACTGTTCTGTCACACACTGAGAGTGGCTCTCCAACTGGTGCTTAACTGCACGATTGTTCAATAACGTCTAGTGGAGTGAAAATTCCGCCTGTTCCTTTAGAAGTAGCCGGTGATCCGGTTTTCTGTTAACGTCGTATACTTCCATTTGGTCTAAGAGAACCTGTTCGCAAGGTACTTGTGTCGCTATGCGAAGCATGCATTCCTGTCCCAGTACAAGGTGCACAATAGGCCACAGCCATTGTTACACCGCTAAAGCCGGATGGACACACACCGAGATTTTGCGGTGATTACAGCATTACCCTTAATACACAGCTACTGTAGCATAGTTGTGCAACAGAAGAACCTGATTCAATTCTCTCTCGTCTGCATGGATCAAAGATTTCCTCGAAACTAGAATTAAAAGATGCATATTTGCATTTCCCTCTCACTGATGCTTCTAGTGAACTGTCAATCAGCAACCTAGCTTTTGGGTTGTACCGGTATAAATTTCTTCCCTTCGGTCCTAATAAGGCGCCAACATATTCCAAGACGTGTTGAACTCCATTGTGAAAGGTCTGGATGGTGTTGTGATCTATCAAGACGATGTGTTTGTACATGTTGCCGGTAAACACACTGATGCTTATCGATTGCTTGCAATTTTAACACGCTTCAAGGCTGATGCTGTGAACATCAACCCAAGGATGTGTCTAGTTGTTGTCCAAGTTATCAGTTGGCTTGATTATCATGTTACATCTGAAGGATTCAAACCAGATCCTGATCGTATAAAGCCATTGCTTGATGTGAAGTCGCCCACCTATGTTCATGATCTTCGATCACTGATGGGAGCCTTACAGTATTATTCCAAATTCATTCCTAATTTTGCATTCACTGTTCGTCCTTTATTCACCTTGTTGAATGATAAGTTTAATTCGCTTAGACAAACATGAGCAAGTTCTTCGAAAGCATTTGAAAATGCTTACATCTGGTCGTGTTCTTCGTCCTTTTTCTCCAAAACTACCCACCGTGCTTTTCACAGCTGCCTCACCAACCGGTATAGGTGCTGTGTTGGAGCAAGATGGGCACCCTGTTCTGTGTATCTCTCGTCGACTCAGCAATGCTGAAAAGAGCTATGCTTAGACCCAACCAGAAAAGTTGGCTATATACTGAGCAGTCACTAGACTGCACAAATATTTATTTGGTCTCAGATTTACTATTGTGACAGATCATGAAGCTCTAAAGTTCAGTTGCAACCCTGACAGTTCTTTAGCTAAATCTTCAGAAGCTATGCTTCAAAGGCGGGGTATTGTTCTTAGCGCATCCAACTATATGGTTGAGCACAGAAGTGCAAAGTTCATTCCTCGGGTCGACTAGTTATCGTGAAATGAAACATAATTCGAGGCCAATTTTGTGATGCTTTGTTTAGTCACGCAACCGCTTCCAATTTATCGTTCAGCCCTTATCAAGGAGACTAGAAAGTATTACGGGTCATTGATTTCTGCTCTCAAACGAGGATGGTCTGTTTCTCTAAAACGGAAGTTTCCACAATTTTATGTGCGTCGTGATGAGTTGTGTGTTACACCTGATGGATTACTATGTGTGAATGACCGTGTCGTTATTCCGCAGACTTTGAAATCAGCTGTTCTGACGGATTTACAATCTGGCCATCTTGGTGGTGAAAAGTGAAGTCATTAGCTAGATGTTTGTGCTGGTGGCTGGAAGTAAATGTAAATATTCGGCGAACTGCTTCTGATTGTCCGAACTGTAAGCATAAGATTCTACAGCAGCTGCCCAAGTGGACACCGTGGCCGATGACATGCGGGCCCTGGAAAAGGCTACATATGAATTATTGTGGACCATTTCTGCGGAACTACCATGCACTTGTGGTGGTGGATTCTTAGTCAAAGTTGTCGGATTTATTGCTGACTGGAAAAACAAAAGCTGATTTTACTGTCTGTGCCTTGAGAAGTGTTTAGTAGGGAGGGAGCCCCATTAGCTGTTGTAACGAACAATGGCTCACACTTTTCAGCTTCAGTTGTTATTAATTGGCTGCAGAGTCTTGGGTGTCGTCAAGCTTTTACTGATCCACGACATCCATGATTCTGTGATTTAGCTGAAAACTTTGTTGCAACTTTAAAACGTTCTGTTACCTCCTGTGCGCCTACATCTTGTGATGAACTTTATCGCTTCCTTCTCCAATACCGTAATTGTGTGCAATCCACCACTGGAGATACACCTGCTAAATTGTCTAAATCCAGATCACTGAGGTCGAAGATTCTTGGTTCGGGAACCCCTGAAGTACCTTATTTCAGAAGCAATCATTTATGTCTTTCATCCGGAATAATCGTTAACCCCCTTGAAAATCGCATGGTTAAGATTTTGGATCTCGATGACTGCTCTGTACATATTTGGTATGTTGATCAGGTACGATACAAGGATTC
Source organism: Dicrocoelium dendriticum (assembly GCA_944474145.2). Classification (NCBI taxonomy): domain Eukaryota; kingdom Metazoa; phylum Platyhelminthes; class Trematoda; order Plagiorchiida; family Dicrocoeliidae; genus Dicrocoelium; species Dicrocoelium dendriticum. The sequence goes on from OX104066.1 coordinate 108,586,491, forward strand.
CGGTCAGTTGTCATTTGATTCTGTGTGCACTGAAAATACTAATGACGTTCCAGTTTCAGATTCTCATGAGAGTGTCAGCCTCCAAGAAGATCCGCCAGACTGGAACAGAAATCCCAACCGAATTACAGAAACATAGCGTTTCATTCAAGCTGCTGATGATGTGATGAGTGTACAAACAATACGCAATGACTGAGCACACTTTTTCTTTTTCACGCATTGAGATAGAAGATATACTCGCGGAATGTGAATTCTAATTCGGATGTTTTTACTAGGAGTCGAGACTAGCTTGATGGGAACCTAAAGGACAGGAACTTCGGTCTATTGGGAAGTGACGGGTGAGTGAGCCAATCTGCAACATCAGGACAGGTACTGTGAGCTTATTGGCAACACGTCGCGCACCAAGCAGAAGACATGTGTTAAAATTTGCGCACCTAATCGTCAGCCCTCGGTAGCTCAGGTGGTAGAGCAACGGACCGGAAATTCGTGGACCGGGGTTCGACTCCCCGTCGTGAATTTTAATCATGGCTTCTACTTTCTTCGAACTTCACACTACTCACAAACCTCCACCATTAATTATATTTCGATTCCAAACCTACTATAGTTAATTACCTCAGAATGGTGAGCTTTAACTGGTGGGAAGGAAGGAAGAAAATTTTGGTGATGGCCCAGCCGAATACATTGCGCGGTTCACCTCATCTGCACTCATCAGCTTGGTAAAGTGACCAAGTTTCAGGGGGTGATGATAAACCTGGACCAAGTTCTGGAACAACTGGTAAGACCGTGTGATGCATCACAGCGGTTATTGGCCTAGCCAGTTAGAGTCGGTGAGACCGGAATTAAAAGTGGCGATCAAATGGTTTGCATTGGGCTCAATGACTCAATGGCAGCAGGTGACCCGTGTAGTCTTACGTGCTTGGGTGAAACAGAACTACTTTTTATACATTCTACTGCACATGCTGACATCAAATATCTCATTATTTGTAGACATTGCTAGCTGTTAGATCTGGTTGAAAATCGTTGATAAGGCGGTGTCCGGATAGTCATGATCTATGTCATCTGTTCCTAAATGTACCTTGATGAAGAACTTTTAACTGAGTTGATGCATTGGCTATTGTAATCATTCTTTTATTCAGCCCGTAGTCACGCTGTACGGTCGCACTTTATTTTGATTCTCTATTTGCCCGCGGTAACCATTCCAGTTCTCCTCATGCATTGTTGTGAGCACCCTCTTTCGAACCAATTCAAGGAGCGCTACTCAGGGCTTCTTACATCTTGGATCTAGGTTGTGTCCATTAAGCCGTTGCTCCACTTCACAGTTTTGGTACACTCTTTGCCGAGATCTACATCTGCAACTACATCATTCTTGAGCTGCACGGCAATAATTTTGGTCTAATTCGGAATAAGAAGCTGAGGATTCTTAAAGGTTCATGCAGGTATCTCCGCAGACTGCAGCATAAAATGCTACTGTATATATTACTTCGCTCATCAACTAAACAGTTATGTGAAACTAGGGTTTGTTAGCGCTCCGCTCGGTTCCTTCGTGCATGATAAGCCGATCGACACACGCCGCACCTTCTTATGGGTGTGTGCGTACAAGTTCCTAGACAACTGATCGTCGAATCCGGCAAGCTGCGCGCCGCCAAGTGAGAGGTAGACAGATACTTACACCGGCAAACTGGCCCTGGCGCAAAAATGAAGAACATAAACACTGACTAGGAGTCAGGAGAGAACAAACTGACAACACCAAATTCACTTGACCTGATCGACGCGTTACGCCTTAATAGGCCAGTGGCCCGTTCATGAAGATAGTCAGGATAGGATTTTAAGGTTCTAAATGCACCGTGTATTTCCATGCCAAATGCGAATTCTTCATGGTAAAGGTGTTTAGGCTGCTCAGCGGCAGGCAAGATTCATTTTGGTTCTGCGTGAAGTGTACTATCGGTTCCTTAGGTAAAACGGTAATTGTGTTGGCCTAGAAGAATGATAGGCTGGTAGAAGTGGTTGATCCACTATTGAGCAAGAAAATAGCCTCAGTAGAAATGCGTATAGTAGAAAGTAAGACACCGAGTTCCACTGCAAGCTCAATTCACAACACCAGATGTTACACTGACATTGACGCTTGCAAACAGCGCCACTGCTCCAAATCACCCAAGCCTTCCCAAACACCTCACCACTAGCCCATTGACAAGAATTTCTCCTAATTCCATGTCCTCCTGCCAGGTTTCGCTGAACGTCAGAATAAAATAAAGTATCAATTGCAGCTAGGTCGGAATTGCATCAAATGACAATCTAAAATCAGTCACTGCAGTATCTAATACCACAACTAAGACTAATGTGAGAAGCAATGCTGCACTGGTGTGGAATGAGCATTGTAATGGCAGCTATGGGTATTCGCCGACGCATTCGGAAAGAAGAAGAAAAAGGCCGCTCGTGAAGGATTGTTCGCCACTAGTCAAGCAGTAACACGTGCACGCGTTAACAAGGATGACTTGTAAGCCTGCACAATCAAATGGCTCTATAGAAACAACTTCTAAGTTTTTGCTAGAGACAGCCAATCAAGGAAGACCAAATCGGAATCGCTGAACGGAACGCAAGGTGCTTCACAAATAAGTGGTAGCGTTCTGATCAAAGTAGATCGCACATGTTGCCTAGCATGTGGAAGTATGGACAAATCACGCCGACATTTAAAAAATGGCAGTCACTCCGAACCCGCAAACTGTTACCAATTGGTTCTCCTCCACCGACTCTTAAAGCTGATGAAGGCAATCATCGCTGAGACTTTAGTCGACCATCTAGTACACTGCAACAGCATAACAGCCGAACAACACGATTTCTGCCAACACAGTTTATGCACAACCAACCTAGAGATTGCATGCAGTAGTTGGACGGAAGCCACCGACGAAGGCAAAGGGACCGACGTCATTTACCTATATGTTGCCAAAGCAATCGACCGCTTGAATCACCGTATTCTGCTTCACACACACAAAAGCTGCTGAATTGAGAATCTTGTCCTTGGGTGGATTCGAAATTCACTACACAATCCTCAACCGTAGGTTAGAGTACGAAGTGGGCTGACCGATTCGATTTAGTTCTTGGCTAGCGTCTATTTCTCGTGTTCATCAATGGATTTACGCGCTTGATTACTTCTTAATTACTTTTCGCCGATAATATTAGGATGTTTCCATCGATCGCCGACCAAGGAGCTTACGACGCACTTCAAGGAGATCTGGATGGTGTGTATGAATGGTCATTTCGCAACCTGCTTCAGCTTAAGTAATCTGAGTGCAAGGTAGTCCACATTCGTCATCAGCTGAAAAGATATATGGTTGGCGGCATCCGGTTTCGGATTTGCCTGTCACTGTGGCCAGCCACAGGACGCCTGCGCCTACAGAAGGACCATGGGATGGCTTGCGCTGCACCACCCACAGCTCCATCCACACACCCCATATCCAGTGTAAACCCGAAGGAATAAGACCGGGAGGCATGTGGATGGGAGCCACGTTTCATCAACGGAGCCGGCCCACACTCCTTCACAGGCAAACACAAGCACGCTGTATTTGGGGAATCAAGCGCACACATGGCGGTGGCTGGACCGTAGTCCGCTCCACACTGAGTGCATGGAACCACTCTTTGATCCTAACACGGCCACAAGGACCGTGCACCCCGTCCCCTCCAGCAACGACCAACTGTCTCCTGGAGCCAGTATGACGAGGTAGTGGGTAATAGACAGGTAGGCACCTTGTCAACATGCACATCAAGCGCAGCCACACCGGGGATATCAAGCAACAGCCAATCACTTAAGAGGAAGATAACAAAGAAAATAAATCGAGTAATGCATAAGGAAAGAGTGGCATATATCTTAAAGTAATGAGCATATGAAGTAAGTTGTTTACAGAAGAATGCGAGATAAGTTCACGAGGTGAGAAAGTATACCTTACGGAAATGCCACAAACACGAAAATGTTATCGAAATTGACTAAAATTGGCTTAAGTGACGTGTGCAAGTTTATAGAAGAGAGTACAGGTAGACATGTATATGAGAAAGAAAAGCATTAGGACAAAACTGAAAACCCACCACCTGAAACAAACAGACTTAGCACGCAAGCACGCGGTTAGTAAATCGAATGCAGCGTACCTACAAACGCTGCGCCGGTTCTGCCTACGTTCTCTGCAGGACCCGTCGTCGCTTCGGTAGTGGTCCCGAGTGGCCTCGCTCATGGCTCACTAAGCCTTCCTGACTCAGGCACTCGCGACCGCATGTGCTACAGCACCCTGCGCTCGATGTCGATGGAGTACAACCCATCGGGGCACGCCGCTTCCACACTTGCCGCTTCTTCTCCGCATGCATGAGAGCGTTCCTCTGCACTTCCGCAACTGCCTTCGTGATCAGATCGTGCCATTCACGCCGATCAACGGCGTTCGATTCCATGATCTGCAATCAAGATTAGAACGTGTGAGGCTCACTTTAATCATGTCCTGGTAACGTAACTTTGGTTTCCCCACGTGCAGCTTCCCTATACTCAGCTGACCGTATAAAAGTTGTTTCGGTATCCGCGTCGAATCCATACGGCTCACATGACCGAGCCATCTCAGGTGTCTCAGTAAAAGTATGCAGTCCACTGCATACATCCCACTTCGGCGCAACACTTCCGTGTCTGCAACTCTGGCGCCCCAACCGATGCGCAAAATTCGTCGCAGACACTGCTGATGGAACCGCTCGAGATATCGCACATCCCGACGGTACATCGTCCACGTTTCACTGCCGTATAGAAGAACGGACAGTACCATGGATTTGTACACCATCAGCTTCGTGCCAATGCTAAGCTGATGGTTGTTCCACACTCGGTACTCTAGCTTCCCGAATGCCGCTGCTGCCTTCGACACGCGAATACGCAACTCAACGTGTAGCTGCTGATCAAGGTAGCAGAAGCGGGAGGTGGTTTCCAATACTTCAGCAACAATGCTGAATCGCTGCAATATTGAAGATTGCACCTCCGGTGAAGGCTGAAAGAGACAGACAGTTTTGCTTGTGTTGATGGTGAGCCCGAATTTTGCTGCTGTACATATATATATATATAATATATATATATAATATATATATATATATATATAAAATATATATATATATATATATAAATATTGTGGCAGTCTAGGAATAGTCCTGGGAGCCATCAGAAACCATGGAACACAAAAGAAGGTACAGAAATTAGTAAAGAACACAACCAACCACCAAAGTTCATGGTTTCGTCAGAGGGCGAGATACGTACCCGTTGCCCAAATCCGAAGTAGGGTGTTGACCTTTAGGGGACACCACCCCGAGCCTTTTTGGGCTGAATAGCCTGCCCACAAGGCAGCGGAGCGAATTCAGGAAATCGCGCCATATTGGGAGCCTGGTGAGGCTGGATTGCTCAGTTTCATACGCCTTTCGTATTGTTCCTTTGTCAAACAGGGAGCCCAATATTCCCAGAATTAACAGCACAAATTTTCTGGAATACAATGCTTCGCCATGAATGAAGTAGGATGCAGTGACTTTATTAGTGGCGAGTCAGGTCCGCCACGTCACAGTGTTGTTAACGGACATATGTGGCGTTTTATAGGGAGAAACGTTGCCAGGCGAAAACCACCAAGTCCTGGAATACTTGCGCCGAACCATTTGCTGGAACAGGAAAATCCCGAACCACGCAGCTGGCACCACGAGGAGGTAGTTCGGCAAGCCAGCCGAAAAACATACAACTTGGATGCTATAAATTGCAGGCTGCCACCCAAACGCACGACTTTGTGGTATTAATTTGGGCTGATCTGTGCTGTTCAACGCAGGCTGAGAAGACGTCAAATACTGAGAACTAGCAGGTGGACCTGGTGCAGAGGGCCTTCCGGCGGTTTCATCAGTTCGTTTGTTCGCAGTTGCTTTACACATACGTGCGATCACATGTGGAAGACAAGACCGAGCCATGGCAGCCCTAGCACAAGCAAGAGCTTGCAGCGTTCGAGAGTCCCACGCTGACGAGCTACCAAGCACGTTAGAGGGTTGTTTCACTTTCCATATCAACTTAGGCAGAGGAGTCTAAGATTGTACAGCAGTGCCTACCTGGCAATCTAATAATGGCCTACCGGATTTTAAGGAACTCTAACCACGTATGCTGCTACCTACTGCAACTCATTCACAACACGAAGTTGAGAGATAACCAGTTCAATTTGACAATGGAATTCAGTCGGTTAGAAGGTAAACAAAACCTTTGCAATATTTGTGCGTACGATCCATGAGGTTGTTTCCGCCCTTACTTTATTTGTGTTAAGTAAGCTTTAACATTATTCTAACTCGCATTACTTGATATAGTCAGTGTACGTCCACAGACGATATAAAGTGACGAAAATTGCTCAATCAGCATTAAGCTACAACAGGGCAGTGCAAAGACCGGCCCGCGAGCCAAGTGCATCCCGCATTAACATTCCAACTTTCCCGCAGCCTCATCACGTAATAATAAACTCAGGTTGGGACCTTTTTGTACATGTGCAATTTTTCTTCTTATGTTTATGTCAGACTGAATATGGCTCAGCATATATTTACAAAATGCAGCCCGCCTTGCAAAAAGCTTGGACACCCAATTGAGTTTGACCCTTTCATGTACGTCTCAATGTGAACGCTGTGATGAGTCTACCAAAGTATTTCCTTCTGCTTACTTGTGAGTAGGACAATCTAATGACCCTTTACTACTTTCTCCCATCTGCCCACAAACCTGATTAGTTTCATTTCAATCCGAAAAAGAACTACGCGATCGTTTCGTTCTAAGGAGGCTTGTCAGTGGAGTGCGTACCATCGGTCACCTGCTGGAAGTCGTCAAATTCTACAGAGGCGAAAAACAGTGGTTACCTGGAGGGTAGAGAGACTACTAAAGGGGAAGCGGACAGAAAGGGAAACGGGCGCAATGAGGGGAGCAGACGGAGCAACACTGGCATGATGGAACGTGACGAAAACGGGACACGAACGGCCCCGTAGTGAGCCTGAGCAAGGCGCAACGGGGAGAGTATTTGTCGAGAACGTAATAAATCGAACAAAACCGCCGTTATTTCATCCTCCCGGAACAACCACAAGCAGAGCAATACATCCATGTTCAAATGAAGTAGGAACTATCGAATCACTCCGGATCGGTCAGAATGGGACGAGTGGGAGCCGAGCTACCGGGGCGAAATGCACATAGAATATTTCTTCCCATACCTCAAATAGTGTGTGGACATGTCGCGAGCAGAAGCCATGAGAGATGGTGCAACGGAGAAGGAAACATGACACATTAATGTACGCATGTATGAGTGGTGACATAGCTAGTGATCGCGCCAATGATGATCGCACTTCATTGTCGCTACAATATGTCCGCCAGCAGCTTACGCCAACTATCAGCTCAATCCACTGAGCCATGGGAGATGGAGGCAGGCCTACTAACTTGGAAGCTAACTGGCAAATAGCGATAACTATCCTCCTCTGGTATGTAAATTCCTACCGCTGCATAGGACAGTGGCTGACTTCCTATGGTTACAACTTCCATTACACAGAATCCATGTCCGCGTAGCATTTGAAAATTGTGAGGGGATCGTGCTACTGTGTTATCTCGTTGTAAAGAGAGGTGTGCGTTTTTGGATGCGTCATCTCGGACATGGGTGCGTCCAAGTTGCTATATCAGTCGCACTCAGTGCAAACCGAGTGTTCGTGATTATCAGGCCGTGAGTGCCACACAGTGCGAGCAGCCTGTTACCGTTCGCATTCGCTGAACCAATGTCATGCGGACCGATAAAATCTATGCACACCGACGCATCACGCCCAACGCGCTCGTTGAAATCACCCAGCAGAAATAGTCGGTCGCTCCTCGGCACAGACCAGAGGATAGCTGAGTAGAGAATGGCTCACGCGTGTCATCAGGATAACACATGGTCGTGCTTATAAAAGGTATCCAACATCCGACGGTAATAAAAATGCGGCCGAGTGTCAAGTGCCACCCTGGGCGGACCGCACGTGCGCAGCCACACTGCGCCTCTGTAAACGAAACAAATAAATGTATTCAAAGCGGATTAGTCATCTCTTCGTCTACATAATGCATATCCCCGTCATTAAGCACGACCACGTGTTATGAATCCAGGAACGACCCCATAGCTCAACCATCCATAATCGCTCTTCCAAACTCAGACCGAGTGCACTGAAAATCACACCGCTAACACCGCAGCTGCTTCACCAGCTTAACGACGACTTACACGGCGTTCCTGAAGAAAAGCTCCTGGTTGAATGTGCCAGTAAACCATGCGAAATTCTAGCCGACAGCAGTTAAGGACTTAAGGTAAACGCTCATTTTTCCGCGAGTAACGCTGGAACTAAGTTACGACAGATCGCTCGCCTAGTGTAATATGCGTCATGTCAAGTGTACCCAGGGCTTCCGTATTCGGGCGTACATTGGGTCGTCAAGGACCCAGGGGTTGAAAAGCGAAACAGCCGGACCGTTTCATGTAAGCCACCTACTACGAGTCGAAGGTGGATGGAGAGTGCGTTTGATTTATATCCGTGGTTAGCTGCACGGTGTAGTCACAACTGTCGATGGAGGACGGAGCCTGAGGTGTGTGGACGGATGACCATAACATGCATGAGAGATGATTGCAACAGATGTCCGGCTATAACCGCAGCATTTACACACTTAGAATTGGGATGGAACGAAATAGCAAGCTCCATTTGCAAATGGCAAATGCCATTTGAACACACGGACCGGTTTGCGTCACGCGGAGCCGCTCATCCCTGTGCGGACGCTACAGCCTGAGGAGGAAAGGTGATTCGCCAAAACGAGTACATTTTAGTTGCGGCTTCAAAACACCTTCTCATCGGAACCATGTGGTGTGTTTGAATACAGTCCACAATTGACGAATTCCCATCGGGAAATATTTCTCTAGAGAAGGTGATAAACGGTAGTTCTGATTTCCCTACAGGCTGTGTGTTTCCGCATGCAACGTCCAGCCGCGTGCTTTGGTGTAACGGGTTAATCAATCCAGCAAACAGCCACACACACTATCCATGTCCGTCAAGTCCCCATAGCTAAATTTTCTCATTTATTATGCCCTTATCAAAGTCCTTATCTACTGGCTCTCCAAACACAATCAACGTCAGGCGGTAGAAGATAATTACTTGCCACACAACCTTGTTAGAGTGGCGTTTATTTGTGAA
>OX104066.1:108595783-108694822 GCA_944474145.2 Dicrocoelium dendriticum
ATCTCTTTGTCCCCATCCTGGAAGACAGACTTTTCCGACAGCCGACAAACTTGAGGTTGCCTTCATCATGCTCCTTCTCCACGTGATTGGCTGTCCACCGCGGCACTTTTCCTTTCGCTTTATGAAAGTGCAAATTGCTCTCCACATGGAAGGCAAGGGCTGACATGTACAAAACGTGCCCGAGCCAAAGCATGCGATGTCGGAGAATAACGTCCTGAAGACTGGCATTATTCGCCCAAAGCACGTGGTCTCGCACCTCTACGTTGCTTACGTGATGTTGCCACCACACCTGAGCAATCTTTCGTAGACAGCGGTTGTCGAACGCTGGCAGCCGCTTCATGTCTCCCGAGCGAATAGGCCAAGTCTCACTGCCGTACAAGAGTACTGCACGGACGGAATCATTGTACACCCTGCCGTTGATCTTGGGACGGACATCACGACGACGCTATTGGTATCTCAGTTTGGTGAATTCGATGTGGGTCTTCGTAATCCGTTGTGAGACTTCATCTCTAACACCGCCACCAGCCGGAATGCAACTCCCTAGATAAGTAAAGCAAGGGACTTGCTCCAGAATATATCCATCAATGGTGAGCGCGGGTTCAGGCACCTGCCGGTCCTGGAACAGCGTTTTACATTTGGCCGGAGTGAAGCATAAGCCGTACTTAGACGCCTCCATCGCTAAGCGGTCCAATGCGTTCTGGATGGTTTGTGGATCGTCCCCTAGCAAGGCAGTATCATCGGCGCAGTCCAAATCCGTGACTCTGTCTTCAGGGAGGAGCTCAACACTGCAGTGCTGGACACCTTCCAGTGCTCTTTGGACGACCTCTTCGATGGCGAAATTTAAGAGGTATGGTGAAATAGGGCAACCTTGGCGAACACCGTTGGTCACAGCACATGAAGAAGAGAGCGTGCCGTCAGCACTGGCTTTGCCCGACGTGTGACTGTAAAGTTCTTTCAGGATGGTTACAGACTTGTCGGGCACACTTTTCTTCAGTAAACAGTTTTACAACGCAGATCTGTCTACTGAATCAGATGCCGCTCGGATGCCCAAGAACACTACGATTGTTGGCCACCGGTGGATGTGACGGACTTCGAGTAGTTGGCGGAGCGTGAAGATTTGGTCGATGCAGCCTCGGCCTGGACGAAATTCGGCTTGTTCTTCTAGAGAAAACTCCTCTCTAGTCGTTGAAAGCCTGCAAAGTAGGGCAGACATGAATATTTTGGTTGCGACAAAGATCAACGAGATTCCGCGGTAGTTACAGCAATCGTCGCGCGAGCCCTTCTTGTGAATCGGAACAATGACTGATTCTCCCCATGAGTTCGGAACCTTCTCCTCAGTCCAGACTTTCGTGAACAGCGATAGGATTTTGCTGACAAGTACAATTTCTCCATCTTTGAATATAGCCGGTGGTAGGCTATCGGAACCCGAGGCCTTGTTGAGTTTCAAATATTGGATTGCATTTCGGATCTCTGCTTCATTTGGGGGGGGTCTGTGGAGACAGGTCAAGCATCATACATTGGAGCTGGCGGTGTCACACGGGGCTGTGTTGGGTGGTTGAATTAAAGAGCGAAATGCTCTGCCCAGCGACCCAATGGTCTGTGAAGGTTGGTGATCTTCGTGCCGTCTGATTCGCAAATCGTCTGGCTGATAGCGTGCAAATTTCAACCGGGGGCCTTGATGATGCAAAATAGACGGCGGAAGTTGCCAGCTGATGCAGCGGCTTCCATCTCATCAGCTTGTTTTGACCACCAGGATTCACGATCAGAGCGAAGACTTGATTTCAGCTGTTGCGTAATAGACCGGCTTTGTTCGTTGTGCTTTGTGCCAGAAGGCACCGCCCGTCGGAGATTCAGCACTTCCGAGGATCATCCCGAGATCCAGCTTTTAGGAGTGGACAAACCGGCCGACAACATGGCTTGTTGAAGACTTGACCAGTGTTGATCAACATCCAGAGTGAGAGAGAATGGGGAGATTTTCACGAAGCCTTTGTTGATGCTCCTTCTTCACCATTGGGTCCTCCAACTTGTAGGTGTTCAGCCGGGTGTGTTTTGACCTAGGCGAACCAGCAAAATGCATGCAAACGGTCGCACATACCAGTGCATGATCGGTATCGACGCACGTTAACTAAAATGATCGGCAGTCGCGTACGCTGCTGCGCCAACTGCAACTTATAGCTATGTGGTCAATCTGTGCCCAGCGCTGAGTTGATGATGGGGGGCGCCAAGTAGCGTACTGGCGTCCAGGATGACGAAAGCTGGTGTTGGAGAGCAATAGTTGATGATCAGCACACAGACTGAGCAGTCTCTCTCCTCTGTCTGAGCGAACATCATCGTATCCAGGCCGTCCCCCGAAATGGCGCTCACATGGCAGCAGACGACCGACACGCGCGTTGTAGTCTGCTGTCAAAACAACGATGCCTGTTTTCGGGGGTCATAGAGGCAGCTCATGAAGGTTCTAGAAGAAATGGTCTTTGACGATGTCAGAGCTACATTCAGTGGGCGGGTAGGCACAGATCACGAAGAGAGCACGCTTTTCGACTCGACGTCTGCTAACTTTACAAGAGCCATGGAGCCTCATCGCACAAGGACGGCTATTGATCGGGATCCAGTCAATCAAAGCAGTCTCGGCTCTAGCACTGAGGGCGATTCCAACATATACTTGCCCATATGCCGCAGACTCGGCGTCACCAGAGAGGCGGAGATGGAACCGGGTGCGTGGGTGGAGCGATGACACCAACTGGTGGACCGAGTTAGAGTCCTGGAGTCGTGTTTGATTCAGGCAGCAGATATCATTGCCAAGGGTCTCTAGCGTGTGTACAAGTCCAGCTTGCCGACCGATCTGCAGTAATGTGCGTACATTGAAGGCTGCAAGTTTGAACTGCCTTCCGGTTTGCATCATAATCATCATCGTTACACGTTAGCTGGAGGTAGAAAACACCTCAGCTATTGTGCCGCAATACAAAAGGCAAGAAAAGAAAAAACAAACAAACAAACAGTGGCACGCCCGCTGAGTCCCCACTAACGGATGGACATCGTTCCGGGGAGCTAACAGCTGGCTGCCGTAAAAGAAAGTCATATTATGCCTAACAAGTGAGATCGTGATTGGAGGGGGATGGATAAAGGAACTCACAACACAAACGCCATTGGGGCCGGCTCCTAGCCATATTAGCAAGTGTGTCCAACCAAACGTGTTCACCGTCCTTAGGACCCCAGCCAGGCAGTCGGGATGTACCAACCGACGCCAACTTCGAAGTGAGGGTTTTCATTTCTCTCGACCAAGTCTTCACTTGGCCTCCCCTCCTCCTCTTCCAACCGCACCCACAGCGCGCAAATAATGCACGTCGTGGGAGTCGGTGTGCTGGCATGCGCAACACGTGGTCCAGCCATCGGAGCCTGGTGCGTGATATAATGGTGCTGAGCGGTTCACTCGCTCTTCCTGCACCAAATACGCGACGCCGAACACGCTCATTGCACACGCGGTGCTCCCACCAAACATGTGATAAGCTGCGAAGGCAGCGATGATCGAACGTGACGAGTCTCTTCATGTCTGTCGACCTGATGGGCCAGGTTTCACAGCCATATAGGAGAGTTGAACGGACGGCTGCGTTGTAAACTCTGTCCTTGAGGGCGAGAGTAATGTCGCGTCTGCGCCACAGGTGGCGGAGATTGGCAAAAGCACCTCGAGCTTTTGCTATACGGTTCGTAACCTCATATTCAATCCCACGGGTGCTAATATAGCTACCCAGGTACTTAAATTCCTGAACGACTTCTAGCAGATCACCACCAAGCGTTAGCGCAGGGTTGGGTCCCTGCCAATCTTGGAGAAGTACTTTGCATTTCGATGGAGCAAAGCATAGCCCAAAACGATCGAAAGCCAGTGCTAATCGGTTCAGTGCTGTTTGGCATGTTTCGGAGCTGTCACAGATTAGGGCAATATCGTTTGCATACGCTAAGTCAAGAAGTAGCTCCACACCTTCTAGGTCGTGTCCAGCGAACGCTGTTTCCATGACTTCATCAATAGCGAAGTTGAAGAGGAAAGGTGACAGCGGGCATCCTTGTCTCACACCGCTGGTGATACTGAAGGGTGGCGAGAGTTTGCCATAAACCCTCACCCTGCCCGAACTATGTGCGTACAGCGCTTTGATAATGTTTACATATTTATCAGGCACACCTTTCCTCAACAGACAGTCCCAAAGGGCACATCGATCGACTGAGTCGAAGGCACCTTTTATGTCAAGAAACACGACAACGGTGAGTCGCCAATATATATATATATATATATATATATATATATATATATATATATATATATAATACACAATCTGTGGTACAGATATTGTGCCATCGGAATCATGGCTGAATAGGAAAACAATATGAATAATAAGAAAAGAGCAACAAGAAATGCTTTTTTTGTCAAGTTTACCACTCACAGTTTTTGAAATTTTTTCAGTTTGTTCTTTTTTTAGGGGGAGGAGGAAGGGACACCGCAACACACTGATGCACACGTTCGCCATTGACATCGATCTTGAGCCATAACTTCCAAGGTTTTCAACCAGCAAGTATCCTCATCTCTCGGACCCCAACCAGGTAGTCGACAACAACCGGCCGAGGCCAATTGTTTCGTCAACTTTTTCATGCGGCTTCTCCATGTTATAGGCTGTCCACCAGACCGTCTCTTCCAGACCTGTCCAGCAAGTGCAAACAACGCACGACGGGGGTAACGCTGGACAGGCATGCGCAATACGTGTCCCAACAACCGCAGTTGATGCAGTGAGATGAGCTCCTCGAGCGAGTGGCTTCCACGTCCCAAGACACGCTGTCTAACTTCCACATTGCTTACGTGATGCTGCCACCACACACGGGCAATGGACCGCAGACAGCGGTGCTCGAAGACGGATAGCCTGCGCAAGTCATCTTTACGAATGGGCCAGGTCTCGCATCCGTACAACAGTACAGCACGAACACTTGCACAATAGACCCGCCCTTTGATGGAGAGACGAATGTCGTGGCGACGCCACAAATGCCTCAGCCTAGAAAAAGCGAGACGTGCTTTCGAGATGTGCGTCGAAATCTCGTCTCCAACAGCCCCGCCAGCAGTGATGCAACTTCCCAAGTAGACAAAGCTCTCCACAACCTCCAGTGTCTCACCAGCAATCGTGAGTGCAAGCAGAGGCACCTGCCAGTCTTGAAGGAGAGCCTTGTATTTGGATGGCGAAAAGCACGTACCGTACTTTGATGCTTCAATCGTCAAGCGGTTTAATGCAAGTTGGACGACCTGTGGATCGTCACCCAGCAAGACGATATCATCAGCATAATCCAAATCAACAACTCGACTACCTGGGAGGAGCTCAACGCCAGCGTTCAACGAATCGCTCAGAGCGTTCTTCAGGACATCCTCAATGGCAAAGTTGAATAGGAACGGAGAGATAGGGCATACTTGTCGAACTCCACTGGAGACCATAAAGGTAGGCGAAAGCATACCATAAGCTCTAACCCTGCCCTAGGTCAGACGATATAGAGCGCGCAGTACGGAGACGAACTTCTCGGGGACACCGTTCCTCAGAAGGCACTGCCATAGTACTGTACGATCGACAGAATCGAAGGCTGCACGGATATCCAGGAACACAGCAATCGTTGGCCTCTGATACACATGGCAGAGCTCGAGGATCTGGCAAAGTGTGAAGATTTGATCGATGCAGCCGCGACCAGGGCGAAACCCAGCTTGTTCTTCTCGTTGCAACGATTCGCGTGTTGGGGATAGCCTGCGAAGTATGATGGACACCAGCAGCTTGCAAACGACGGGGACTAAACTTATTCCTCTGTAGTTGGAGCAGATTGTGCGCAGGCCTTTTTTGAAGATGGGTACGACTATCGATTCACCCCAAGATGAGTCGCCAATAAACATGGCGGTGCTCCAACACTTGACGCAATGTGAAGATGTGGTCGATGCAGCCTCGACCTCGACGAAATCCGGCTTGCTCTACACGAATTTGGCTTTCACGAGTGCCAGTCAGTCTGTGGAGAATAAGAGAGGCAAGCAATTTAGAGACAATCGAAATCAGACTGATCCCTCTATGGTTGCCGCATTCTAAACGGGAGCCTCCCTTGAAAATTGGGACAATGACGGAGCGGTTCCAGTCCGTCGGGACTGTCTCCTCCTCCCAAAGTTTTACTAGCAACTCGTGTAGATCATCTACTAGAGCAGGTCCACCGAATTTGAAGAGGACTGGAGGAATTCTATCTGCTCCTGCGGCCTTATGCAATTTCTACAGCCTGATCTCACGTTCGACTTCTGCGCGTGAGGGCGGATCCAAGGAGACGGCCCAAGGAGAAGGGCGCTCAATGCCCGAAGAAAGTGATAACTCAGGTTGGTTAAATTGCATAGCAAAGTGTCCAGCCCAACGCTCCAAGCGTTTTGACAGGCTGTGGATCATCTGCCCACTCTCGTCGAGTATGGTCTCGCTAACACCAGGTCTCCTGCTGCCTGTTGCCCGTATCAGCCGGTATAACTTACGATGGTTACCAATGGCAGCGGCTGTTTCCATCTCAGAGGCACGATCATACCACCAGGTTTCGCGGTCCTTCTTTAGGCTAGCACGTAGTTTCGCCCTGAGATTTTTGCGAGCTTCATTGTATTCGTTTCCAGCCGGAATCCGTCGGCGAGCATCCATAAGTTCCAGAGACTGTGTAGAGACCCAATGTTCGGTTTTGCAATTTGTTTTGCCAAATGAAGACATGCGTGCTAATAGCAACGCTTGACGAGTGTGCGACCAGTGATCTTCAACGGTGTTTAGTGGGCGCTTACTCAGCCCAGATGTCAGCGCATCTTGGTACACATTCAGAACGTCTGGCTTCGCCAGCTGGCTAATGTCAATCCGTTCACATCGACGTCGCTGACGTCCACCGAAACGCACCCGGAGGTCGGCACATACAAGTGCGTGGTCCGAGTCCACGCTCGTGCTCCAAATCGAGCGACAGTTTTGGACACAGCCTCGCAAGCGGTAACTGATCGCGATATGATCGATTTGCGTCGATGACTGGCCCGAAGCTGGTGGGTGCCAAGTCACACTTCTGCGGGTGCTGTGTCGAAAATTAGTGCTCGCGAGAAAGAGGCGAGCATCTTCACACAGCTGGAGCAATCGCTCACCATTATTATTACGCGAGCCTACACCATGTTGGCCACCCAGATGAAGCTCATCAGAGGACAATTTTCCGACTTGGGCGTTTAGATCGCCAGCCAGCACCACAGTATCCTTGCCTCTTCTTTAACGAAGGAGCTCGTGAAGTTGCTGATAGAAATCATTTTTTACCGAATTAGTGCTACAGTTTGTAGGGGCGTAGGCCGCAATGACAAAAAGGCACCGTTTGTCCCCGCTCGACTTCGAAGCACGGAACGAACCAGCTAATCTAACGGCGCACATCCTACTGTTTACTGGGATCCAATCAAGCAGGGCAGCTTCAGCCCGGGGACTCAAAACAATGCCGACGCCAGCTTGACCGGCATTTGAAGCTGCATCATCGCCAGATAGGCGCAATGAGAATGTGCAGCCAGTGTCGCATGTGGGGGATCTCAGGGTAAGCACGGAGCTCGAACCTTGCAGGCGGGTTTCTGATAAACAGCAAATATCGATCGATAGGGTCTCTAGTGTGCGGGCAAGTGCTGCCTGTTGGCCAATCTGCAGCAAAGTGCGCACGTTGAGGCATGCCAATCTTAGCGAGACACGAGGACTCCAAAGGGAAACGGATGAACTGACGTTGTCCGCTTGGTTGAACATGGACTTGTCGACTGGATTGGAGCGAGGCCATGCGATTGTGTGTGATTTGAGATTAGAAAACAAGCGACTATTGAAGTAAGCTGGGGGAGGGCCAAGAATTGGGCGATTGACAATGGGGGGATATAAATAAAGTTGGAGCGGGACAATAAGGATGCAGAAGCGCAAGAAGGGGTATAAGAAGACGGGAAGGCCTGAGCAGTAGCATCCAAACCCCTAACCACCCTGCTCGATGCAGCAGATAGGGCGCCGTTTATTATCCTCTGCGACAGCCAGAGCATCAAGAAACTGTTGTAGGAAAGGTTCATTGTATTGCGTGGGCAGAATACTGTCAGGTTGCCCAGGCCTAGACAGGAAAACGATTAGGGTTCTCAACCAAAGCCTTTGGTTCAAAAACCTTACCGCAAGGCAGCGGGTTTTGGCACTGGACTACAGAGCCCGTTTTATGAAATGAGGAGCCACCCCCATTCCAACCCCCAACCTGGAGGACCAGGAGGCTGAGTTTGTCTGGCCGCTAACCATTGACCAATCTGGTATGAGTGGCTCTAAAGGTGCAAAAAAGCACCACCTAGCATAGCTCAATGGATCTCTAAGGCACGCAAACCATCGCACCACGGTAAGGTCTAGCCTCATTGCGAAGGCAACTTTGGGACTGACAGCTCTCTGTTGAGCACTGTGTGGTTGAGTTGGCAGATGTCACGGGAATGGGTTCAGCGGTGTAGGTGGGGTTGGTCGCCGCAGAGGAATCAGGTAAAAATGGGTGTGAATTGTACAAGGGAAGGATAGGTAAAATGGTGGAGTGTGCTTGTGAAGTTGGCGTAGTGACTTAAGTGGATAGCGTCGTAACAGCAAGAGAGCGTGTGAATGGTTGTGGCTATAAGCCCATGGTTCGTCAGTGGACCAAATACTACCCGGTTGCCCAGGCAGAAGTAAAGGGTTGCATTAGCGGTCCACACTGAGCCTTATGTCAAGGATCTAATCTACAAGGCAACAAGGCGATGAGGGTATCGCAAGCTGTTGGAAGCCGGTCTCTGTAGGCAGGGGCGTCGTGTAGCCGGCCACAGTGACAGGCGAATCGGGAACCGAATGCCGCGAAGGATATATATATATATATATATATATATATATATATATATATATATATATATATATATATATATATTGAGCATACCTAGTTGCGCGCCTTTGAAAGTCTCATTGGAACCACCCACTGAAGCTGTGGTCTTCAATGAGCTCCGATACTCGAAGCGATTCAAGCCTGCTGACCCAGACGGACTTCCACCAGAGGGGATCAGGTTCGGGGGCGAAGTAATTGTCACAGCTACCAGTTCTGTTCTCTAAGATCTGGTGTGAAGTAACAGTTCCAGCAGCTTGGGGCGAGTCAAGTAACGTCCCGATCTTCAAGGAAGGTGCCCCTACCTTATGCACTAAGTACCGATGCATCTGTCTAAAGTCCTTTACCTCCAAGCTTTTAACCTCCATTCTACTCCGCAGACTAACCCCGATTCGAGAATTGCGCGCCCGTGAAGAACAGGCTGGTTTGCGGCCCCGGTCGGGGGTGAATAGACCACTTGTTTACGCTATGCCAACTCCTTGAAAAGCCTCAAATTTACCGCCAGCCCACTATGGTTGTTTTTCTGGACATCCGAGCCGCTTTGGACTGCGTCGATCGGCCGGCTTTATGGCGTTACTTACAAAGGAAAAGGAGTACCAGAAAAGCATATCGCCATCATTCGAGCATTAGATTGCAAGGTCTCCGGTAAAGTGAGGGCTTATGGTAAGTTCTCTGCACATTTCGCAGTCACTAGCGGTGTACGACAAGTTTGCCCCGTGTCCCTGTTTCTCGTCAATTTTGCCATCGAGGTTGTCCTTTAAAACGCTCTCAAGGGCGTTCAGGTTTCTGGTGTAGGGCATCTTACTGGCAACCGCGTGACCGATTTAGATTATGCTGATTATATTGCCTTGCTTGCTGATGACGCACAGATCAGACAAGCAGGTTTAAACCGCTTGGCGGTTGAAGCATCAAAATATGGAACGATCTTTTCCCCCCTACGAAATGAAATGTCCTGGTCCTAGATGGGCATTTACATGCCATATTGGTCACTCTTCAAGGTACGCAGCATGAACAATTGGACAACTTTGTTTACCTAGGAAGCCGTGTCTTTGCTGATGATAGCATTGGAAATGTCAGATCTTTACGTTTTCCCGCTATTCCAAATTAAACATCCAAAAAGTACTCTGCAAAAATTCTAGCCAAGCCGAAGAAAATCACCAGTCCAACGAGCTTGACCGCGAAAAATGAGTTAAAAATAATGCCGCCAATCGTAGCTAAAAGGTCAGCATAAGGCCGTCGAAATGCTGCACGCCTACGTCAGACCTACGCCACATATATACTTAGCTCAATGGGCTTCGGCTTCTAAAAAAGAGAAGTAGACTGGTGAAAATAGCAACAAGTTTGCCGAAAACCTGTACGTTGGAAATCACGTGAAGGAATGGAAGGTTCTGGAATTTTCGAAATCCATACACAATCGAAAATAATGGACTAACTTAAAAGACTGGGTTTTCCCTAATGTTTTTATCCTTTCCCGGATACTTCCTATCCGGAAAAAGTTAAAAACATAAAGGAAAACCCATTATTTTAGCCATTTAACGATTTTCGATCGTGATTTGGTTTCGAAGATTCCGGAAACTTCCATTTCTTCACGGGATTGCCAAAATAGGGAGTTCTGCAATAGAGGCTGCTATTTTTACCAGTTGTCGTTTGTTATCTAGAAACCGAAGGTCGTTGAGCTAGCTAGATATTTTGCGTGGGTCTGGCGAGGTTGTACAGCGTTTTGGCGGTGTTTATGGCTACCTTTTGCGGCATTTTTGTTAACAAATTTTTCGCGATAATGGTCGTTTGATAATTGATTTTTCTTCGGCTGGGATAAAACTTTGCGGAGAAATTTTTGGGTGTTTAATTCGGTATACCGAGACGATGTGAGATATAACACTCCCTCCTGAGATTGCTGCCGACGTGTATGATGATAGCTTAGAGTTGAGCTGTATCCTCCTGCACGGTGTTTTACGCCCATTGGTCCATCGACTTGGCTGTCGTAGTGAGAATTTGAGTTCCGTCATCTGCGCTCTGGTATCATACTCCTGCTGACAGGGTTCTTCCACGGGCTCTTTAGGCAAGTTGAAGCTGTCCGTCAAAAAGTCAACTGGGTGCTCGGCAGATTCTGTTGCTTATGATTGACAAAGTGTTGGTCGCAGCTGGTTTGAATGACGTACCCATACCTGTGTTGCAACCAACACGTTGTAAATGACGCTCCCGCGCTTGCCCTGGATCGTGCCTGACGTCCATTTTGCGTGTCCATCCCGATAATCACGTACAAGTATTGACTGTTCAGGTTTAATCGAACTTAACTTGGTACGATACCGTCGATTGAAACCACTTTCTATCTTGAGGTTCCTTTAACCAGCTGTGGACTCTGAGGCCAATCGAACTGCATCAAATGTCATTCGAAGCTTTCTCTTCATCATTGTCTCTGCTGATGATATTCCACCCGGCGTTTGTGGATTTTGTGTAGATCGATCATATTCCCTATGCCTCTCTCCCTTCTTGGTTTAAAGTGAGCGCGTTTGAATTTATTCACAAATCCCTTCGTTTGGCCCTTCAAATGTTGGTGAAATGGCGGAGACCGCACGTGTTTGATGGCGCAGCATTTGCAAAACTCAGGGATTTTGGCAGAAGTAAAATTTGCTCCGTTGTCCTTCCCCAAAGTTCCAGGGCAGCCGAACTTGCAGAAGATTTGCCGCAACTTTGAGACTGTTGCGCTGGTTTCCGTGATGCTCATGAGGAACACTTCGGGTCACTTGCTGTACGCTTCGACCACTATGAGGAAGTTCTGGCCGTTGACTGGGCCCGCAAAATCGAGATGAACACGGCTCCAAGGTTTAGTTGGTTTAGACCACGAGTGGAGTTTAGTCTTCGGTGGTTCCCATGAAGTGAGATCGCAGTTGCTGCAACTTCTAGCTAGCTGCTCTAAATATCTATCTAAAAAACGGCCAATACACATAACTTCAGGCAAGTGTTTTCATTCAGTTTAGCTCTGGATGCCCTGCCTGCAACTGCCCGTCGCAACGAGACTGGACCTTAACGTGGTGCGACGGTTTGCGTACCTCATTGACCCATTGGGCTATACTGGGTGATGCCTCGGAGCATCTTGAGAGCTACTCCTACCAGGTTGGTCAATGGTGAGAGGTCAGACAAACTCAGTCTCCTGGTCCTCCAGTTTGGGGGTTTGAAATGGGATGGCGTCCATTTCTGTAAAACTAAATCACTGCCACCCCGCTGCCTTGCGGACAGGCTTTTGAGCCAAAGGCTTTGGATGAGGACCCTAATCGTTCTCCTGTCTAGGTCTGGGCGCCCTGGCAGTATCCCAGCCCACATACAACCATGACATTTTCTTCAAACATAAACTTCATCCTGCATCGGCCGTCGCGCAGATTATCAAGGGTCGCCTTATCTGCTGTATGCAGCAGGAAGGATAAGCGAAAACATCCTACTGCTGGCGCCTCCTTTCTTCTCCACCTTCTTCTCTTACTCCCATCTCGGCCCCCATTACTAACCTTTTATAATTCCCAGCTTAATTGACAGCAACCGAAGTGCTACTGGAGTAGAACCATCTGCAGCCACCATCCCACAGCACCTATCGGACGCCTATCGGCAAAAGTCCCTTATAAGACCACGCTGTCCCGTTTCCATGGCGACCTTCAACGTCCGCACTCTAAGACAAACAGGTCAGCAGGCTGCACTCGCACGCACCTTGGACACACTGGGTGTTGATGTGTGTTGTGTGTCCGAAACTAGGATTAATGACCCTAACGGGGTTATTGAATTGACTGCACCCGGCTTATCCTCTCGTTATTGGTTGCACGCATCCGGAGACGCCGATGCGGCACTCACCGGTCAAGCTGGTGTAGGTATCATTCTCAGCTCCAAGGCTGAGTTATCGTTGGTTGATTGGATTCCGGTGAACAGTCGTTTATGTGCAGCCCGTTTGACGACATCAGCTAAGGTGAATTCGCGAAGTAAAACAAAACGCTGTTTGTTTGTGATTTCTGCTTATGCTCCCACGGACTGCAGTTCTAATGCAGTCAAGGACACTTTCTATCACGAACTGAACACGCTGCTACGCAGTGCTACTAGTTCAGATATTATAGTACTTGCAGGGGATATGAACGCACAAGTAGGGCGTCTGAGCTCTTCAGAAGCTCAGCTGGGTGGTAAGTATGGACTTAACTCCGAACGGACTGACAACGGCGAGCGTCTGCTGCAACTGTGTGCGGAGCACCAGTTGTTTCTTACTAGCACTGCTTTTAGACACAGTGGGCGCCGAAGTGCCACTTGGCGTCCACCTGTAGCTGGTCAGCGATGGACCCAAATTGACCACATAGCCATAAGTTACAGGTGGCGCGGTTCCATTCTGGATTGCCGCTCGTACTGGAGTACCTGTGTCGACTCTGACCATGCCTTGGTGCGCTGTCGTTTCTCCATGAACTTTACCGGAAGGCGCACAAAGCGTCTCCCCCGATTGGCAACGGAGAAATTGTCCCAGCCCTCTGTCAGGCAAGCCTATCAAGAAGCACTGCATAGCGAACTCTCACTGTCTTGTCCTAATGATACTGAGCTTCAGTGGAATAGGATCTCGGCCACTATGCACGACGCAGGAGCATCTGCTTGTGGCACTATCAGTCGTCATCGCACCAGTCACTGGATATCCGAGAGGTCCGTGAACCTTTTGGAAGCTAGAAGGCACCTCCCGGCTGGTTCTGAACACAATGTGACCAGACGGGCTATTAGGCGTGAACTAAAGCGGAGCCTACGTGCTGACAAGGAAGCCTGGTGGACCAGTCGGGCTCAAGAAATGGAGGAGGCAGGAGCAGTAGGCAATTACCGGAAGCTCTTCCAGCTAATACGCACCACTGGTCCGAGAAAACCAGGCGTCAGTGAGACAATCAGGGACAGCGCGGGTGCGCTGATACACAATAAGGAGCGCCGTATGGCTCGTTGGGCTGAACACTTTGAACATCAGTTCAGCTGGCCCCCTGCTCCCGGACCTCTTCCTACTCAGGTGATGCAGGACGAGCCATGGACGGTTAGTTTAGAGCCTCCGTCGGAGGCCGAGCTCCGAAACGCGATCACAGCCCTAATCGTTTTCGTGCCGCTGGCCCGGATTCCCTACCACCTGCACTATTTAAGGATGGAGGTGAGGTCCTCTGCAAGGCACTGACCTCCCTATTCGAACGTATCTGGAACGAAGAGAGTGTGCCGGCTAATTGAAGCGAATCGATTATAGTGGCAATCTACAAGAAGGGCAGTCGCACAGACTGTGCGAACCACAGGGGTATTAGCCTAACGCCAGTTGTGACAAAATTACTGGCCTCGATTATCGTTCGTCGCCTCACTGCAGAACGGGAATCTCGGATTAGAGAAGAGCAGGCCGGTTTTCGCCCAGGACGTGGCTGTATAGACCATATATTTACTTTGCGGCAGGTGCTAGAGCAGCGCCACGCATACCGCAGACCGACAATAGCTGTGTTCCTCGATTTAAAGAGTGCGTTCGATTCAGTCGATCGATCGATTCTGTTCGAAATACTTGCACGGAAAGGTGTTCCCACGAAATATGTGAACATCCTTCGTGCTCTATACTCGAACACTAGAGGCCGCGTCAGGGCCTATGGTGCCCTATCAGATAGCTTTTCGACTACAAGTGGCGTTCGACAGGGTTGCCCGATTTCCCCATTTTTGTTCAATTTCGTCGTGGATTCTATCATGGAGTGTTCCCTTGCGGAATCTCACGATGTAGGTGTTGAAGTGCTGCCTGGTGACCGGTTAGTTGATCTAGATTATGCGGATGATATCGTCTTGCTTTTCGACAAGGTTGAGGCGGCACAATCAACCCTGAATAGCCTATCCAGAGTGGTCCCATTATTTGGTATGCACTTCGCACCTTCAAAGTGCAAAGTGTTGCTGCAGGACCACCAGCCACTCGATGACCCCTTGACGCTTGCTAACGAGGAACTCGAGGTGGTTGATCGATTCACTTATCTTGGCAGCTGCATCAGCCATGATAGGCGTATAGAAACTGACGTTAGCTCACGCATTGCAAAGGCCAGAGCTGCGTTCTTGAACGTGCGTCATCTTTGGCGACAGAAGGGAGTTTCCCTCCGTCTGAAAGGCCGTGTATACAAGGCCACAGTGAGGGCCGTTCTGCTCTATGGTAGTGAAACTTGGCCCCTTCGGTCTGAAGATCTGAGGCGCCTTCAAGTCTTTGATCATCGTTGTTTGCGAAGCATTGCTGGTGTCGGATGGCACCAGCGTGTCCGCAACGATGATGTGCGTAGGCGAGTACTAGGTGGTGATGATCATGCTAGCTCCCTAGAACAACAGATAGCACTGAATAAGTTACGTTGGCTCGGGCACGTGCTACGCATGCCTGGTCACCGCTTACCTAGGAGGGCCTTGTTCAGTCTACCAGGTGTCGGATGGCGCAAGGCTCGAGGTGGACAGAAGTTGACTTGGCAGCGGGAAATGAAGTCACTGACGACCAAACTGGGTGCCGTTGGTCCGTCTCGCCTTCCGGGTTGGAGTCCACGTGACTCACCTTGTGCTTGGCTCGAGACTTTACAGGACATGGCTCGCAACCGACACCAGTGGCGCGTCTGCTGCCGTCTCCTACTCGGATTGTCTGTTTAAAGTGTGTTTGGTGCTGAGTTAGCTGCAGGGGTAATGGCTGATTATGACGCGTGGCAGTGAAAGCCGCAAGGAAGCTGTCTCGCCGATGCCGCCTTATCTTTGCACGATAGCCAGCTGTTTGTGACGGTATGTTGTTAACACAAGGTGTAGGCGCCTTGACCCTGAATGTTTGCTTAGGGCATTAAGGTTTTCAGGTAAGTCCCCCTTCTCTCCCTCTTCTTATTCTTTATTTCATAGGTCCTCATGGTTGTATGGCAGCGAAGCATCAGTTCAAATGGCTGATGTACTGCTGTTGATGTTGTTGTTGTTGTTGATGTTGCCTGCAACTGCCGCAACACCCTTTCTTGCAATATCTCCGAAATGACTGCCCTCTCCGAGAACATGACGCAATGGTTACAATGGAGAGCGAATGTCTTCGCTGAGGGAACTGCTGCCTTTCGGCAGAGGGGCACCTAGGTGGCCATCCGGTTCTAAGTAAGTGTGTAGCCTACTCGAAGAGTTTTGGCCCGCACAGCTTCCGCCGTAACTGGCAAACCATGTAATGCCTCGCTCACTATGAATTTGACATCGAGTTCGATCGCAACTGAGGCTATGATGGTTTCCTCGTGTCCTTGCTGCTGGGAATCAATGAGGCGTGACAACGCATCCGCCTGGCCCATCTAAACCGCTGACCGATAAGGGATTTAAAAACCAAAGTCCAGCAAGGTGAATGCCCATCATTGGAGTTGACTGGCTGTATAGGCAGCAATTCCCTTCTTCGAGCCGAAAATGGCCAGCAGTGGCTTGTGATCCGCCAAGAGCTTGAAGCGGCGACCATAGAGCATCTTGTGAAATTTCGTCACAGCAAACACTATGGCCAATGCCTCCTTCTCGATCTGACTGTAGTTTCTGTCGGCGTTCTGGCGGTATGTGCGATCGCCTTCTGAGATCCATCTGGGAACGTAAAAGAAACTACGACACCGATCCCTAGACTCTACGCGTCTGTGGCGAGGACAATTTCTCGGGACGGGTCAAAGTGAGTCAGAAGTACGTTTGAAGCCAGCAATGACCTGACATCCTCGAAAGCAGTCTGGCATTCTGATGTCCAATTCCAGGCCCTTGCTCAGCAACTTGTTCAGCGGGGCACGCAGGCGGTGTTGTTCGGGCAGAAAAGCGCTGTAATGACTGATTAGGCCACAGAATGAAGGCAGAGGTTGCAAGTCCGCAGTTGGGGAAACCTTTTAGATAGCTCGGATATGTTCTGGATCAGGGCGACGACCGTCTTTTACGAAAATGAAGCCGAGGAACTTGATGGTTGGTGTAAAAAGGTACACTTGTCGTCACGGATACGGAAGCCATATGACTGGATGGGTTTGAGCACTTTAAAGAGGTGCATACATGGTTCTTCTGCTGTCCGACCCATTAAAATGCTATCATCCAGGTCCGCCACGGCTCCAGAAACTCCCGCGCTCATGGTGACCATCAGCTACTGGAGGATAGCTGGTGCTGTTTTCACTTCAAATGGGAGGTGGTTGTACTGGTACAAGCCACGATGAGTTCGTGGTCAGCAGTTATCTCCAGCATTCATCAGCCTCGACCTGGAGGTAGGCATCAGACAAGTCGAGCTCGGCGAAACACTTCACGCCATTCAGATTGCAAAGATATCCTCTGGTATTGGAAGAGGGTACTGATGGTTGTCCGATGCGGCATTCAGTGCAGTCGAAAAATTGACACAGACACGCACTTTACCGTTCGCCTTTCTCACAGCAACATTCAAAGCAGCATGTGAAGAGTAGATCACTGGTGTGATGACACGGGCGCACTTTAGTCTGTCGAGCTCTTGATCAACTGATGCCATCGTTGCATATGGTACCGGTCTTTTTGTTCTGAAGACCGGATTGGTTGCTTCGCGAAGACACAACTTTGCTTTGAACTTAGTGCAGTGACCGAGACCATGTTCAAACAATGAGACAAACTACTACTTTAGCTTTCTAGTCATGTCTTCCATCGAAAATGATGCCTGGACTAGATCGCTTTGGACTCTGTTGCAAATCTGATTCATTGGAACGTCAACAGTTTCAAATTTTCCATCCAGTCAAGCCCAAGAAGGTTCAAGTTTGCTCGGTCCGACAAGTAACTGGTTCCAATTTGTTCCACTCCGATGAAGACAATTTTGTAGGTTATTTCTCCGACCAGCTTCAGCAGTCCATCAGATGTATTGTGGGCGACGTTGCTGAAATCAACCCTTTTCGGACTCTTTATGTGCTTCCAAGTGTTCTTGGAAATAATCGCTGTATCTGAGGCCCTATCGAACTGCAGCCTGGTTGGGATCCCGTTGATGAGCACAGGGACAAATGAGCGGCGTGGTCTAGAATCACTGTGAAAAGTTGCAATCAGCGATAATGATTCTGAGTAAGGCTTCCCGAAGTTCTTCCTGCGGTAGGACTGTTTCAAGTTTCTTGACCGGAACCGATGGCAAAAGTCTTCCTTGTGGCCGCCATTATGGTACTTATCACAAATGTGATGCTTGAATGGACAGTATCGGATGAAATGCCATTCACCACATGACCAACAAGGTGTAGGCAGCATGTTCTGCGCTCTGTTGAACGGCTTGTTCGAGCCAGCCTTTTTTGCTTTGTGCACAGCATGAAAAGCATCGGCAATTGTGGGGTGACTCTGCTCAATCATAGCGGTGTCGTGTTTTAGAGTGATCAACCGTTTGCATTTGCTTATAATAGACTTCAATGTCAAACCTTGATCTTGATACAACTTAGCAAGCAGCCCAGTGCGGATTTCCGCGTCGCGTGGGGACCGAACAACACTGATAAATATGAGATACTTAAACTGCTCATCCGTAATTTGAAACGTTCACCATCACGGTTAACCATGTCTGCTAGGGCCGCATAATCGACCGTATCCCGCTTAACAGTTTTTAGACATTGATAGCAAATGCTAAACAAAGACGCTGATTCATTGAAAATTTCTTTGAATATTGCCACTGCTTCGTTGAAAGTGATGTCCTTCGGCTCTTTGATCAAGATGTAGTCGACGATTCTTGAATATTCACTAGTATCGAGCTTACGGAGCAAAAGGCGCACATTCCATGAAGCATCTTGACGGCTGAAATCTGTCCGGAACATGCTCGCCCAGCGTTTGAACCACGCCTCAAAAGTGCATTCGGAATCAGCATCATATGGAAATTCAGTGATTGATTTCGTAAGGTCAAGTGAAACGGCTTGAAAGTCCCGTGTAGCTGCTCCGTTTGACTGTACGTTCAAGCACTGCGTTAAACATCCAATCAGTTTCATTTGTGCTTCTATCTAAGGTTGTTGCTGAGGAAGCAGCTTTTGAAAACATTCAGAGGAAAAATTCAGATCATTTTCTTACTTGTCCGTTGTCATTGTTAGATCTTCACATTTTCTGGCCATTCCGAATTAAACACCCAAAAATTTCTCTGCAAAAGTTCTAGCCCCAGCCGAAGAAAAGGCAGAAGTCCAACGAGCGTGACGGCGAAAAATGTGTTAACGAAAACGTCGCCAAACGTAGTCAAAACACCACTAAAACGCTGTACACCTTCGCCAGACCTACGCCAAATATATAGGGGGGCTCAATAACCTTCGGCTTCTAGATGACAAACCACAACAAATAAACATGGCAGCTTCCTTGCCAAAACTCTCTATGTTGGAAATCACGTGAAGGAATGGAAGGTTCCGGGATTTTCGGAATCAATGCACAATAGAATGTCATCTATTCATTGCTTAACTACTGGCTTTTTCTTAATGTTTTACCTTTCTCTGGTTAGGAAAATTTATTTCCCTCCGCATTGCCAAAGCGCGTTCGGCATTCGCTAACTTGAGGTATTTGTGTCGACGCCACGACGTTTCACTATACGTTAAGTGCAGCATCTACAATGCCTGTGTTCGCTCGGTGCTGTTGTATGGAAGTGGATCCTGGCCGATTGGTGCGAATGAATTGCGTCGGATTTCGGCCTTTGCTAATGAACTTTTGCGAACGATAGCTTGAGTGTGCTGGATGAACCATGTGCGCAACAATGATGTTAGACGTCGCGTATTGGGTAACACGGATCTTCCACTTCACAGACTGGTACCACTGCGCCAACTGAGGTCGCTGGGCCATGTTTTATGCTTGCCATGCGAACCGCTGTCCCGACAAGCTCTCTTCGCTCGCACAGGATCAGGCTGGAAAAAATCGCGCGGTGGTCAGCCCATCACATGGTGACAAACGATTAAAGCGCTGACTTCCAGTTTAGCTGTCGTAGGTTCCATGCGTCTTCCGGGCTGGTGGATCAAAGATGAATAACACCGCTGGCTGGAAACACTTTCGGAGATGGCTCAGAACCAGGCCCAATGGAAAATGTGTACAAATGTTTGTTTTGCTTTTCTTGATTTACAACGCAAATATTAAGCAGACAAAAAGAGATAAATAGACGCGTGACATACAAATAGAGCAAATACAAGTTTCAAAAACAAAAAGGATTTCCTTACTTTCATTCTTTTCTTGGTGGTCTCTGTGTTTCTTAATTTCGTTTTATGGTTTTCGCTGGTTCTATGACTATCTTATAAATTGCTGATAATATATATGGTTGGCGGCATCCGGTTTCAGATTTGCCTGTCACTGTGCTCAGCCACAGGATGCCTGCACCCACAGAGGGACTATGGATGGCTTGCGCTGCAACACCCACAGCTCCATCCACACACCCCATATCCAGTGTTAACCCGAAGGAATAAGACTGGGAGGCATGTGGATGGGAGCCACGTTACATCAATGGAGCCCGCACACACTCCTTCACAGGCAAACACAAGCACGCTGTATTTGGGGAGTCAAGCGAACACAAGATGGTGGCTGGACCCTGGTCCGCTACACACTGAGTGCATGGAACCACTATTTGATCCTAACACGGCCACAAGGACCGTGCACCCCGTCCCCGTCCAGCAACGACCAACTGTCTCCTGGAGCCAGTATGAACGAGGTAGTGGGTAATGGACAGATAGGCACCTTGTCAACATGCACATCAAGCGCAGCCAGACCGGGGATATCAAGCAACAGCCATACACTTGAAACGACAAAATAAAATAAATCCATTATTGCAAACAGATACGGTGGCAAAACTTCGCCAAACCACCATATGAAGTAAGTTGGTTGTCAGCAAATACTCGATAAGTAAAAAATGTCCAGAAGTTACTCAAAAATGCTACAAACGCAACAAAATTACCGAAGATAAGCGCAATTAGCGTAAGCAATGTCGTCAGTTAATAGAGGATTATTCAGTTGGGCAGAACAAACCAAAAAGTTGGAATGAAAATGTAAGCAGCTTAAAAGGTCTACTTTGAGTGTAACTTGGTTTAGCTCAACTACGGTGAAGTAGCGTCGTGAATGCATCATTTTCCTCAGCATGGGGCACAATAATATATATATATATATGTTAATAAACTATTGCTCAATTCTTGATCAGCTGTTGTGCTATTACCATGATCATGCCTTTAAATAAGTGGCACACGTAGCCGAGAATAAAGTGTATTTGTTTATATTTATTTAATTGTTAGTGCTTGAATTCCAACTTCTTGAGTGTAAAAATACATAATCGTAGCTATACTTCTTCAGCAGTCAGACATAGACGGTTAGTCAGTTCCTTTGCATTCAGCACTCAGTTACAGAACTGCAGTCGAAGATCCTGTATTCGTACAGTGAAGAGGAGGATCCACCCTAGTGTCTCAAGCAAGCCTAATGTACAAATGCTTCTGGCAATATGCTTGTCCAAATGTTGATCAGCTTTCAATAGGTCACCTATTCAGGGAGCAAATAACAGTTCGGAAAAGTCCACCTTAAGCTCTTGTGCCTTGTCGGTTGATGCGCCTACTAGGAACGTTCCGTACACGCGTGGACGCTGATAACAAGCAGGAACTCTTAAATTATGCGATCAGTTGACTGAACACTAGTGCATCTGCTGCGGCGTTAAATCAAGGAAATAGTCCAAAGACTGTAGCCTCATTGATGATTGCTATTGTTATAACTGTCAGGTTACCGGGATTATTTCCAATAATTTTCCCTTATAGATTCGTCACGCGAACACCGAATTTAATGCGAACCGGCCGTGATCTGAAGAAAGTACTTGTATATACTTGTATGAACACAAGGATAAAACGAACTTACTTGGTCAAAAATCGGTGAGGCTGTGTATAGCAAAAGTAACGATGGAGAACCGTCTCCGCCCTAAAAACAACCGCTAGCAGATAGAAAGGAAATACCGTATCAAAGTTACTCGTTTCCTCCCAACGCCGACGAGTGGCCGAAAGCACAAACAATCTGTCTTGTAATCCGAAGGTCACGGGTTCGAGCCTACGTAAGGATCGGGTGACCCTCGCGGTAATCTTAGTCCACGCGTGACTGGTAGTGATTACGTGGCATAGAAGCGTTAATACGGTGTACCGGCGTACTACTGATATCATTCTTATTCGCTACATTAGTATCGAGTTTCCACGCTACCATCTGCATCCACAGTGCATCCACCGGATACCCACCTTGCGCATTAATGAAAAATCGACCGACCATTTCACAGAAAGGAGCGAGCATCTAGGGTGAAGTATCACTGATATAGGATTCAAGACACAGTGCTAACCGGTACGTGCCCACTTATGTTCACATTGGCAGAAATACTGGGTCTTCTATTTTTGGTGTTATTTGAACGCTCATTCTTAACATACTTACTCTAGTGCCTCTTCGTCCCAGAGAGATTTGTAGCGATGCGACATTATGCAGTGCATGGGCGTTGAGGGGCGTCCCATTTGACCAAATATCATATCTGTGGGATATTTTGGTTTGCGCAAGCGGCCCAAAACGCGTTTCGTGGGGTTAAGCCTATAATCCTTTTCTTTCGCAAACTTTATCCATTGGGGTACAGGATGGATCCCTTCTTTTGTGGATTCTACATTTATGCGATGAAAATCTCGTGGCAGGCACTTTGGATCAATATGATCTCGTCTTGCTACTGTGGGCCAGTTAAAGCATTGAAGTATTTCATTGGGGTTCAACGGAGTAGGCACGCCATAAGTGAAGCCAGGGGGTTGCTTTGGCCTTCCTCGAGTGAGGGCTTTACCAGTTTTGGGTCGTTGTAAGGTCTCCCTTGTCAGCATTGATTTTCGGCAGATGCCGATTTTCCCTGGGGCAACATATTCACATTTTTGAAGCAAACCCAATGAAGCTTCCTTTGTCGGCATCCTGCCACCGTGCGATGGGCTCGGCTGTCCGTATGTTTTCAGGAACTAAACATCTAACCCCAGGTAGATTTTAAAACTGACCTTGAACTTGTCGATCAATGAGAAATGGTAGCTGAATTAACCGATAGTAACTGCACTTTGTTTCAAAGCTGAATCCAGTTTGTACCCCTTTTCAAGTATGAAATGATGACGGAAGTGCAGTGGATTTACCATTAACAATAACGAAATACAAAAATGTGAGCATGCAAAGCAGAATTCAAAAGATTGTATGGAATTATCAATGACGGAAAGTATGCTAGAAAATGGCAAATCTTATTTAATTGATTAACAAAGACAAGACACAGGAATATGAATGCTAGAGGAGAATTAGTACGAACGTCCGAAAGAGGATAGTAACCGTGAAGAAGTTCGTACTTATAACGGACAGCTGACGATTATTTTTTATGGAATTCCATAGCTTCAAACATCCTCATCTGAGGAAGGGAAATCACACGACCGGGAGCCACTGAGTTACCCCGCCAGGAGCTCTCTCGATTGACAATATGTTTGCAAAGCAGTTAACAAGTATTTCAGTATTATCCAAATACAAAGGGAAGGATCTTAGGCTGATGATGGTGATTCCTCAGCCTGAGATAATGACACCACTTATGTTGGATAACTGGTCTAAATTCCGTAAGAGGCTGCCTACAGAAATTCGGTTAAAGGCAGCGGCTACACGGCCACCGCCGCTAAAGACTCTTTGGGGACGACCAATTTGGTGAGTGTTCCCTTCATACAATTCTGCGAAGGAATTGCATTAGCGGAATAAAACTAAACACAGCGGGCCATCATGGCCAGGAGAGCCGACATCAGTCGTACAACCCAACCGACTTTCAAACGCAACGACTCCTCAGAAAGCGGCTGGTGGCCGACCCCTCAATGGGCGGCACAACCTCCACTCCGGGTTCAAACTTCTATGAGAAACTGACTTGCTTGTATACTAATGCACGCCTTATTATTAAGTTGGTCGGACTCGGTCACCGTCAGGCTTCTGAGCCTGAAGATGTATTGATGTTCACCGAAAAATGACTGAACCTTGAAATTGCCACGTTGAGATCCCTCTAGCCGATATATCACTTCTCCGGAACGAAAGAACGGATAGTGGAGGGTAAGTAATCATTTCTTAGAAAACAAATCACCGTTGTGAGTTCATAGATGACGCTTATACGGGTGTCACTGATCTGCTTTTGTGCAAACTGTGGTTGAAGGACAACGATACATGCATCGAGTTCATAGTTCACCATCCACCCAAATCCACTCCGGGGATGGAAAACAGACTACTATCTGCATTTCGTGCCGGCCAGTAGCCTAAAGGTGTAATGTTCGTCCTTCGCTTGAATTGATGCTTGATTCCCAATCAAACCCGAAGTAGCTGGACCCCACAGGACAGAGAGAAGACCGGATGGGACGAGCAGAACAACAAGAATGGATTAGCAAATCACACTGTTCAATATAAAGGTAAAATGGAAAGTTCGTGAATAGTATATAAAGCGACCGTGGAAAGCTCTGGAAAGGTTAACTTACAGCCAATAAAGGAACTTCAACCTGGCGTTCATTGGCCGCTTCTCCTGGTTGGCTTTCTGTTCGCCTCAATCAGGGCGGATGAGTTTGGATCGCCGGCCGCCGCGATGGGGGATCCTGGCTTGTTCAACTCGCGTATTCCTTCCTAACACTTCCCCCCTTTGAGTTGTGTTTTGCGATTTCAGCTTAGGGTTGACTTGCATGGGTGACACGAATTTGCGTCGCCACTTCTGCTTCTGTGCTGCTAGGTTTCGGGGCGAATGCTGTGATTACTGTATTGGGGCATGTTGGGGAGTCTTCGCTTCACCGGCATCGGCCTGTATGTCCAGAGGTAACTGCGCTGCTGGTACTTGTTGTTGCCCTTGTTCATAAGCCCGTGCCTCTAGCAGCCGATTGGCATATCTTACCCAAACTTCCGTCCCAACCTGGATACCGTAGATCGCGTTACCACGTTTGTATGTGACAGGCAAATCCGAAACCGGATGCCGCCAACCATGTCACATGGCCCATCTTAAAGATCAGCGGTAATGGCGACGTCGCTAGCGTACATGGGTCGCGTTAACACTTGGGTACCAAACGGTTGTTGCTTACACTATCCCACATTCGTTCGTACATTGGATTGAACAATTGGGTGTAGTGATGAACAATTATCCCTGGAGTTAAAGTACTCTACAACACTTCCTCGCTTTGGAATGCAGTTTGGAAATTCGGTGTTCAAGGCGCAACAACTATTGGTGCAAGTATCCACACATTGGCTGGTCCGTGTAAGCTGAATAATCCCGGCAAGTCACTGACTCGCAATTAACATGCTAATGTTGATGCTACATGTTCTGTTTCATATATTAGTCACAAGAATGAATGTAGCTATATTTCCAGTTGTACATCGCCCATACTGAAGTTAGGATAAGTCAGCTATTATCGAGATAAGGTGCGGAAGAGCAAACGTTCCTTTTACAATTTAAATTAGAATTGACCAATCATCTAGATTGACTTAAAAGTAGATTAGTCCAACTGTGGTATTACGGTAGTGTTTAAATATATACTTGGAAGATGAATCCAGCACAGCAACAATTGATTGGTTGCGAAGAATAGCTGCAATCGAGATGTATGATAACGGATTGTTAGTAAATTGTAAGCGGTAAATTACGATAACAAATCCAGGTCGCATGGGAATATAATACGTTCGGTTAACCACCTTATCGGCGCCATCTGTCCGGGCACTTGATACCCATTGTTTGTCTTCCCTCATATGATTAACTTTGCAATGCTCACTGTTTTCATTGCAACTCACACCATGTGTATGGAGATCTAATCGTTCATTGTTTTCTCAAGCCATGTCTAAGTGGTTCCATTCCAAACCCCGCTGTGAAGATACCATGGTGCCCAGGGGTCCCAAGACATACTCATTTGAGATATTAGATAATTAAATGTTATGCAAGGTACTTCTTGTAAATTTGCTAAAACAGTTTGCACACTCTTTCGAAAGTCGACGATAGAACAGGGAGCAGCGGAATTTACCACATGTGTTGGTGATGTGATAGTGTCAAGGGGGCCAACAGAAAATGTATGTATGATATTGTCGTCTATTAAGGCTTATAGCAAGAGAGCATGTACAGTACACAGGAACCATAAGTCATCTGTGCTTTACGGTACATTTAGTTGTACATCATTCTACCAGGTAACCATACTCACGGCATTTGCTTCGGTATTTCCATATCTGTTGATACCTACACTTCTGAATAAACTTAAGGCTGTCGTTTCGGTTCTCATCCAAACGCTAACTAATCACTGACAGTGGTAATGGTTACTTGCAATTCTACGTGCGATTTTCTAAAACTACAGAAATATGGCTGTTATTCTTTCATTCAATCCGAACTCCTGCACGTATGTAGTGTTATGGTTCATGAGGGTTAGTATTTCTTCATCCAGTTTGTGGTAGTACATACACAAGTGTGAACAAATGCCCGTTCGCAACACTGCAGTATTATAACTCGAATCAGGAACTTTTGGTATGTCAACTGATATCTCACGTTGAATGACCAATTGGAAGCCATTTGGAAACACTTATAAGCACCACACTTCAGCCTGACAGACTGATGGCATTTTCACTCGCGTAACACCATTATCTTCTGGCTCGATGGGACTAGCCTAAAGTACAAATCCCGCTACCATCTGTTCGTGTCTCGATACATTCCCACTTGATAAATGGATCTTATTACATTTCTTCTCGTGTGACACTGTGACTTATTAGGGGTTGCAATATGAAGTCAATGTATCCCATCTCAGTTGTCTCTATACGCCCCATTGTACAAGTCATAAAGGTTGATTCCCGGAGCAGCGGCAATACGTTGTGACATCCGAATCGAAATGTTTGGGCATAGATAGTAGTCTGGACACTGATGAATTGGTCGAGATATGTTAGCGGTCAGAACGAATGACCAGGGGGAAATAAATAGTAACACATGACGGACTGCTTGGTGGTTCTACCTCCCAGTTGATTCTCACTCACCTCGGACAACAGACGCTTATAACCGGCTCTGGTTTTACATCACGACACGGATAGCCTGCAGTGGACATAATCGCACCATTTCCCTGCTAACTTGGAAAGTTGCTTACGCCATCTCCGTCACTCTTTTTTGGTGTCATCCTTACTCTATATACAGCATGTAAGTCGGGCTTGGCTACAGTTTCATTCTAGAATGATTAACTACTGACTCAAGCGGTGTCTAGTATGGTTACGTACTGAGACAGTGAGCTATGGCATCTTCCTCTTCGTATTATTATTCGTCCGCGATTCACATCACTA
Organism: Dicrocoelium dendriticum; assembly: GCA_944474145.2. NCBI lineage: Eukaryota > Metazoa > Platyhelminthes > Trematoda > Plagiorchiida > Dicrocoeliidae > Dicrocoelium > Dicrocoelium dendriticum. The sequence continues at coordinate 108,622,880 of OX104066.1, forward strand.
TGTAAGCTCCATGGTATTGCTCACCATAACCGTAGATTGACTAGCTGCTCAATGCTAACTTGCATGATGCTTAGAGAGCCGGTGCATCGCAGAATAATGGTTCAGTCCATCCATGAGCTCATTTGTAATTGATGTGAGTGCGGTTTTTCCGAGCGATTTGTGTGCTTGCTACGGATCAATGCTAGGGTGGCAAATTATGGGGTATGTTTCCAGTTCGATGCATAGGTTTGAATCAAAAGGTTATTATCGCTTGGCCGTTTACAGTAAGCATAAAATGTCGAATTTGACATGTGTAACAATGCTCAACGATTGTCCTTCGTGTGACCAGTTTGGATTATGCATTCGAAGGGAAATTTCCCTGGAAATTCTGTGTCAATTGAACAATCCGACAATTAACCGACTAGCGATTATCACGATGTCGCCATTTCATTTTCCACTCCGCGGGCTAGTGATGAGAGTGAGTTTAGTTATAGTTCCAGTTATCCCTAAGCCATAGTGAATTTACCGGGGCCTATGAAAACAAACGTACTAACCGGATGGAAGACAGACGTGCAGAGACACCTACCAGAAATTGCATTTCACATGGCCAATCTTTTGGATGGATTAAGTAAAAGGTTGAACCTAACGGGAATGGTACGTCAATGTGTTATTATATAACATCGAAAATGAATCGACGCATAGCGACAATGGTTTTATGAGCACCGAATGGGCTGCACCCGAAACGTACGAGATAGACAGTTAACAAATAGCTTCTGGCCACAGTAGAGTACAGGTCGGTAGGTATAAACGGTTGAGTACTTGGACATTTGCACAATAAATGCGAACACTGTTTCGAAAGTCGCATGTTTGACAGTGGGCAGAGGGACCTAGTTGATGTCACTTGTCAATGCCTAAGGTTGCGCATCAATCGTTCTTTGAGTAGGTGCACATACCTCGGGCAGCACATGACTGAAACGGTCGGAGACACAGAGAGCCAGAAGTGGACACTGCAACGCATCCGCATGCTTTGTGATCTCCCCCCATCAATCACTCAGACCAGACTGTACATGTAGAAGGCAACACCTAAGTGCACACTATTTCACTGTACCAGTAGTCTAGTCATCATTCTACCTAGCAGTTGCTTCACTATTACTACATCGGGTTCCTTCAAATATGGATGCCTAAGATTTAAGGCTGTCACGTCTAAATGTTGAAGAAAACCACAACAGTTCGTATTGGGTATTTATTCTCATGTCTGCGAAAGTGGTTGTTAGCCTGACCTCCAAACCAAACCCATACACGTTTGTTGTACCATTGATGATGATGTCTAATGTGTCTCTATCCAGTTTGTGACAGCTCACACTTCAATTTGGATAAACGCATGTACATATGTTGTATTCGAACTGCCATTGGACACAGATGACACCAATCTATGTATATATGTATGCCGAATGAATTCGACGAAGATACTCATATGGCTTTTGTACGGCTAACTTAGTGCAGTAAAACGACATTCGAGCAAACCGAAAATAACATTACCAGAACATGAAGAAGGTGAGTTTATGACAAACTCATGTTGATTTCAGGTGCTTCGAATGCAAGGCAAATTTAATCGATGCGAATTCCGTGGACTGTTCAAAAGGGCGGTTTCTCAGGTGCCGAAGAATGCACTACAGTACGTGGAATAGAAGCACCATGAGTATGTTCCGATTCAATTTACCAATCCAGGCCAATAAGGCGGCGTATGTCGTACGTTTGCTTGCGTGATGAGTAACCTCGCATTTCAGAAGTAGATGTTGCTTGAGTTCCCCAGTGTGGATGCGCTTGATGTGAATGTTGACAAGGTGCCTACCTGTCTATTATCCACAACCTCGTCCATACTGGCTCCAGGAGACAGTTTTTCGTCGCTGGAGGGGACGGAGTGCACCGTCCTCGTGACGGTGCTAGGCTCAAATAATGGTTCCATGCAACCTGTGTGGAACGGGATACGGTCCAGCCACCGCCTCGTGTACGTCTGGTGTGTATGATTTCCCAATTAGGCCGGAATGCTTCCGTTCTGCTTGTTGAAGGAGTGTGGACCGGCTCCGTTGATGAAACGTGGCTCCCATTCACATGTCTCCTGGTCTTATTCCTTCGGGTTTACACCGGATATGGGGTGTGTGGGTGGAACTATGGATGGTGCAGCGCAAGCCACCCATGGTTCCCTTTGTAGGCGCAGGCGTCCTGTGACTGTCCCCATGGACGTCACAGTGACAGGCAAATCCGGATACGGACGCCGCCAAATCATATCACATGGTCCATAGCCCATTTAGGATAGTGGATGCGATAATCTCTCTCCAGAATTTGTTGACCAACATTAAAGGTTCGCTTCCGATCACGGTGTCGGATGTTGAAATGACGCTCCATCTGATAATTGCGGGACAGCAACTGATCCTTCCTGGGTCTGAAGGCATCATGCGGCACACGGATTTTCCTTTGAAACAAACTTTCAGCCGGAGATAGGGCGTTCGGTGTCTGCGGATTCGGAGTAGTGCGATACGTCAGAAGAAATGTGTCAAGAATCTCCTCCAAGGTACCTTACCTTTTAGTCTTTAACAAAGCTCTTTGAAGTGTATCCACAAATCGTTCCGCTTGCCCGTTCGATTGTGGGTGGAAAGATGGAGACCTTACGTGCACGATCGCGTTTCTGCAACAAAAGACGACAAATTCAGATGAGGTAAATTGTGTACCATTGTCCAAAACCAACGTGTGGGGAACACCGAAACAAGAAAATATCCGTTGGAGAGCGGTGACAATGGTTGCTGCGGTGGTTCTCACCATTGGAATCACTTCCGGCCATTTACTGTGGGCATCGACAATTATGAGAAATTGATGACCGTCAACTGGACCTGCAGAGTCGACGTGTACCCTTGACCATGGTTCCGTTGGTATTGGCCAGGATTTCAGTTCCGCCTTCCTTAGTCGTTTAGATACACTGGCACATCGGTGAAATTTCTTGGTTAAATTCCCGATCTGGGAATCCATATAGGGCCAATACCCATAGCTTCGTTCCAGCGACTTCCTGTCATTCATTCTTGTGTGGCCAGTATGCAATTGTCGGAGGACTCTCTCTTGAAGGAAGTGAGGAATGACGACGCGATCTGAGAACAGTAGGCAATTTCTGACGACTGATAGTGCTTCCTTCCGTTGGTGGAATTGTTGAAGCTCCGGCGTTGCAACTCTCTTAGGCCAACCATTGAAGTGGAAATCGATCACTTGTTGTAGGGTAGAATCATGATGGGTCGCTTCATGCATCATTTCGAACGGTACTGTTAAGGCACCGAAAATGTCAGACATAACTTGATGTACTTACGGTTCTACGGAGATTTGAGTAACTACCAAATCCTCTGGTTCTTGATGCTGTGTACCAATTAAACGAGATAACGCATCTGCTTGACCAATGTTGTGTGTAGATTGATATTTGACGACAAAATCATAACCAAGTTGAACAGTTGCCCAGAGTTGGAGAGGACTGGCCGTACAGACTGGAATGCCTTTCTTTGATCCAAAGATTGTGACCAAGGGTTTGTGGTCAGTGAACAGCGTGAATTTTCGTCCATAGCGCATTTTTTGAAACCGCTTGACTGCAAACACTATAGCCAAAGCTTCTTTCTCGATCTGTCCATAGTTGCTTTCCGCTGGGGTGAGTGATCTGGCTGCATGTGCGACCGCTTTCTCCCAACCATTGGGGAAAATGTGGGATATGACTGCTCAAATTTCATAGTCTGACGCGTCAGCAGCAACTATGATCTCCAGCTCCGCATTGAAATGCGTTAGCAATAGGTCAGGACACAAGATAGACTTGACATTATCAAATGCGGCTTGACGTTCAGGAGACCACACAAATTTGCGATCCTTTACCAGAAGCTCATTGCGTGGTCATCGTAGTCGATGCATTTCGAGGACAAAAGAGCTGTACTGAATGACCAACCCCAAAAATGACCTGAGCTTCGCTACATGGTCAGGGGGCGGCATATGTTTTATGGCACTTTTGTTGGAAGGACCCGGAAGATGGCTATCATTGTCGATGATGAAGCCAAGCTACTATACACACTTCATGCCGGTATTGCACCTTTCTTCTTTCAAGTGGAAACCGTAGTCGTTAACGCCGTGGAGTACTGCTTCCAATCTTTCCGTCAGCTCTCGGAAGGTAGTCCCATTTGATTATGATGTCGTCCAAGTAAGCTGCGACTCCTGATAACCCAGCTAACATCGAAACCATAATTTGTTGGAAAATCGCGGGAGGTAATTTGACACCAAACGACAAACGGTTAAACTGGTAAAGACCTCTTTGCGCATTGATTGCTAGCAACTCCTTCGAAGCATCGTCGACTTCCATTTGAAGATAAGCATCTGATAAATCTAGCTTTGCAAAGTAAGCGCCACCACTGAGCTTAGCAAATAAATTTTCTGGGACTGGCAAAGGATACTGGTGCATTTTCGAAGCAGCGTTAAATCCTGTAGAGTAGTCAGCACCGATACGAACGGTTCCATTGGTCCTCTTGACGACAACAATAGGTGCTGCCCACGCTGAATAGTTCACAGGTTGGATGACGCCCGCCCGCTTCAAACGATCAAGTTCCACATCAACAATCTGCAGCGCAGCGTACGGTACCGATCTTTTGGGTCGAAATACGGGTTTGGCACCGACTTTGAGAGGAAGACTTGCTTTGGTATTTGTGCATCTTCCCAAGACGTTACAAAACACAGACGGGAATTTCCTTCGTAGCTGCTCGATCAGGTTGTTGTTTGGCTCGTCACCTTCCGAAGTGGGCCTCGTTTATCCGAGCCGGCGGGGATGTCGAACAGGTGGAGCTTCAGGATCCGGTCGAGTCCAAGAAGGTTCAAATGTGACGGGTCCGTAATGTACACGACACCGTTTGCCCGAGCAGCGCCGAAAACCATTTCACGCTGCAGCTCACCAATGAGATTAAGTTGACCTCCTGAAGCGTTAAGTGCAACATGTGTCGTACGGCTGATTGACGGAGCACCAGTATACTGCCAAGTTTTGCTGGAAATAATTGTGATGTCCGAGGCTGTGTCTAGCTGAAGACGCACGTGTTGCCCGTTCAAGTGAACTCTGATGTACTTTCTGCGAGCCACATGTTCATCAGAGTAGGCCGCTTGAACCGTACTATAGCTGCTGAATCTTTCGGGAACATTTGAATTAGGTCGCGTATGTCTTGCACGCTTGAACTGCGGTCTGCATCGGCAGTGCGTTTCCTTATGGCCCCGTTTATGACACCTGTGGCAAACGTGTTTTAGGAATGGACACACTCGAACAAAATGCCACTCACCACATCTCCAACAGGCAGTCGGCGGCTTGGTATTCTGTCTGGGCTTTTCATGGCCTGTTTCACTTGGAAGCGGTTTCTTTGAGGTTGCTTTTAGTACACTTAGAGTTGATTGTTGCTTCTTCAGCATGAACGGGTCATGCATGAGGTTCAGCACACGTTGGCATTCAGTAGTTATGGTCTGTAGAGTCATTTGCTGGTCTTGTTCAAGTTTACTCAGCAGCCTGGTTCGAATCTCTGCATCCCGTGGGGAATGTAGGTCACAGATAAAAATCAGGCATTTAAACTGATCTGCCGTAATAGATTTGATGTCGAATTTTTCGTACTCGCTATTGGCGATACCAGCGTAAGTGACGTAGTCATCAGCGTCCGCCTTGGTGATCTTCAGGCATTGATATCGCGTGTTAAAAATGGATGACTGCTCTCCAAATATTTGGCCCAAGCATTTGTGAATCTCCACAAAAGTGCAGTCTCGAGCGTTCTTAGGCAAAATAAAGTTGACATACCTGGAGTGCTCTGCTGTTCCAAGTTTCCTTAACAGCAATCGGACTTTCCAATCGTCATCGTGGTCTCCAAGTTCCGCGCGGTACACATCTTCATAACGCTTGAACCAAGAGTCAAAACTGAGGTCAGCATCAGGGTCATACGAAAATTCGGTAATGCTGTTAGTGATGGCATCTACCGATGCGGACGGCTTGACGGTTGTAGACAGTGAACCGGTCTGGATTGAGATTTGTTGCGTAAGTTTCGATCAGCCTGAGTTCGGATGCCTCAAAGTGTGCTTGTTGCTGTAGCAGAGTGGCCTTGAGCTCGTCAGCCGATATGGATATCTTGATTAGGGTTCAACCCGTCGCCAGCTGAAGTGTTCGTCCCTCGCCTGAATGGACGCTTGATTCCCAATCAAACCCGAAGTAGCTGGACCCCACAGGAAAGAGAGAAGACCGGATGGGACGAGCAGAGCAACAGGAATGAATTAGCAAATCACACCGTTCAATATAAAGGTAAAATGGAAAGTTCGTGAATAGTATGTAAAGCGACGGTGGAAAGCTCTGGAAAGGTTAACTTACAGCCAATAAAAACACTTCGACCTAGCGTTCATTGACCGCTTCTCCTGGTTGGCTTTCTGTTCGCCCCAATCAGGGCGGATGAGTTTGGATCGCCGGCCGCGGTGATGGGGATCCTGGCTTGTTCAACTCGCGTATTCCTTCCTAACAGTGGCCTAAAATTGACAGGCTGGTCTTGTAATCTGACGGCGTAAGTTCTGCCCTGCGTAGGGGCAGGGCGACCCTCGCAGTATCCATAGCCCACAGGCGACTGATGGAAATAAGCGGCATCGAAGCGTCGTTACTACCTACCGGCGTACTGCTGATGCTTCCCTATTTATCTGCATTTCGTGTCGTGATAAATCGGAGATACACTCATGTCCTCATTACAGGAGATTGCAACATCCATGATCTGGAAAATCCAGCAACCGAAAGTGAACAGTTCGCGGCCTAGTTGCAAAAGCTAATCTCTAGCACACCTCTATACAACCACGTCAACGTTCCAACCAGAGCAAATATTCCATCAATATTAAATATAATGCTCACCAGCAAGGAGCTCGTTGTTGATGGGATAAATGCATACAGTCCCTTGGGTCAAAGGAATCATGTGACTTTACTGTTCGAGTTAATTTGCTACGCTGAGTTCCCCGTTGCAGAGTCCGAAAAGATGCAAGATGTTACGCATTAGCAGGTTCTGCCCGCACTCGTAGAAAACGCTAGTTCGTTACTCATGTCTGAGTTTACCCCAGAAACAGCCTGGGAAATATCCTTGAAAAGTTTCACGTCACTAGTCACGGAAACACCAGAACCAAAAGCTTTCCACTGTCCTACCTAGCCATAATCATTTCTGAGAAGCCGGGTACAAAAGTGTGTAGTCTTGACGGATCGGACATAGCAAATTTGTAAATACAATGCCAGCTGAGAAAGAAGGACGACATACGTAGCTTTGAACAATTACTCTGTGCAGTTGATTCGTTTGGGGAAGACAACACACCAACAATAGCTGGTGGGGCGATTCTTTTGAATCTCAAGCTTCCTTACTGACAAGTGAATAGCTTTGTAGTACATAGCTGAATCTCATTACTCTCTACGGTTGGTGGGTATACACACAGCCTAGAGGTAACGAGCTTGTCTCGAAATCTGGCAGCGCAGTTTCGAATCCGAGTAGGGGTAGGTGTCCTAGTGGTATCCGCAGCCCGCGTGAGACTGGTGACGGTCGCACGGCAACGAAGCGCTGTTATAGCTCGCAGCTGACACATCATTACACTGAATGGAAAAAAACCCATTGATTGATCAGAAGTCTGTGTAAGCGAACATATGTTTTCGGTAATTCTTCATCAGGCTTGTACAATTACATGAAATTCAAACATCATTACATTATTACACACAGCGAAAGAGGCGGACAAGGTCTTACAGGTGTGGTACTTACCTACATTTTAAGAGTTAAAAGCCTCGAATGCGATACCCGTTTCTCTCACTGCGCCATCAGTGCTATCCAGAATCATATTCACATCAGAAACGGTCGCCGAATAAACTTACTATCATTGCGTGAACCCAGCTCTGCTGGAGTGGATTGGTTGGCCGCATTCGGTTTCGGGTTTACCGTAACTGGGGCGAGCCACACGACTCCTGCTCCTACAGAGGGACCAAGGGTGGCTTGCGCTGCAACACCCACAGCTCCATCCACACACCCCATATCCAGTGTTAACCCGAAGGAATACGACTGGGAGGCATGTGGATGGGAGCCACGTTACATCAATAGAGCCCGCACACACTCCTTCACAGGCAAACACATGCACGCTGTATTTGGGGAATCAAGCGAACACAAGACGGTGGCTGGACCGTAGACCGCTACACACTGAGTGCACGGTACTACTATTTGATCGAGTTCCATCACAGCTACACCATCGGTCAGGAGCTCGGCTACTCGCTACCGCTGAAGCAGTATGCAGCAGGTTGACAAAACCAAACCTATGCATTCAGAAGCAACATGTACAAGCCTTACAACTACCCTGGCCAGCCAGTAATAGAGATGAATCGGACTTCACTCATTGGTATCACATGCCTTCAGTCACCTGACCACCTGACACGTTACGTTAAGCACTTAAAATGTTTTGTTCAATCAATAGTTACTCTTTGTTTCCCATATGAACTCCGCTTCTCAACGTATATTTCTGTACAAAGCCTGATGATGAATAAATCGAAAACAATTGTTCGCTTTAAGCGTACCGCTTGCGTTTCTTCTTGCAATATATAATAAAAATGGGCATACTACAAGATATTAAACGTTGCAAATGCCCCCAAACGCTCAAAGAACTCAATCAGTATATTAAGTTCAGCGTCAGATTTGCCGAAACGGAAACCTTTATCGAATTTCATCGTCAGTGAGTTGAAAAGAGCACCTATCCCAAAGCATTCTCAAAAGCTTTACGAAGGCACCACATACGACCTACAAGAAGCAGCCTAAAGCGTCATGCGCTAAACATTATAGAATCAGCAAAATCGAAGCTATCTGAGACTGAACGGCATATAGCACAGAGGAAAGCCGCCCTAGACGACCTCAACCATGATGAACGAGTCCGATTTATCGAGTATGTGCGCAACGTGATCTCCAAGCGGACATCCAAGAAGAGAGTACTCCTGCAGAAAACGCTGACCGTGAAAGAACGTCCGAAGACATTTCCATCAAATCCGGAAAGATATGTACACAACCTGTCCAGTATACGACTAGAACCTTACAAATGCAGGCGCTTTCATTGGGACGAGCCGATGGATCAATGCAGATAGGAGTCTATCGAAAGCCGAAGTTTTGTACCAATAAGCCGAAAAAGAACACTGGTACATACCCTAGCCAACCGTGCACGGAAATTCTGCAGTGAGGACACAATTGAAGAAGAAATGAAACAAATCAAGCAAACACTTCGCGAAAACGGTTATCTAGAACAATTCATTGACGTTCATATGAAGTCGAGTAGGTCAAAACCAACAGTACAAACAGCGGAAAAGAAACAGCTATTGCTCCAACTCCCCTTTAAAGGTGACATACCGGCGGAAATATGCACACGACGACTGATAAAGACTTGCCGGAAGACCTTTAATGCAGCTCAACTGAGGATCGTTTTTACAAGCAGTTCGCTGTTTGTTCCTAGGTTCAAAGACAAGATGCCTGATCAACGCCAATCAATGGTAGTCTACCGGTTTACCTGCTCCTGTGGGGCTAGGTACATTGGGCGCACGACCAGACATTTGGAAAAGCGAATCAAGGAACATTTATCAACGTCACTCGCCACCCAACGAGAGAAAACTCAGTTGAGTGCCATAACCAACCATCTGATCTGCACCAATCATCTGATTGATAAGCGCAAGTCTTTTGAGATCATCTATCGAGTTCCATCACAGCTACACCATCGGTCAGGAGCTCGGCTACTCGCTACCGCTGAAGCAGTATGCAGCAGGTTGACAAAACCAAACCTATGCATTCAGAAGCAACATGTACAAGCCTTACAACTACCCTGGCCAGCCAGTAATAGAGATGAATCGGACTTCACTCATTGGTATCACATGCCTTCAGTCACCTGACCACCTGACACGTTACGTTAAGCACTTAAAATGTTTTGTTCAATCAATAGTTACTCTTTGTTTCCCATATGAACTCCGCTTCTCAACGTATATTTCTGTACAAAGCCTGATGATGAATAAATCGAAAACAATTGTTCGCTTTAAGCGTACCGCTTGCGTTTCTTCTTGCAATATATAATAAAAATGGGCATACTACACGATATTAAACGTTGCAAATGCCGCCAAACGCTCAAAGAACTCAATCAGTATATTAAGTTCAGCGTCAGATTTGCCGAGACGGAAACCTTTATCGAATTTCATCGTCAGTGCGTTGAAAAGAGTACCTATCCCAAAGCATTCTCGAAAGCTTTACGAAGGCACCACATACGACCTACAAGAAGCAGCCTAAAGCGTCATGCGCTAAACATCATAGAATCAGAAAAATCGAAGCTATCTGAGACTGAACGGCATATAGCACAGAGGAAAGCCGCCCTAGACGACCTCAACCATGATGAACGAGTCCGATTTATCGAGTATGTGCGCAACGTGATCTCCAAGCGGACATCCAAGAAGAGAGTACTCCTGCAGAAAACGCTGACCGTGAAAGAACGTCCGAAGACATTTCCATCAAATCCGGAAAGATATGTACACAACCTGTCCAGTATACGACTAGAACCTTACAAATGCAGGCGCTTTCATTGGGACGAGCCGATGGATCAATGCAGATAGGAGTCTATCGAAAGCCGAAGTTTTGTACCAATAAGCCGAAAAAGAACACTGGTACATACCCTAGCCAACCGTGCACGGAAATTCTGCAGTGAGGACACAATTGAAGAAGAAATGAAACAAATCAAGCAAACACTTCGCGAAAACGGTTATCTAGAACAATTCATTGACGTTCATATGAAGTCGAGTAGGTCAAAACCAACAGTACAAACAGCGGAAAAGAAACAGCTATTGCTCCAACTCCCCTTTAAAGGTGACATACCGGCGGAAATATGCACACGACGACTGATAAAGACTTGCCGGAAGACCTTTAATGCAGCTCAACTGAGGATCGTTTTTACAAGCAGTTCGCTGTTTGTTCCTAGGTTCAAAGACAAGATGCCTGATCAACGCCAATCAATGGTAGTCTACCGGTTTACCTGCTCCTGTGGGGCTAGGTACATTGGGCGCACGACCAGACATTTGGAAAAGCGAATCAAGGAACATTTATCAACGTCACTCGCCACCCAACGAGAGAAAACTCAGTTGAGTGCCATAACCAACCATCTGATCTGCACCAATCATCTGATTGATAAGCGCAAGTCTTTTGAGATCATCTATCGAGTTCCATCACAGCTACACCATCGGTCAGGAGCTCGGCTACTCGCTACCGCTGAAGCAGTATGCAGCAGGTTGACAAAACCAAACCTATGCATTCAGAAGCAACATGTACAAGCCTTACAACTACCCTGGCCAGCCAGTAATAGAGATGAATCGGACTTCACTCATTGGTATCACATGCCTTCAGTCACCTGACCACCTGACACGTTACGTTAAGCACTTAAAATGTTTTGTTCAATCAATAGTTACTCTTTGTTTCCCATATGAACTCCGCTTCTCAACGTATATTTCTGTACAAAGCCTGATGATGAATAAATCGAAAACAATTGTTCGCTTTAAGCGTACCGCTTGCGTTTCTTCTTGCAATATATAATAAAAATGGGCATACTACACGATACTATTTGATCCTAACACGGCCACAAGGACCCTGCACCTTGTCCCCTCCAGCAACGACCAACTGTCTCCTGGAGCCAGTATGAACGAGGTAGTGGGTAATGGACAGGTAGGCATCTTGTCAACATGCACATCAAGCGCAGCCAGATCGGGGATATCAAGCAACAGCCAATCACTTGAGAGAAAGATAACATAAAATATATCGAGTAATGCATAAGGAAACGGTAACATCAATCTTAAATTAATGAGTATATGAAATAAGTTGTTTACAAAAGAATCCGAGATACGTCCACGAGATCAGGAAGTGGAGTAGAGTGGATTATATTCATGCTTAAACACCTCAGCTAGCAGCCATACACACAGCCCAACCACTTACCGGAACTTTTAGTTTTGTCTAGACGAAAACATAGTTCCGCCAAAGTAGACACGGGATATTGTAACCCCATTTCACAAGGGAAGTAGTTAGTCTGATCGTGCTAACTGCTGCCCGGTAACGCTTTTCCCTTCGCTCAACAAAGTAACCGAGGCGATCATCGCGGACGTACTGAGAGGCTACCTGTAACATTACGGCATCAACGTGTCGGAAAAACCCAGGCTCGTCAACATCGATCAAATACCAGGAATCTGCTGATGGCACGAGAAAACTGGACGGAAACAGTCGATGAGTGGACAGGAATCGATGTTATATACATGGACTTATCGAAATCCTTCGATTCCTGCTGCACAAGCTTCAACACGACGACATCGGAGATCCATTATTGGGATGTATTGGTAAGTTTCTCCGCGAACGGCAACTGAATGTTAGAGCCAGAACATCACTGTCCGATGCGATTCGAGTGGAGTGCGGCATGCCACAGGCTTTGGTACTTGGGCTTTGTCTGTTCTTACTTTTCATTAACGATCTAACGAGAATTAGCACCTCAAAACTTTTACTCTTTGCGGATGACCTTAAGGTTCGGCGTGCAATCAAGGGAATGGATGACCACGAGATCCGCCAGCGCGACTTCGATGAAGCCTTGCATTGGTCGGTGAGGAACGCAATGCCATTCAATGTGGATACGTGCCGTGTTGTCTACATCCGCCTTCGGCTCACACACATCTACAAACTTGGAGCGCACGATCTGCAGACATGCTAAGGAACGTGTGCTGGTGCAGATGACCTCGGTTTTTCAGACCGTCTGAGTGCGCTTCAAAAGGTGGTAACCAGCATGTCGGGATTCTGGATTCACCAAGCTTTTCTCTGATGCTCAATGCCTACGTGCCTCCCGATGTCGAATACGCAATCCAGGCATGGTAAAGTTGGCTAAGGGGTGACTTTGCAGTGATCGAAACTCCCCAACGTCGAGTAACGAAACTTATAAAGGGTTTGAGCAACCTTCCGTAGCAGCAACGACTGAAGTCACTCGGTGTGTTTAGTGGACGCTACCGGCGACTACGTGGAGACCACATAATATTATTCTAAAACTGAGCTTCCCCAGTCACGTATGCTGCCACCTTTTGAAAATCAGTCCGAACAACAATTTCAAAGGCAATGGGCTGAAACTGAGTCAACAACACAGCCGTCTAGATTATGGACGAAATTACTTCTCTCTCGGGGTCTGCCAACGCTGGAACGCCATTGCAAACTCAGTTGTCTGTGCCCCCACCTTACGTGTTTTCAAAAACCATTGTATATCGAATTGAACGCCAAGCACTTTGTTACATGAACACATATTCTGGATATATTCAAGCCAACTGGCCTCTTTGGAATTATGACCCATATTAAGCGCGTACCTCTGTGCAGAGGGTTGAACAATCTGCTTGTTATTTACAATGAGCATGAACTATAATAACCTGTTATTTCATTGCACCTGGCAATATCTCACTCTCAGAACCCTCCTTCTATACGCTATTAGTATATCGTCTATTTATGTTATGTATGGATTTTACTTTCTTCTTTTATCAACCTAGAGGACATATTAAGTCTGCGCAATTTAACCTGTTATAAACCATGGTACCATTGATTTGGCATCGATGTGTATTGCGCCGATGCAGCACAAGTGTTCTGTAGACTAAACTTAGTTATACTGAGGCCAACTGAAAAGTAAAACGAACAGAGAATTACTTGATTACCGGGTTTTGTAGTACTGTTACTCGAAGCTCTACTATCCAATGATTGCCCCATATAATTCATGAAGCTTTCCAGCGACAGGACAAACGACGATCAAGAGACAACAGTTCAAAAGAAGCAGATGGTTATTACGCTTCCATTCCAAGATAAATCCATTCCTCAAGTCACCGTGATACGGATCAGCCCTTTACTGAAGAAGGTAAACAATGTAATTACGCTGTTGCTTCTTGTATCGACGAGACCACTACTTATGTACCAATTAGAGATCACCGTCGAGGCAACGCACATCCCATGTTCATACAAAATCACAGGCAGTTATTAAGACCATTGGGCTGCACCCACTTACTGCATTAGTACGGAATGCCTGCGCAGGCAAGTGGAAATTTCAATGGTTGAACCGTGAATCGAGAGGCGAGATTGTCCCGGTAATCAAGACACATTTGCCAACCGCTGGCCGTCAGGTTAGCTCCTTGAACAAACAAAAGCCCATCACAACGTCAAGCTCCTTGAGGTTATCGTTATCGATCGGGAGTGCCCGCCGCTCTACACAATAGCAGTTGACATTGGCATTGAACCAATTGTGGTAGCACGAACAGCATCAATCGGCCATCACTTGACCACCAACAAATATCAAATGGCATTGTCCCTCATGTTTTACGGTGGTTGCACGTATGGACTTACTGAGACGCACGAAACGATGGCGTCGTCCCAGAACCTGCATCTACTAATACTCTTAGTTGAAGCTTATGCATACCTGAATACCACTATGTAGAGGTTTATAAGGCATTCTTACCGTGTATTCAAATTTCTGAATGGAACTAACTGCTTTAAAACCTGAGTATTGTCAATGTTAGTATTCTTATCAGCATGTAGACTACACGCTGAGATACTCAGCACCCTTGAAATGGAGTCAGGATGGGTAATATGTACAGAACTTTTAATGAACCAGCAGTGAAGAATGGCCCAATGCCACTTGAAATCCTATGGCTCAGTTCATCGCCAATTGATCTTGGCTGTTCAAGAGGTAAAACGACTGCCCCATTGCTACTGCTCAAGTCCACGCAGCTTAATCTCTACATGAGGTTACCTAAGTTAAAACTCTTTCTCTGTGCGGTCAAATGGGAAGTACCACACACATCCGTCATCAGTAGGGATTAGTTTAAGATTTGCCACCTACTATCCTCGACTGAGCGGTTATCCATGGAGTAACAAACAACCCTACAGTGACGCTCAAACCTAGCCCATAGTTAATCTACTCTTCTTCCATTAAGTAAGATCAGCTGCAAAGGAGCACAGTTGAAGACGAAACTTCACAACTATATCTCGTTGTTATCTGTGCTAACTTACTAAACCTGACCCAGGCTCTTTGCTCCTAAGTTTTAGGCTCTCAAGTCAAAATAGCGTACTGACTGTCAACATTTGTGACCTCACTGAGACCCACTTACCGGACTGAAGCTAGAATGTATGTGAGACCCAATGGCACAGTTACCCTGCATCCGTCGGTAAAGCAACTTCCTTAGACAATGGGTATATGGGCACAGTGATAGCGCAAGGTGCATGCCCTGTAGTATCTAGCATACAGGCTTCCAGCCAGTAGCCAGGTCAGTACAATTGGTTTAAGTAGTTCCATTAGACCGTCCGACTACGTGGCGAACACTCACTGTTCATTTGTTTAAACGGTGTATACAACCCGAATGCAGTTAAAGATGAAGTTTACCGTCAATACTGTTGGTAGAAAATGTCACAATAACAAGGTGGTTTCTACCAACGACCAACACAAACATGTTGGTATATGTGAATTTCATAAGCATAAACTAGATGGTCAACTCAACGACGAAATGTTCAGGACTTCCACCGATGATTACTTCCATTGCCTTTGTTCTGCTCATGACAAATTTCTTTAAGGTACAGACTGCCAAAGCCATTGGCATCAGTACGTTACCTGAAGACCCCATCATCCAGCCAGTCGTGGGCGCAGATCAACTTCATCGTCTAGCAAACAAGTTTAGTGATGCATCGTAAAGGGATGCAATTCAACTTGGAAAATGTGTGTGCTGAAATGATTCCTAATTTACCGATGACCGACAGTGTCACTGAAAACTGTTGTGCAATCTAGCTTCATGCTGCAAGACTTGTCTGCACCTTTTCGCACTTAGCTACATGTATGGAGATGACTTACTCGCCAATCTCACTTATCATGTAGAGGACCCTCTGAAAAGCTTCATTGAAATCCGCGGCCTAAGTGTCCAGTTGCCTCTGGGGGATAAATCTGGTAAATTGGAGCACGCGGATGACATTAGTAAAATCTAAAATAATAAAATAATGTGTCAGCTGTATGCCGTAATGGCATTTCGCTGCTTCGTGACCACCACCAGTCGCGCGAGGGCTGAGTATACCGCCAGGACGCCAACCCTACGCGGATTCGAACCGGTGACCATATGATTGCAAGCCAGACATGCAGACCACTCGGCTAGCGGCCAACTTATCAGACAGTTTTGTAAACCACGAGAAGCTACGCAAATTGATGAAACCAATCATACAGTTCGTAATGAATTTCGTCCCTCAAAGTGCCCAACCCTCTCAAATGACTAGCTGAAAACTTGTCGGATGTGGCTGAGGAAAGTGCTAAATGGTGGATATTGTTCGGAATACTTTGAAATACTGGAAGCCAGGGTTGGTTGTTTACTTGTTGGGTGGTTTTTCGAGCATTCCCCTATCGGAATGAAAGTGTACTTCCAACAAGACAGATCGCAATGATCATCATGGACCTCGATTACGTTCAGTGAGACACGGCGAGTTAAGCAAGAGAGTTTGCGCGAGGGGGCGATAACAACACATTCTATTAGATTGTGAGCGTCACTACAGCGTCATCTGAACATGGCGTTAGCTTTGTACTATCAGATGGTACGAAATGCCGCTTTATGGAGGTTGGATTACGTAGGAAGGAGAACAACACTACATAATCTTTACTTCAAGCAAAACACATCTAGAGCATTTATTAAAGCACATAAACTCGCCTCATGTTGCTTTGATGACCCAATTATCCTCCCTCTGTACGATGGAGTGACCGGCTCCTCCTACTGAACGGTTTCAACGCTCGCGGATGGTTATGCCACAATAAGGGCAGAAGTAACCGGGTGGCATGTTATGGGTTCCTCCAATGGGATCACTGACCGTTTACGCTTAATTTCTGCCACTCGTTGGCTGGTACTTGCGAACAGTACGTTTCCCTCGGTGCAAAGACGTAGTAAAGGGGGCGGGGGTACCGGTCTGCCCAGGGTAGCATGTGGCAGGGAGCGGCATCTTTAGTACAGGTGAGTCATCGATATCAAGTGTAAACGGCAACATATCCACTTAAGCCAATAGTTGAACATTGTAACATTGCTCTGGATAAACAAAACATATTTTCGCCATTTGTTGCACCTGCCGGTCTTCTGTTCCTTCTAGCCTTCGCACACACTTCGCCCCACATTGCGGTCACTAACGAACATAATGCAGTTGCACCCATAATGCGTCGTACAGCTGCCACATCACTGTACAGGGTTCTATGGCCCAATAAAATCGCCTTTGTGCCCACGTTTTCTGACTCCTGCCTTCGTGATAAAGATAATTTTATTCCCGAGGATGCGAGACACGCCATTAGAGGTATAATCGACCCACCTTAGAAACACTGGTTAGAGAGCTTAGTACCATTAGAAAAATCCCTCACTTATCAAACGGATTCTTCAGTAGGTGTGTTTCCATCCCTCCGAAGGCGTCTACTGTCGCCATTCTGGGTGCACCCTGTAAGCCCGCAGATCGATTCTAAAATATCCCTCATACTCACACACTCGAAAGACCAAATGAACTGTCGCTTTTAGGAGATCTGGAGTCACAACTCAATATAATCTCTCGCCATCGAGCCTTTGGTCCTTTCCTGAAGTTTCGCAAAGTGGTTCAAGCCTAAATTACGTACTTACTATCAAGTACACTTGGGTGGTGCTGAGTCTTGTCCTA
This sequence comes from Dicrocoelium dendriticum, assembly GCA_944474145.2. Lineage (NCBI taxonomy): Eukaryota > Metazoa > Platyhelminthes > Trematoda > Plagiorchiida > Dicrocoeliidae > Dicrocoelium > Dicrocoelium dendriticum. Next base: position 108,640,618 of record OX104066.1, read on the forward strand.
AAATATGTCCGAAGCCCTCCATTAAATCGAATGATCTTTGCCCGTTGCAGCCGTCATCACGTAAATAGCCAAGCCCCGTATCCTTTTGCTGTCGCCTGCAAACAGTTAACAAGCTTTTTCTCGATTGACAACTGGTTTGAAAGCCCATACTCGTGTACTATTTCGATGTCAGATACTTCCATTCTCTGCCCTGCATTATCAAGTACCTTCAACATTGCCTCAAACTGCGCCAGTCCTTGTCACTCACATCGTAATGCGTCATCGCCAGAAATGCAGCCCAAAGCCTACTCAGACACAATTCGTCAAATCACTTCTCTTCAATGCCAGTTCGCTTTGTAATAAAATGCACATTCTTCGTTCCATGGCATCACTCCTTGAATCAGATTTCATGTTAGTGATAGAGACATTGTTTTGCGAACTGCACTTTCAGTCTTGCTTCCATATTGACCGGTACAACGGTTTTCTTGCCTGTCGAAGCTCAGTACCTGACGATGGTTGTATTAGATAAGTATCCCAGAACTTCCAAGCATCACCGCTAAGCACTCCTATTAAAGACAGCAATTTTGAATCCATGGTTGTACTTGTCGCTTTAGCAAGTAGTTCGATACTTTTTGGTTGTATTTACTCCCATCATAATCTCAGTGCTGATGACATAACAAAAACCCGAAACATTTGTTTTGTTACTTGACAGCAATTCCGACATATACAAAGTACGGAAAGAAGACAAAGGCTGGTAGATGCATGCATGTCGTATTGTCTCCTCAATATCATTTATCGAAAATCAACTTGGTCCGGTCAGTACCTGCACTTCACCAGCTTCATACCAGTGCGGTACAAACGGACACTTGTGAAGACTCTAGTTAGTCGTGTCAGACGAATTTGTTCGGCTGACTGTCTGGACGATGAGCTAGTGTTAATTACAGCAACACTAATGGCGAATGGCTACCCTCGAAGATTTATCGAGAAACACAGCCAACCGCGAGGACCAAAGGACTTGGTGCACACGGCAGCCAAGAAGAAAGTGTATATCGAGTTACCTTTCAAAGGTGACTTAGCCACGCTGAAGACAACTAAGCGTATAATTTCGGATACACAAGGAAGTTACTATGCTGTACAAGTTGTCGTCATCAACCGAACCCGAAATTTGCCCATACCTCCAACGAATGGAGCTCAGCCTATTGGGGCCAACTCACACTGTGTATACCAATTTGTATGTGACTGCGGAAAAAGTTATATAGGCAGAACTAATAGAACGCTGACCTCCCAAATAAAGGAACATGTACCAAAATGGGTTCAACGGGAAGTTGCTCAGATTGCCTACCCTCGTCAGATTCCATGTTCGCGCAGACCGCCGGCTTCCTCGATAGGCAAACACCTATTAGACTCGGGTCACCAGATGGAGCTGGGCTCAGCGTTTAAATTTGTGTTACGTCATACTAAACCCCGCTTCCTTCGGTTTGCTGAGGCTGTCGCTATAAGCCGGATTAAGCCAGCCCTGTGTGTTCAGAAACAATTATTTGTCAGCCTAAAGCTACCTTGGATGTAAGTGTGAACTTCCGTCATTTGTTTTGCACCATAGACTTGGCTGGTTGCACCCACTGTTAGCCATATCTATGCGTATCGGTTATTATTAGTGGTACTGAGCAGACAATCCGAAATGCATGCATCTACCAGCCTTCGTCTTCTTTCTGTGCTTTTCAAAGTGTTGAAGGGAACTAACTGCTTTAAATATACAAAGTACTTAGTGAAAAGTCGAATATACCTGATAATGAATGGGCGTCGTACACTACACATGTTAGATGTTCGTACCTGTTGTCCTCCTTACATATACATGGATGGACTCAACATGTCCATTCCCTCACCAGTAGTAACCTCATCATTGATTTGTGCTTTAAATTAAGCTTATCCATAGCCTGTGCCGTTATCCTAGACAAATTCCCTAGCAGCGATCATAAGATAGTCCAAGTGACCTTCGAAACACCATACTCTGATTCTGCCACGACTCAGTGTGCAGCCATATGTAAACTATACAACTCTTTACACTTGGAATCGATTGCTACCCCCGGCTGTTTGGATTGGGATAACTTCTTCTTGAAGACTGACGCAAAAGTGGCAGCTGATGAATTCTACAGGAATGTCGAAAGTTATCTGAACGTTCTCGTCCCATGGATGTACTGGAGCTAACCCTGTAAAGGATAATCCAACTCTACTCTGCATAAATTTGCCCATAAACTCAATAAGCTTCGCAGTCGTTACTGGAAAACCAAAGGCTTCTCTATACTATTGCAACAACGAAAAGTCTTTGCCGAACCGAAATAATTTAGACAAAACAGGTGAATGGTTGGAGAAACGTACAGGCCCAGCAGCTATAATAAAACCCCTAAGTTACTGAGATGCAGAAACAAAACCACAGATACGCCTTCCATTTTGATTTGTGCCAACCGAAAAACAAGCGATCCAGCTCATCCAAGCAACGCTTTCAACAACTACCTTAGCTGCACCTTTAACACCACTACTTAGCTTCCTGCGCGAATTCTCCCCATGCTTACTGATGATAAGCTCTGCATGGTGGAATTTGTACACCGTAAGATTAATCGCCTTATCTCGTCCACTAAACTCTCTTGCTATGCTGGACCCAAAAATTTCCCACAAACATGTTAAAATATGGGGGCTTTGATATCTTCATGCTAGTTTTGTATATGTGTTCGCTATCTATGAAAGCCGATATTGTGTCGGCACAGTGGAAGAAATCCGTAGTTACCCCTCGTAACAAATCAGACTCCGTGCACGAAATGAGGAACTACCGTGCGTTAAGCCATACTTCTATCCTCTCTAAGGTAATCGAGCGTCCCATAAAGTCCAAAACTTTGATTCTTTGATGAGGCAAATCTTATCAACACTTCACAACATGGCTTCCAGAGCTCGCGATTCTGCATAACATGTCAGATCAACTTTCTCAATCTTCTGATTACTTCGCTTGACGGCGGTTCATCAGCTAGAGTCGTCTAACGACATTGAAAAAGACTTTGATCGTGTGCCGCATGCTTCTCTCTTCGAAATACTCGTTAACACTGGTAGCGAATGTTGGTTGTTCAGCTGTTCGTTGAGCTTGATTAAATGGTCGCGTATGTTTCGCCACCATGCGGGGTGGCATCGTCATTGCGGCGATGCACCCTGGGCATGGTGACGAAAAGTACGCGACCATGTAAACAAGCTCGGCGAACCAATCAACATGCATTTTCCTTATCCAAACTAATTGCACATGCCATAGGTAACCCTCTGCTGTCGTTGTTCGATTCGTAGCTAAGAAACAGAACACAGGTTATTCAGATTCTAAGTCAGTCACTATTAGCGTGATACAACGCAGAGTGCTGGACCCTTTATTATTCTTACTATATTTGAATGAAATTTTTGACATCCTTATCTTTTTGATAAACCATTTTTATTTGTCGCTGATGTAAAATATTTTTACATTTTTAATCCCACTGGTGCCAGCGATGTTCTTAGCGTAATCCAATGTGACCTACATTCTCTTAATTCATGGTGTTCCAAATGGAAGATATCATTCTCCGTTGACAAATACCACGTGGTATTCTGCAGATGTAAATCATACCAGTTTTTGTTGCTATTGACGGTAAACCACTGTCTCACCAACATAACAACTGCGACCTAGAGATACGCTACTCAAACAACCTTAACTTCGCTGAGCACGCCGGACATATTCCAGCTCAAGGTCATCGGAGCATCTGGCTTCTGGTCGAAACATCCACTTTGAAAAAGTCTTTTAACGCCACATACAAAATACACACGCCCATTATTAGATTATGGCTCCAGAATCTATTGCAAGTCCAGGGTGAGTAGTCTTATAGCATTAGAGCGAGTGCAACGGTCATTCTCAAAAGGTCTCTTGAGCTATTCCTGTACATTATTAGATAGGGTTGGATGCAGTGCTTTAAAACTTGATCCATCGTGGCTGCACCTGATGAAACTTGACTATGTTTTATTGGATACCCTAACCAGAATAATACCTTGCTAAACCCCGGTATTGTAACTAAAAGAAGCGGCAACACATCGCGCCCGAAACAACAACAACAATAACAAAGTATTAGTGAAAACATCAGGGACTAAGCAGTCGGACAACTTTCCCTTACCCGAAGCTTTAATATGGAACAGGCCTCCAAGTGAGCTGCGTGAAATTCAGTAAGGGTTAACATTTATGACCGCATTGCAATCATTTCGCAACCATTCGTATGATGAGCGAGATGAAGTTGATTCAAATGCTCGGTTTCCTCCTTTTTCTCCCGAGTCGATTGATTCCCCAACTGTTAGCAGTGGCAGTAAGTTACCATTTTAGCTGACGCGAACTGTACGCCCAGTTACTCCCAACTTACCGAGGCAAAAAATTCCCTTAGGCTTTTATTTAGCTTCCTTGAATTTGTTCAACACTACTAATTGTCTTCTATTCTTTCCTGGAAGTCACACTTCAGGTATATGCCACAGTTTACCCTACTGCATGAAATCCACACCGACTTCAATTTGTAATCTTTGAGAGTGACTTCGCCCAATGGAACCACCTGAAAATCTTTTAGGAGCTGCACTGTTTATAAAACTTCGAACACACTGCTGAAACCAAACGTTTACCTATCTATTTACTAGTCCTCTTCGATTGATTTCCCAAACGGACACAGACAACCGCCAGATTACATCTCATTCAAGAGAGGTAAATAACATTTGCTCATAGTGGTTTTCATTCTATCCCATTACTTTTGTTTTCTTTCCATGGTTGGTCACAACTGGGTCGATCTCCTGAAGTGATGCATTGAAGCTTCCATGATAAATAATTATTCCCAAGCAATGCGAATTGCCATAAATCCACCGGTGAGAAGAAATGGTGCTGGGCTCATAAAACGGATCTACATACTGACGACCTATTATAGACAATATTGGTCATGAGAGTCTTCGTGTTGACGGCCTGTATGCTTTTAAGCGATCGCAACACGGCCAGAAGAGAGGTGGAAGTGCCGATGAAGCTTATCGAGGGACTTCGCCGATGGAAGAATGGATCCAGGAGACGGTTCCACGGATCGTCGTGTTGCTTTACTCGGACAGCTGGCTATGCCAACATTTATCCTTACGCTCTACTTTCCGTAATTTCATTACGTTTAAATAATAGAAGACTAAAAAATCTTTGTAAGAAACTACGTTGCAAAACTTAAAACTCGTTCTCTACAAAGCGACCATGGTGAACAGAATGAGCAGAAAACGTCGTTCAGACCGTCAAGCAATCCACCATGCTTGTTTAATTGTTATAATCAAAACGAATATCAGAACAAATGTTAGCGAACAAGCTCGTTTTCAGTGGTTCCTCATCAGGCTAATACACCACAAATGAATGACATGAACGTAAACATCAGCTAAGGATACAGGTTCAAAACCCAGATGGTCTGAGTGAACAAGCTAGGCGATTGGCCCCACGGCGATCAACAGTTTGTGTGTGTGTGTGTGTGTGTGGCGTTGTCCACACCATGTGTCCGTGTTACAGGGGTCCAGTGTAGAGTCATTGACAGGACAAATTACTTGTGTGCACATAGGTCAGGGTCGTGAAGCCTGATGGCTATCGCCTCGGCAGCTGGCAGTAGACGACATCTAACCGCTCTTGTGTCGCATCTGGGTACGCGGTAGATGGGCTGGAACGCCTCATGCGCTCTGACTTTATGGTTCGAGTCGATCAAGTGTGTGGACATTGCACTTGCCACTGATCTAGTCGCGCCGCTATACAGCCAAGCTGGACAGTGTTCCCTGACTCTCTCGGACAGTCTCCTAGTAGTTCTTCCGATATATCTTGATCGACACGAGCAAGAAAGAGTATACACAGAAGGAAGTACTTGACCTTGGAATTCTGTCCTTAAGTTGTTGATTCAGGGTCGGCACTGAGTAGAAGCTTAGCCGTAGGCTTGCTGTATAGTACGTTTGGGCGATTGCGGCAGAAAGCCTTCTAGACGTTGATTCAGCTATCCCGACCCCTTGAACGGTAACGATAAGTAGATCGGTTTCTTTCCTACTGAATCCACTTTTGCCTTCGCTTCTCGTACCTCGATGTTTCTCCGAACGAACCTATCAGGATAGCCATTTCTATCGAATAGGCTTCGTACAAAGTTTAGCTCGCCGAAAGCATGTCCTCGCTACATGTCCTTCTTGCTCGCTCGGTTAGACACCGAACAAGTTTCCGTTTCTGGCTGAGCGGGACGAAGCTGGCAAAATGAGTATATTGCTCATTCCACGTTGTCTTTCTATGGACACTGCGCTGGACAGACCCGTCAGATCTTCGGCTAATCTGAACGTCTAAGTACGACATTGAGTTGTTGCACTCAGATCCAAGGGTGAATGTTATGTTTGCGTGGGCTGTTAAATTGCCTCATTAATTTATCCGTACATACATGACTATCTGAGATGCAGAATATATCGTCCACATACCGTCCACAGCAGACTAATTTGTCGATAACTCCGTTTAGATAGTTGTTCTCTAACTTACTTATAAATACGTCTGCTAACCATGGTCCTTACGGAGAGCCCATTGCGACTCCGTACTTCTGTCTGTAGATCTTCCCGTCGAACAGGAATTGTACGTTCCTGGTACACATCAGAAGCAACTGTTTAAGTCGCTCGTTCGACATTGTGCAATCGAACAGCGTCGCAAAGGTAGTCTATCGTCTCCTCCAGCGGAACATTAGTGAAGAGCGACACTACATCTAGAGAAAACATTTTCCTTCCGGTTAACTGCATATGGCTTATGGAGTCTACGAAGCTGAATGTATCTCTGAGGCTGTGTTTGGCTAGGACTTTTCTGATCGGTTCTAGAAGCTTATCGAGCCATTTCGCTGTTGAGTGATATGGAGAATCACACATGTCTAATATTGGCCTCAAGGGAAGTCCTTCTTTATGCACTTTCGGTAAGCAACAAAGATGTGGAATTACTGTCCTGGAGGGACTCGTGTACTCGAAAACCACTGAGTCAATCGCACACTCTTGCTTCAGGCAGCGTAGTAGCTTTGTGACTGTCTTTTCTATCGAGTCCCAAGAACAAATGATAGAGAGTTCAGTTAGTGTTGTCGACCTTATATCTCCACTGTTAGCCAAAATAAAGATGTTAGAGAAACACTTAGCGGAAAGAAATGAAAAACTAAAGTTGTTTGACTCATTCCGTGATCTCCTTATGCCATTTTCATACATAATTCAGTCTCCGGCTAATCCAGCGCAAAAGCACAAAATTGGAGCATTAAATTTCCTAAATGCAGTCGCCTCTGAGGTTATCCAAAGATGCAGAAGGGGAAAAAACGCCATCGCCCTCAACATAGCTGACAATATCGCGATTGACAACATTAGGCATACTGTTTCGAGGACGTGCAACATCGCTGAGACCGAGATTAGTTGTAGAAGATTGAGAAAAAATCTACGTTTTCTTTGTCCGACTCTGTTCAGCTTTCATAGCGAAAGTCTCGCAAGTTCGTTTGTCAAAAGTCAAAATACTTTAAGATCTGTTCCAAAATTTTGCAGCTATTCTATTCGAAGACAGCTCACCTTTGCAACGTGAGCTTCAACGCATGAGTGCAACTAATGTCTCGCCTGAGCCGAAGCAGAGTCATCCCCCTTGCGCGCTTCCTAGAGTGCAAAGAAGGAGGTCATTTAACAGTGTTTGGTTCTCCCCCTCTAAAAACGCAGATAATGTTAGCAAGGCCACTCTCCACACGAGCGATGCTAACCTTGGCCACAGCGTAGCGGAAATTGAGATGCTCACGCCTCCACACCTCATTAGCCTTGTGGACATAGGAAATAGTGTATATTCACTCCATGCACCACGTTCTGAAAAACCAGTAGGGATTGGGATCAATCCCCACATCACCATTGAAACAGATATAAGTCCAAAACCTTAAATCGATAGCTCAAGTGATGGTACGTTACGGCCCATTGACATTCTGACTACACATAGCAGCAGCGGTCATGGTTCGCACCCTAAGCGTCTTAGATCAAACAGGGGCATTCGTGCTGGAAAGGTGACTCTCCGTGTCCCAATGACAGTCGTGAATACTAATGCTGCTGCACAGAGTGGCAAGCCACAATTCCACATTGTTCCGACGATGTGCCAAGGCTGTTCTCCTGGCAGACCTGTACATGGCTTTGCTGAAACACAGACCACTTATTTATGCTCCTATCCATACTCTCTTCCGCCTCCTCCTCTCACAATGCCTTCTGCGAGCCCTTCTGCAATAACACCCTATCCAATTAAACTCAAGCGCCCCAAATTACCACAGCATTCTTTTTGCATTCCCCCACCCCCTCTAATCCCAATAGGACTGGCAAATCTCACGGTAAGGGATTTGCTGCGGAAGGCTCTAGAACTAATGTGATTGCAAGAGTAAATACTGGGTGGAATGATGAACAGCGCCAGGACATTTTAAGACTGATGATAATTAATATCCGTTCTCTGTTGAATAAACTTCATTTACTCCGCACCTTCATAAGTCTGAATAAACCTGATATGGTTTTACTCACTGAAACCTGGTGTCATGATTCTATGCTTAGCCAGCTGCTTTCCATCGAAGGTTACAAGCTTATTAGAAGTGATCGCAAGCAAGGCAGAGGAGGTGGTTGCATAATTTACTACTCACAGAACCTCCTTGTGTCTGAATTCACACTTCCACTTATATGCCCCACTATTGATTCCGCTTGGTTACCCTTGTCCTTCTGTATTAAGCAAACTCTTGTAGGCTGTATATACCACTCACCCGGGGCCAGCTTCAGTGATGAGAACCAGTTGGTTGACGTCTTCAAATACGTATCGGAACTTGGTTCTTTGATAAAGTTGTAGGTGGAGATTTCAACCTATTAGATATCTGTTGGTCCAACTTAGTAACAAACGCGAAACATGCTGAGTTCATAACCTCCCTCATCACTGGTGGTCGGGAGCAATATGTTCTCGTGGCTACCAGGGGTAAAGATATTCTAGACCTACTCTTTACCTCAGGCACCTTCCAGCTAGCTACTGATGTAATTGACGGTCTCCCTGGATTTGATCACAAAATAGTCGGATGTAAACTTATAGCTGAGTCGTCTCATGTGAGGTCAGCGGTGGTTCCACACTTCCTGCAAAATGTTAATTGGGTAGATTTCTTCGCTTTGCTTAAGGTTCAAAATTGGGACCATTTCTTTCTTTCGTCTGACATTAAGAGAGCCTCTGATATCTTCTATGACAATGTGGCTATATGCTTAAGCATACTTGTCTCCTGTGATAATACGAGAGCCTCTTCTAAGTATGCTAACAACGGAAAATACGAGTGCTAACTCGAACATATAAACGTACTCACGATTGCAGTGTATTACTGGGACTCCAGCGTCTTATAATAGAGACGGACATCTAACGTCACACCCGTCTCATGCAGAAAGAACAACGGGCTGTAAATAGTAGTAATACAAGTCAACTGGTGACTGCAATACCGAGAAAAAGCAGAGATGGCAAAACTGACCTACTCTCCCACATCGTCATGCCTGAAGGTGATTGCACTGATTCCCCAATTGCCATGGCAGAAGCCTTTAACACATACTTTGCTAGATCCTTTAATGTTGAAAAAGAAACCCTGGTGTTTTCAACCTCGTTTCACTTCTCTGCACAAGTCTCAGCGATCAAGCTTAGTGTCGCTACGATAAAACATATGATTACCTGTCTACGACCATCCTACAGACCTGGCCCCAATGGGATCTCTTCTGCTTTAGTCAAACACGGTGGAGATGATATCCCTCTTATAGTATTAAATATCTTCTCTTTATCTCTCCAATCTGGTCAATATCCCGAACGTTGCAAAATGGCTACGGTTATACCGCGACATAAGTCCGGGTCAAAAACGGGCATCCGGAACTACCGCCCCATTAGTCACACAGCCATTCTCTCACGCATGCTTGAGAGAATTGTTAAGGAACATTTGATTTCGTTCCTAATATCGCACAAACTTCTCTCACCTTCACAGCATGGCTTTCTGAAGCCCTGCTCGTGCGTTACCTGTCAAGTTGACTTCTTTAACCATCTAACTGAAGTAATTGACTAAGGTATTCAGTGCATTGTCAAGTTCCTCGACATGCAAAAGGCGTTTGAGAGAGTCCCACACAAAAAGCTGCTACATAAATTAAGTAAGTACGGTGTTACAAATCCGCTTCACTCTTGGATCAAATCGTACCTAGTAGGACGGTCACAAGTTGTGGATATCGATGGTTACATCTCTTCACCTCGTCTGGTCACCAGTGGAGTGGTATAGGGCAGTGTCTTAGATCCGTTACTCTTCATACTCTATATAAGTGACCTCGTTTCTGTTATACATTTTTGGAAACCTTATTTGTTTGCTGATGATTTAAATGTGGTTTACACGTTCCCAGGTTTTCAGCGTACCTCTGAACTTAACAATATCCAAAGCGACTTGAAAGCCATTGAGAGATGGGTTGATATGTGGCAGATGACATTTGCAACATCGAAGTGTAGTATTCTATTGTATGAACGTCAGATAGCAGCAGAAGTGTTCAGCCTTCATGATGAAGTCATTCCCATCAGTCAGTCTGTTCCTGACTTAGGTTTAAGATATTCTAATTCGTTAAACTTTAGTGAACATACAAATCATATCGTGAAAAAGGCTAATCAGTCGGTCGGGCTCATATGCCACTTGCTAACCTTGGAAGAAACCAGACTAATTGCTTTCAAAATCAGTATCTGGCCTTTGCGTGAATAGTGCTGTTTTACGTTCAGTACCTTGCGAAGGTGTGACTTGAGAGCCATTGAAAACGTCCAACGCGCCTTTACGAAGCGCATATTTGGCCATTCAACCTCTATCATACAGAGATAAGTGCAAACAGTTGAATCTTGAAGCTCTGTGGTTACGAAGGATGCAATTAAATCTGTGCTTCCTCCACAAACTCGCGTGGCGGAAAGCATATGCTGGAACCTATAAATTGCACTTTCAGGAAAACATCATTTACGAGCTGCGAGATAGTGAATGCATATTCTATTTACCTAAATTCAAGACCAACCTAAGGAGAAATTTCCATCTTCTTAGGTATGGCTCCATATGGAATAAGATGCCAAAAGAGATTACATGTATTGAGCATTTTTGCATGTTCAAGAGAATGATAAAGGTTTATCTGTCAACGGACAGAGTGAAATGGATCTTAAAAATTCAACTTGATGATGAAAAGCTGTATGAAGAAGGGCCGGATCATGTATGATACCGGAGAACATCGACTCGAATGCACCAGAGAAAACATGATCAGCTAGGATGAGCTGCTACAAACAGCTTCTTATGCTATTCTTTAGTGCTACCTCCTATGCGGTTTTACTCATTTCAAACTTTACTCCTTTCAGACTTAATTCATACCAACTGTCTTCTGTTTAAAACCGAGAGCAAAATTATTTACTGGCGTGGCGTCAGTAGCTATTTTCGTAATTTTCCCCACTAATTGAATAATTCATAATATTGTTCTGCGATCCCCTTCGCTACATTTTTCAGCAGTGCTAATCAGTTCCCCTACTTTTCTAAAGTTAACAGCCCAGAAACATATACTTGAATTCAATGATGGCAATAAAAGATGCCCTATGCGACTTTTGCCTATGGACAACTCTTACAGTTATCTGTCTCCGGCTGTCACGCCGCACAATTTGATCGTATGATCGGCTCGATCCATTTCTACGCCGTTGTAAAAAATCATACCTGCCTGCTTTTTACATTAACGATATAGTTTTCACATAACTCTTCTTTTCTACATTCTTCCTTATTTCATTATTGGCCACGACTGGGTTGATCTCCTGTGGTGACGGATTATAGCTTCCAGATTATAAATGATTTTACCTATGCAATGCACATTGCCACAAAATGACTGGCGTATAAAAAGGTGCCATAATTGAATGATCCGCATGACGGACTGGGCTGAGACTTCATCGCTCATAATACATGTGTAAAAGCAGCCCTAATAAGAACAGAGCGTATGATAAACAGGTGATGGCTCACATGCTACAATGCCACACCGGCACGCGGTCGAAACTTTTCGAGAGAATACCTTGCATGGAAGCAGGTCCCCTGGGGATGGTTCCACGAGTGATCGTATTACTTCAACTGGACATCTGTTTAAATCGGCATACGTTATTGTTCCTGGTTTTTTAATTTCTTTTCTGCCTTAATCCTGCCAATTACTTTAGTATCTCTTTTTGATCTATTAAAAAAGAGTGAACAAATTGATTATTATTTGCGATCCTGTTGTACACATTGCTCAGACCACATAGTTGGACTGCACCTCGAATCACCGAGGTGCAGTGATGCTGCCCGAACGGAATCCACACTGCGCTTCCGCCACATTAGGTTACACAACCTGACTGACGAGGCAGTTGAGCAGGATTCGGGCAATCACCTTGCCCACACAATTCAACAAGTTGATGCCACGATAATTCGTGCAACATTGCTTGCTCCCTTTGCCCTTGTACAGTGGTAGCACAAGGGCATCCTTCAGCTCAGGAGGAACCTCCTCCTCAATGCATACACTTTGCACCAAGTGGTGAAGCGCAGTCATATATATATATATATATATATATATATATATATTCAAACTAAGGTTTGGAACTTCGTATTGTCGTTGGGTCACGTACTTCAGTGTGCGCAAAACCTAGCAAAAATATTACAATTTCGATTTTGCCTGATGTTTAAAAACCAGTGTCGTATGATCCAAACTATAAGCTGCCAGATGCAATCGCAAATACTCAACATGGTAAGATGTATGACCCAGTAGCTTCTTGCGTGTAACTGGGACTACTGTATACTTTGTAGGTTCCTTTCCATCTACGAGTCGTAATTCGAGAAGTACGGGTCATCCGAACTAGGGTGACGCTAAATCAAGGACAATTTAGACATCGTAAGACGGTGGAAGGCTAAGATACTGTCAGTGCATACAATCTGACCTCTGCTTGAAATATGAATCTAGCAACCGCACGACTTGTAGGACAGAAAGGATGTGGTAGGTAATGGGCAGCAACTCATTTGTCGAATGAGACAGTAAGTCGGTCTGTCACGAATGACCCGAATGTCAAAAACATCAGAAATGTCCGGTAAACTCGACTCGTCTAGGTTATGCAAGAGCTATAAGTACTACGCTAGATGCCTAATTATCGAAGCGGAAGGTTCTTACCAAATGAAAGATAATGTGAGTACTGTTTTCGAAAATTGTCATCTTTATAATTTTGCTTTGCTCATTATTTAGCTAATACTCATCGTCGGTTTGTGCATGATAATGTTTCAAGTGTTTGCGACAGCAGGAGGCAGCGCCAAGCACACGCGGGATTCACGAGGCAAGTTTATTGTTCAATTTCTACTAAATACTCTTCTACACTCACCCGCCACTTTATCTGGAGGTTTCTGAGTATTTTATAAACATCAGATCGAAGTTCAGTTTTATATCTAAGAGGCTAAGTAACAAGAGAATTTTGAAAGCTTCCACTAACACGGACAATAATTTTAGAAGATGTGCATAAAAAATAGGATGGGGGATTCGACACAATATAATGACATCCAAATAAAATGCGCTTAGGCTTAAATCCCAATTGTAGCTCACTCTCGAGTGCTACGCAGTATAAGGTCATTTTACAAGTGCCTTTCCCGGCATGGCTTTTCACCCACTCCGCGAGATGATCGAATAGAACAGTTTAGCGCCATGCAGTTGACCGTTGCTGCTGTCAGACCACACCAGATTTCCTTACTAAGCCTAGAGGTAATTAAAATTGGAAGCGATGCGACAGCTTAAAATGCTGTTAAAATAACCCTACCATAATAACGAAAATGGCACTATCCCACTTTACTGAAAACATGCTGTATTTTAGAAGAAGTGGGAAAATGTTTGTTTTGTGTGTAATCTGCGATGCAAATCTTCCTTCGTCAGTTTATCCGTCCTCCGTTAAGAGGTCGACATTACGCTGAACTGTACAGTGTGCCAGCCGTTTCTTTACCTCGATAATCAAGAATGTACCCATCAGAGTTGTGATATTGAGGCTGTCTTAGCCTTAGTATCACCTTCTTGTTCAGCACAAGAGTTATTACTGAAAAATCACTGAACCTATTCCCAGAAATAGGTACATCACTATCTTGATATGTGGGGGTCAATAGACAAGGATGCTCTCACTTTTCAACCAATTCAGTTCCCGTAGATCATTTATAGGTTTTTAGTAGAAGCGCATTTTTAATTATATCATACGCCTTGAGCTTTTTACACTGCTTAGAATTATGGATTTATCCAGTTCGTGGTACAATTGATGAGAGACTAAAAGGTGGAAGCTGGATGGATTAATTTACACCCAGAAATCACTAGTAGTCCTAAGATAACAGTAGGTCTGACAGAGCAGACTGCATGACCAATTGGGTTGTTCCAAGGCGATGAATGTTACTCAAATCCGTAGCATTTGGATGGAGCCAACTGCGACTCTTATTCTAATGTGAAAAATGGTCGGCAATATTAACGTTACACTAATGGCCAGTACCGTCGGAAGAAGTAAGCTATGGCTTTGTTCACATAATCGTAACTTCGAATTGAACAAAATGGCCCAGACTGGTGCCTGCCAGCGTAGCCACTCTGCAACAAATCCAGCTTCCTTAGGTTTATCAGCTGTCAACTAATGTCAGAGAGAAGAGTAGCGAAGACCTTGTTTGCAAAAGCCAAGTAGAACACAATATAATTCCACAATTTTTTGAAAGCGATCCACTGGGACTTTGAGCAGGCAACTACGAATAATGAGGTCACCTGATGGTCCAACTGTCAGATGGCTAATGTTACGACATGTAACGAGAAAATATAGTTGTCTAGGTCTGGAGGATTAAAGAATCATTCGAACTGAGTCTAGTGTGATCCGTGAGATTACAGACATTGCATTACAGACAATACCACGCTGTTATACTTCATAACTTATTGTTGTCGCACTCTTGCTTAGCCCGTTGTTTTCTGGTTTTTATACAAGTAGTGTAAGCAAGATACACCGGAAGTGCGCATACTTTTAGGACAAGCGGTATGTAAAATAAACTTTTCTGACAACTTTCTTCTTGAAGGATTTTCTACGTGCTCGGAATCCGTCCGCGTTTATTCACCCTCAAATTTCAATTGTTTTCAGTTCACGAACGTGAACAGAATCATCCTTCGCCGCACGCAGCTCAGCCGGAGGGCAAGCACGGAAGTGCCCACGCAAGTGCACATCATCGTGGCACCTAGAGGCGAGTGTGCTACGAGTAACGACCGAATCAACGCAGTGGTGATGTGTCATTTTCAGGTCATATAACTTGTTGTAATTGAGTGATTTGTGTCTCTGAATAATATAACCTGCACCATGAATTATGGCTTTTATTTTGCCCTTCTCTTTAGTGAGCTGGTAACATGGGACACATGTGTGACTGCGCCACGTCTAACTTATGAGTATAACAATACCATAATCAAACTTTCCCAGTGTTAACTGCATTCCCTGGTCAATTTGAAACACGCTACTCATACTCAACATCTTGTTGCTTTTAATTGGTTGTATTTTCTCATCGAACACTCATTGAGTTTACAAACATTTGGGAAGATTCGAACTGAAGTCTTACTATCTCAGTGCAGTATAGTAAGGAAAACTAGTACTTTGCGTAGTGATTAGATTATGTTGGCTTTCTTGCTAGACGCAATACAAATCTTTGATGCTTTGGAGATCAGCGGATCAACGTATGGCACTAATAGCATGAGTAACGAAGATTGAAAAGTTGAGCGATCTTACATAAGTAAAATTAACCAGCTGTTAATGCAATATTTAGTTGGCATTTCTTAGTCAACTGGCAATTAGTACCAGACGCCCGGCCCGATTAAACTCTTGTTAGTTCTGACTGGTAACTTGGTACCAAGGTAGCATGAAAAGCTTGCTAGGTTGGTGTGTTTATGTTTACTTCTCATTGGTATTGCGCATAACATAAACAGGTGTACATCACTTTTACCGAAACAATATGACGCTAACATCACTAATTTGAAGAAACTTTTCTCAAATACATGGAATTATTTTACAGCTGAATGTACATAGTAAATAAAATGTAATTATAAATACAAAACAAGTGCTTATGCATTGGTATTTCAATAGTTTTTGTATGGAATTAGTTTTTCAATAATTTTTCGCGATTCATAATTGCGCATATAAAATCCATATAGAATCAGCATTAGGATAGGTGTAGGCATATAAGGTTTTGCGTCACATGTTGAGAAATGTCTTGAAGTTTCTGTGCATATTACGTGCGTCGCAGAACAGAGAATATAGAGAATATTGTAGTCAGGCTTCTTTTACGCTTGTAGAACTTTAACATGTCCTGAGCGCTTCTTGGAAGATCTGTGGTATGCGTAGCGGTCTTTAGGAACATCCAACGTACTTTACAGTAACCCGGTCCAATACTAATCCGACTACACATAAACCAGAATACCCGGTTTAGTCAGCAGTGCAGGTGACTAAATAGATGGTGTTCATAGGTAATTTGGAACAATTAGATCCCTTAAATAATGTGAATAAAGCCGTAAGAAGACGAACACTGGCAGATGTCAACATTTCGTTTTGTCTCTTCCGTGCCAGACAGCTTCGCTGTATTGTTAGTTTGCAGTGCAAAATTGTGTGCTGTCTTTCGGAAACATCTGTTCTCTCAAACTGTATCACCGTATGTCAATGTCCACTCCCGATTTGAATGCCTTACGCAAAAATAAGCTAATGCTGTCTGTAAGTGTCAGTAGATGAAACATTGCATTCTATAGGCCTAGTCTCACGCATGGCTTGACTGCCAGGACAAAAGGAGCAAAACTCGATGTAGAGGAAATCGTAAACCTGGTTCTATTAGGTTGTGTCCTCAGAGGTTCGACGTAGCAGCTCCTATGTTGCGCCTCGCGATTCAAAAGACAACCCACCGGACAAGTAGTATATTGGTGAACACAGAACAGGCCGAGGTGGGAGGAAAACACACTGATACAGTTCGAATCACAGTTGTGTGCTCGTTTGATTTTATAGGTCTAAAGAAGCAAGGGACGTATGAGTGGTGTGAAGCAAGCGATAGTAACAAATGTTCTGCAACACGGAAAAAACACTAGTTTGCTTGTAATTGAGACTGTTCTGATACAAACACACAGTTACTTGTGAAAATTGCGCACTTACCTTTCTGAACAAGTCACTTTGTTCCGTTTCTGTGCGCACTTGACTTCGAATCGTGTGGAATTCTGTTTTCCCATGCAAATTACAAGATTCGGTCTGAATCAGTGACGCCAACTGGACTTGGTTCTTAGACAGTGCGATTTGCCGCATAGTAGGCCGCTCGAGACCTGACATATTACAATAAATGTAAATGTATGTAAATGACTTACGACTAGGTTTGCAGACATAGCCTCAATATTGCTCAACAGTGAGCAGACGCAATCACAGCAGTCTGTATTTCCGCTCAGCGGCAAACGGGGGGCAGCGGTGAGACGGACAGCAGAGGCCAGCCCGTCAACAGTGAAGTGTGTGCTTATGAGCCACTAGGACGGTGTTTCGGTTAACCACAGTGATGTGAATAAACAAATATCTCTGTGGTGCTTTAAAATTCGCGCAGTTTTGCAGAAATGATATAAGGAAGGAAAAATACCATATATACATTTGTTGACGTATAGGATACAATTCCAAATTTTACAATTTTTGAATATGTAAGTCACACCGTTCAACGGCATCGCCTCCGCTCAATTTGAGACTCCTTCAAACTCCACTCCCTGCGCTACTTGAGACGCATTCACGCCTAACGGCAATCATGCATGGCTGATCGTTATGTTGCAGGATTGTGTTTACTAACTTCTTCAAAGTTACTCTTGATCGCCCAAAGGAGAAATGTCAAATACGGTGGCGGAGTTCACTAGTTGACAACCGGCAGGAGCCTGCTTAAGTTTACCCAAATACGTAAGATGTTATTTATCAAATGTACCCTTCGATGCCTTACAACTGTAGGTATTATAGCTGGGAATAGATTACAAGCTTTCACTTGGTAAGCTAAACCCATCACCAAATAAATAAACAAATTTTTATGCATGACAACGCGAAGCACGCCTTTACAGGAATGATCATGTTAACATAACAATGCGTGATCAGAAATGCGCAAAAATCAGATATGTATGCCATAAGAGCGTATGTGTGTGTGTAGGCGTAATATACGTATGGTGGTAGAGCCTATCGAGCGCTGAGGTTGGTGGTGGCTAGATCCTGACAGATAGTCTCCCCACTGCTGCTACTGTTGTGACATGGGCTCTTGTCATGGACGCCTCCTCCTGGCGACCGCTGGGTGGCAGTTGGCTGCGTCCTTCTCCCTGCTAAGATCGATAACACCTACCCGTGCTAGTCACTGAACTGACCATGTGATACACCGGCCGAGGACCCGAGTCGTTCTCCTGTCAGCTATGGACGCCCTACCCGTATCCTAGTCCATCCTCTTCGGAGGTTAAGTAGTGGTCCGTGACCCACTTCCCGTAAAAACCTGGCCATAGAAGACAACAGGTCCACGATTTATAAGCTCACAGCTCGAGGGGCGTAAAGTCGAGCGTCACGCATTGTCTCTGACAGTGGGAGCGCACCTTAGGGTGTTCAATAGTTTGCTACTACCCGCCTCAAGCCAGGCAGCCCCTGGTCAAATTGGTGTAAACCCGCCAAAATCCACCTGCCTCTGGCCGTGATCGGTCGTAAAACATATATGAATCGTTCCAGTACCACAAAGGCTGCGTGTGACGGCCGCCAAACAGGTCCCAATCTGTCCCTGCAAACACATTCCCGAGCTGGATCTGCTCCCATTGCCTTGTGGGTCAGGCTATTGAGCATGGTTCGCATGGCATTGGTTCAGCGAATGCAAAAGGTGACAGCCTGCTCTCACTATGTACCACTCACGGCCTGACGATCACGAACACTCGGTTTGCACTAAGTGCGAGTGATACAGTAACTCGGACGCACCCATGGAGTGGTCACGTTCACCTGCTCGACTATGTCATCGTACGTCAGCGTGATATGCGTGAACTGCACATGACACGTGTACTGCGTGGAGCTGAGTGTGGCACTGATCACAAACTGGTGCGGACCAAACCGCAAAAATAATTTTGTAAATCCATGTATTGCTCTGCTGCAGTGAATCGGTGTAAATTTAACATTCTCTAACTCGTTACTAAGGCAAAACCTATTCAGCTGTAGAAGGCGATGGCTGCACGACTGTGTGATGTGGACTGCATAGCCACACTGGACGAACTGTGGCGCCACATTCGCCACCAGGTGACAGCTGCTGCCGGGGAGACCATCGGGCGCGCAAACTGCAAGCGGCCTGACTGGTTTGATGTGAACAATGTGACGATTGACGCATTGGTGTCGGAGAAGAAGGAAGCATTTGTTGCACATGTTGCAGACCCCAGTAACTTGGGGTGGAAGAAGGAAACGTTTGGACGCACTCGACCAAGAGTGACCCGAGAGCTCCGTCACATAAAAAATTGTTTGGTGGACAGTGAAGTTTAAGCAGATGAAATATTACTCCGAACGCCGCCAACCCAAGGAATTATTCGACTCCTTGAAGGCGGTGTATAGAAGGAGGTTGGAGCCGCTGAGTTCGCTGATAAAAGTTATTTCAGGCGCGACCTACACACAGACTGCAAACGTAATGTAGACATGGCGAAAACACTGCTTGTCTCTTGAACAACCGCTCAGAGCTCGACTGACCTGAATTGAACGGCCTGAAGCAGCGCAATGTGAAGAGGAGTATGACGAACACACTGACAGGGGATGAGTCGCAGACAGCACTTGCTCAGCTGCGAAATTGCAAGTGTGCCGGTGCCGGAGGGATCCTGACTGAATTATTGAAACACGGCTAACCCGTGTTGGTGACTGCGCTGCACCACTTGCTATAAAGCGTGTGGATTGAGGAGGAGGTACCACCTGAGCTGAAGGATACCCTTGTGCTGCCAATGTACAAGAGCAAATGGAACGAGCAATGTTGTACGAACTATCATGGCATTAACCTGCTGACTTGTGTGGGAAAGGTGCTTGCCCGAATCCTGCTCAACCGCCTCGTCAGTCAGGTTGTGTAACCTAACGTAGCAGAAGAGCAGTGTGGATTCCGTTCGGGTCGTAGCAGTATAGATATGATGTTTGCTGCTCCCCACCTGCATGAAAAGTGTAGTGAACGACACCAGCAATTGTACCCGCTTTCCGTTGATTTCAACGAGACATTTGATACGGTGAACCGCGAGGCATTGTGGCTGGTGTTGGATAAGTTTGGTCCCCCCGCGTAATTCCGTATGTTTAATTGCATGTCAGTACAATGGTATGCAGGCCATTGTGCAGCTGAGTGGATAGACCTCGGATGACTTTGCAGTTGTCTTTGGAGTGAAGCACGGCTGTGTCTTAGCTCCTGCCCTGTTTAATATTTATTTTCATGCCATGATGTCGCGTGCATTTAATGCGGCTTGTGCTTGTTGTGTTCTTGTGTGTATTGATGGTGGGTAGCTGAACATCCGTTGTTTCGGTGCGCGAACCCTAGTCTGTGCGACAACTATCCGTATGTTGCTGTTTGCCGACGACTGTGCCTTGTTTGCAAACAACGCTGATGAGTTGCACACGTGACTAGTGCTCTGACTTCGGCAGCGGCCAAATTCGGTCTCACTATCAACACAAACAAAACCGTCTGTCTCTTTCAACCGCGACATAAGTCCGGGTCGAAAACTGACATCCGGAACTACTGCCCCATTAGTCACACAGCCATTCTCTCACGCTTGCTTGAGAGAATTGTTAAGGAACATTTGGCTTTGTTCCTAATATTGCACAAACGTCTCGCACCTTCACAGCATGGCTTGCTGAAGTCCTGCTCGTGCGTTACCTGTCAAGTTGACTTCTTTAACCATCTAACTGAAGTAATTGACTAAGGTATTCAGTGCATTGTCATCTTCTTCGACAAGCAAAAGGCTTTTGACAGAGCCCCACACAAAAAGCTGTTATTCAAATTAAGTAAGTACGGTGTTACAAATCCGCTTCATTATTGGATCGAATCGTACCTAGTAGGACGGTCGCAAGTTGTGGATATCAGTGGTTACATCTCTTCACCTCGTCCGATTACCAGTGGTGTGCTACAGGGCAGTGTATTAGGCCCGTTACTCTTCATACTCTATATAAGTGACCTCGTTTCTGTTATACATTGTTGGAAACCTTATTTGTTTGCTGATGATTTAAAGGTGGTTTACACGTTCCAAGGCTCTCAGCGTACCTCTGAACTTTACAATATCCAAAGCGACTTGAAAGCCATTGAGAGATGGGTTGATATGTGGCAGATGACATTTGCAACATCGAAGTGTAGTATTCTATTGTATGAATGTCAGATAGCAGCAGAAGTGTTCAGCCTTCATGATGAAGTCATTCCCATCAGTCAGTCTGTTCCTGACTTAGGTTTAAGATATTCTAATTCGTTAAACTTTAGTGAACATACAAATCATATCGTGAAAAAGGCTAATCAGTCGGTCGGGCTCATATGCCACCTGCTAACTTTGGAAGAAACCAGACTAATTGCTTTCAAAATCAACATCTGGCTTTTGCTTGAATATTGCTGTGCTGTATTCAGTAACTTGCGAAAGGCTGACTTGAGAGCCATTGAAAACGTCCAACGCGCCTTTACGAAGCGCATATTTGGCTGTTCAACTGCTTTTTCATACCAAGATAGGTGCAAGCAGTTGAATCTTGAAGCTCTGTGGTTACGAAGAATGCAATTAAATCTGTGCTTCCTCCACAAACTCGCGTGGCGGAAAGCATATGTTGGAACCTATAAATTGCACTTTCGGGAAAACACCATTTATGAGCTGCGAGATAGTGAATGCATATTCTATTTACCTAAATTCAAGACCAGCCTAAGGAGAAATTTCTATCTTCTTAGGTATGGCTTCATATGGAATAAGCTGCCAAAAGAGATTAGATGTATTGAGCATTTTTGCATGTTCAAGAAAATGATACAGGTTTATCTGTCAACGGACAGAATGAAATGGATCTTAAAAATTCAACTTGATGATGAAAAGCTGTAGGAAGAAGGGCCGGATCATGTATGATACCGGAGAACATCGACTCGAATGCACCAGAGAAAACATGATCATCTAGGATGCGCTGCTACAAACCGCTGCTTATGCTATTCTTTAATGCTACCTCCAATGCGGTTTTACCCCCGTTAAACTTAAGTCATACCAACTGTCTTCTG
Organism: Dicrocoelium dendriticum; assembly: GCA_944474145.2. NCBI lineage: Eukaryota > Metazoa > Platyhelminthes > Trematoda > Plagiorchiida > Dicrocoeliidae > Dicrocoelium > Dicrocoelium dendriticum. Next base: position 108,662,904 of record OX104066.1, read on the forward strand.
TTTAAAACCGCGAGCAAAATTAGTTACTGGCGTGGCGTCAGTAGCTATTTTCGTAATTTTCCCCACAAATTGATTATTTTGTATTATTGTTCTGCGATCCCCTTCGCTACATTTTTTCAGCAGTGCTAATCAGTTCCCCTTCTTTTCTGAAGTTAACAGTCCAGAAACATATACTTGAATTCAGTGATGGCAATAACTGATTCCCTACGCGACCTTTGCCTATGGATAACTGGTACAATCATCTGTCTCCGGCTGTCACGCTACACAATTTGATCGTATGATCAGTTCGATCGATTTCTGCACCGATGTAAAAACATACCTGCCTATTTTTTTACACTAACGATGTAGTTTTCACATAATTCCTCTTTTCTATATTCTTTCTTATTTCATAGTTGTCCACGACTAGACTGATCTCCTGTGGCGACGGATTACAGCTTCCAGATGATAAAAGACGTTACCTATGGAAGGCAAATTGCCACCAACTGACTGGCGTATAAAAAGGTGCCATAACTGAGTGATCCGCATGACGGACTGGGCTGAGCCTTCATGGCCCATAATACATGTACAAAAGCAGCTCTAAAAAGAACAGAACATATGATATATAGATGATGGCTCATATGCAACTATGCCACACCGGCACACGGCCAGTTATTGCATGGAAGTGCGGGCGGAACCTTTCGAGGGAATACCTTGCATGGGAGCATGTCCCCCGGGGATGGTTCCACGAGTGGCCGTATTACTTTAACTGGACATCTGTTTAAATCTGCTTACGTTATTCTTCCTGGTTTTTAATTTCTTAAATGCCTTAATCCTGCCAATTAGTTTAGTACCTGTTTTGGATCCATTGTAAAAAGCTTGAACGCATTAATTATTTTTCGCGATTCTGTTGTACACATTAATCAGACCACATAGTTGGACTGCACCTCGAATCACCGAGGAATATACCATTTATTTATTTATTTTTCAACGGAGGTGCAATCGTTATTGGTGCCGCAACTCTTCATTGTTGCTGAAGTAGTAGAAACCACCTCCCGCTTCTGCTATCTTGGAAGTGTGATGTCGACTGGCGAGCTGCTACACAGTGAGCTGCGTATCCGCGTGTCGAAGGCAGCGGCGGCATTCGGGAAGCTAGAGTACCGAGTGTGGAAAAGCCCTCAGCTCTCCGTTATCTCGAAGCTGATGGTGTACAAATCCATAGTGCTGTCCTTTCTTCCATAAGGCAATGAAACAAGGCTGATGTACCGGCGGGATTTGCGATATCTGGAGCGGTTCCATCAACAGCGTTTGCGAGGAATTCTGCGCATTGGTTGGTGCGACAGAGTTGCGCACACGGAAGTGTTGCGCCGAAGTGGAATATAGGCAGTGGACTGCATACATTTTCTGAAACATCTGAAGTGTCGTATGGATTCGAAGCGGACAGCGAAACAGCTATTATATGGTCAGCTGCTTATTGGGAATTGGCGTGAGAGGAAACCGAAGCTTCTTTACCAGGACATGATCGAAGTGAGCCTCTCATGTTCTAATCTTGATTGCAGGTCATGTGTATCCAAGGCGGTTGATAGGCTTGCATGGAGCGCTCTAAACACGAAGGTATTTGCCGAGGTTCAGAAGAGAGGCCACATGCTGGCGATGAAGCTGCGAGTGCAGAAAAGTCAAGCGCCAATGGGTTGTATTCCATCGACATCGAGCGCACGGTGCTGTAGCACATGCGGTCGCGACTGCCTGAGTCATGCAGGCCTAGTCAGCCTTGAGCGTCGCCACTCGGGGCCAACACCAGAACGACGACGGGAGCTGCAGAGAACGTAAGCAGAACCGGCGCAGCGTTTGTTGGTACGCTGCATTCAATTTAGTAACCGTGTTGTTGCTTGCTGATGCTTTTTAATTCAGGTGATGTGTTTTTTATATTATCCTAATGCATTGTTATATTATTATCTACTTTAACTATCTTCTATAAATTTGCACAGTGGCTTAGGCTAATTTTAATTAACTTTGATAACATTTTCGTCTTTGTGGCTTTGCCTCAAAATATATATACTCTGAAGTCTTGAACTTATCACGGATTCTTTCATAGGCAATTTATTTCATACGCTCACTTGTTGAAGAGTTATACCACCGTATCTGTATGCAGTATGCTATTTATTTTATTTCATCTTGTCGTTTTAAGTGCTTGGCTTTTGTTTGGCATCTCCGGTCTAGCTGCGCTTGATGTGAATGTTGACAAGGTGCCCACCAGTCTAGTACCCACTACCTCGTCCACACTGGCTCGAGGAGACAGTTGGTCGTTGCTGGAGGGGACGGGGTGCACGGTCCTTGTGGTCGTGCTAGGCTCGAAGTGTGGTTCCATACACTCAGTGTGAAGCAGGCTGCGGTCCAGCCACCGTCTAATGTGCGCTTAATTCCCCAAATACAGCGTGCTTGTGTTTGCCTGTGAAGGCGTGTGGGCCGGTTCCGTTGATGAACCGTGGCTTCCATCCACATGCCTCCCAGTCTTATTCCTTCGGGTTTACACAGGATGTGGGGTGTGTGGATGGAGCTGTGGGTGTTGCAGCCCAAGCCACCCATGGTCCCTCTGGAGGGACAGGCTCGCGTGGCTGGCCATAGTGAAAGGCAAATCCGAAACCGGATGCAGCCAACCGTGTAGTTGGGTAGTTTATGCTTGTAATTGTGCTGCACCGTTCTTGAATATTTGGCATCGTCGGCGGTGTGCGAGTAGTAGATTTTTGTCCGTGTGTTGGAAATGATTATCCGGATATCCACGAGACAGTAATTTTATTTTATGGCGAGTCACAACCGCCACGTCACAGTGTTGTTAATCAGACCTTCGTGGCTTTTATAGGGAGAACGCTCGCTAGGCGAACACCCACTACCTCCTGGAACAGTGTCACCGAACTATTTGCTGGAACAAGTTAAACCCGAAACACCTAGCTAGCAACACGAGGAGGTTGTTGGGGTAGCCAGCCATAGAGGGCGCAGAGGCACAGTTTGAAAACTTTTACGACCAGTTAGCAGAATTACGGTCGTCTAGTCCAGATATGTCAAACCGGTTTAGAAACAACCTAACTAATATTGCTTCCGAGGTCACAATGAAGCCAGTGGGTGAGAAGTGTTTACCTGCAAGCCGCCATCTTCGTACACTACATGAGCTGAGGACAAAGCGGTTTGTTGCACTTAGGCCAGACAAAGGCTAAGAAGCGGTCATTATGTGCAAGTAATAGTACACACAGAACATGCAAACTTTACTAAAGGATGCCAGCAAATGTTATCTCCTTACACGAAAAAAGGATGTTAATGAAGTGGAAAGGCGCATAATGGACCACCTGAAGTTGCTCCTTCTACACCGTGTGATTGACGAAAATGCTCATAACAGCCTAAGACCGGGAGGGTTCAACATTCCTCAGCTATAGGTGTTGCCAAACACCCATAAATGTGGCATACCGCTTAGAACAAACTTGTCAATGACAAACTCGGCACAACATAAGTTGGGTCTTTGATTAATGCAAGTTCTTGCGCCGTTAAAGTAGCGGACTATTCCATATAGTCAGAAGGGCTCTTTCGAGCTCACCGAGGCTTTAGATGAATTTAACTTATCTGATAAAATCATGACTTCATTGGATGTGCAGTCGCTTTTCACCAATGTTCCACTAAAGTAAACAATTGATTATGTGCGTGTGATTTGGCGGAGTACTCCAATTTATCGCTTCCAATACCAATCGAATTATTGTAGGACAGCCTACTACTATGCACTGAGAGCATCGCATTCCATTTCCAAAGGATTCCTTATTTCTAGCTAGATGCGGTGGCAATAACTAGTCCGTTGGGCCCAGTGCTAGCAGCTTTTTTCACGTGGATGAACGAAAGGAAGTTGAGTGTAGAAATATCGCTTCTTTCCTACCAAGCGGTATGTGGATGATATTTTGGTGTTTATCTCAGCCGAAGAGCACATCGCGCTTCTGGCCGATCACCTGCATAACGTGCATACAAATCTGAAAATAACCGGAGAAATAGAGAAAAGTAATTGCCTCCCATATCTGGAGGTGCTGACTTGCAGAAGAGCAGATGGATCCATCAAAAGGGAGGTTTACCGAAAGCCGACTTGCTCAGGGCAGTACCTGCACTTGCCCAACTTATCACCAATGCGATACAAGCGGACCTTAGTCAAGACGCTATTCAACCGTGCAAGAAACATATGCACCACCAACAGTGTAGATGCTGAGATAGACTGACTCAAGAATACACTGTTTATAATGGCTGGCCAATAAGATTCATCAGCAAAAATAATCAGGGGAGGGTTCCAGGACTGAAGGTTTCGACAGTCGCTAAAATGGTCTACATGGAGCTTGCACTTAAGTGCTTTTGTCAATATGAGGACAACGGGGCGCATAATTTTTTCCAGTCCAGAGGACTTATTATGCTGCTGAAACTGTTCGTATCAACCGAACTAATCGAATATCTATTACCCCGATGACGGAAAGGCGACCTGGTGGCGACAACTCACATGGTATTTACCAATTTATATGTTGTACACTCTACATCGGTCGTAACAATAGAGCGTTGAACTCTAGAATATGGAAGCATGTACTTACATGGTTGCAACATCAGATCACCCAGTCGTCGGCTACTCATTCTATCAGTTCACTTAGGCCACCTAATTCTTCCATGGTTGGCGGCACCCGGTTCCGGATTTGCCTATCACTGCGGCCTCCTCAGGACAACCACAGGAGGCGTGCGCCTACAGAGGGACTATGGGTGGATTGTGTTGTACCACTCACACCTCGCATATCCAGTGTAAACCAGAAGGAATAAGACCGGGAGGCATGTGGATAGGAGCCATGTTTCATCAACGGGGCCAGCCCATACTCTTCCAACATGCAGAGCAGCAGAATGTCTATCTATGTAGGGAATCATGCGTGCCGGACGTAAACAAGATGGTGACTGGACCGTAGTCCGCTCCACACTGGATGGAAGCAGTGTTTGAGCCTAGCACAGCCATGAAGACCGTGCACATGGTCCCCCTAACGACGGTTCCGTCTCATGGAGTCAGTAATTGTGGTGGAGGGTGTTAGACAGGCAGGCACCTTGTCAACATACATATCAAGCGCAGCCACGCGGGGGATGTCAAACAATCAACATAGAATTTGAAGGAAAGCAAAAACGCAAAATTGACACAGAAGATACTGCAAAGGTATAGAACTGCGCAAACCAAAAAGGGTGACGTTAGACAAGTGGAAGTGCATAGCAGGTGATACCAACCGACGAACATGGAAAATGAAGAAGAGAGAGAACGCGCGAAATAAACAGATAATTTGCGGAGGATAAAAACCGTGCAACTCAAAGAAAAAGGGCTAGGTTAGACCTAGTGTTATAAGGAAACAGCTAAGTGTAAGCCACTTTGGCCCAATTGCGGTGAAACAGAATAAACGCAACCTACATGGTTAGCAGCACCCGAATTCGGATTTGCCTGTCACTGCGGCCTCCTTAGGACAGCTACAGTACGTCTGCGCCTACAAAGCCAAAACCAACATGTAAAATTTCCAAAGAAGAGGCAGCTAAAAAGCAGAACTGATCAAATCAAATCAAGTGGGATAACTTTTATCCAGATTAAAACGATCTGGTTTAAGTGCATATCGGTTTAGCCCAACTGTGGTGAAGCGATATGCATGCGACATCAACCTCAGCATGAGGCTACTTAATCCATATATATACATTTATTGGCAAGCTGTCATCTGTTTGATCCTGCCAAAACGTTTACAATCATGTTAAGACATGCTAACGTTCATTTCCTACTTTTCGCAGAGGCCGTTGCGATCATCCGTATCAAACCCACACTCTGTTTGCAGAGACAGCTGTTCATAAGCCAACAACTGCCCTGGGCGTAAGGGTGTCACGTCTGCCATCCACGCAGTTCTAACTTGTTCTAGTCTTACTCAACTTGTCGTCTTATATTTTCATGTTATTGTGTTGGCACTGAAGAGACAATACGAAATGTTGACAACTGCCAGTGTTCGTCTTCTTACGACTTTATTCACAGGTAATGTTTTAAATAAGTGCGTGAAGCACCAAATCATCTCAGACCCAATCATCCTTTGTAACCTGAGGATAATGGCAACTGCTAGAAACCTTCCTGTGAACTAGCTTGTGGCAGCATGCGTTCATGTACCACCGATTGTCGTTCGATGCGGCCATGATCCATTTTCCTCAGGGAGTCGTTAACAATATAATTCATACCAGATGGTAAGAATTTCAAGGACTAGTCTTAAAAGCGCATCTAAGCTATTTTAGACCACTAGTCACTTGCCAAACCATGTCTTTAATGAATATTAGGTCGAAGAGATTTCGTGGATTATGTTTGGCCTAACGCAATTTTAATATTGTTTATTACATATCAGCCTAGCGAAACTGAAAACCATGAACATCCGTGGTTGATTGACTGCATTCCAGAAAATACTGGAGTTTAACACAGCGAAGCGAGCAAAAAGTCAGATTACGTACATCCTGTTCCAATTGTGTTATCGAAGCAATTCAACCCTAGGGTCTTGGAACTACGTTCATTTAACGTTGATGGTCCAGTAAAGAGGAACAAAGGTACTGGGTGCGACCAGAACCAGTAAGAACCAATGGGGATACCAACTATTCAGAATTGAGAACATAGTCGGGCCTAACGTGTATTGTACAAGATATAAGAAACTGAAGTTAACAGGAGAACCACGGAGTAATGAACCGCACGATTTAGAGGGAAATCGAAAGTGCACGCCAAGTAACATCAGTAAAATAAATGGAGGATCAGAAGCTGCAAACAGGAATAAAATCCATTGCAAAATAATGACAAAGTTTCACGTTCACCATAGGGGTTTCCCCCTTGTAGGCTGATGGAGGGAAGCCTTCGATAAATGGCAGGTGAGGAGACAATGTGAAGCAGGTGGAGTCGAGAACGGACAGAGGGCGCATGAATGTAGAAAGAGAGCTAGTAGAGGTCGCTGGGTACAGGATTCTTTGTTATTTATTATTGGATGTGGACCGGAGTACATCATCGGAGGGCCGCCGGGGTGGGCTGTTAGAATTTCAAATAAAATTGGTTATTCTGGAAAATAGGTCGACAGTACATTTCCATCGCCGCAGACCCGACGGTGCACTTGGAGATGTCACCCCCCCCCAGCACACTCCAGTCCACGGCGATAACAGTCCTCATCTCACGAAGAATCCCGGACGTCGTCTTTGGGGAACCATTTCTCAGCACTCACGGGCCAGGCTGGTCGTTGTCACACCGGTAGTGGTGAGCTCCCAAACTTCACTGTTTGTGTGCTGCTTGTTTGACTAGTAGTTCTGGGTGTGGCACTCGATCAAATGCGATTCTCAAATCAAGGAGGATAGTGATCAGTGCCTGTTGGAGGTTGATCTGCCGCGTCACGTGGTTCCGCTATTCGAATTGGCATGCCTACCATTATTTAGATGGCAGAAATCTGTGCTGTTATCTGATTAGGTTGCGATTCAGCAGAAAGCTTAGCAGGTTTTATTTGACTAGTCGTGCCTTCACTCTGGAGACGATGGACGTGTGCCTGATTGCGCGATAGTTGTCGATGATTTGTCTATCGCCTTGTTTGTTTTTGGATACAACTGTGGTGTTTCCAGATGGCTGGAAATGTACCACTTTTCAAAGAAAGCGTAAATAAGTTAAGAGGCTGGACTGGGATTTTGTGGTCTCTGAGTGTCAGACAACCGATAAGACACCGTCAGGGCCTGGGTACGAAGATACGTTGAGAGAGAGAGAATTGTTTGAGTAGTGGACCGCAGAGCAAAGGTAATGTTTTGCAACTGGTAGCTGGTGAATTTAGGCGTGATATTTAGTGTAGTATAATTGGTTGTAACAAAAGAGTAGCAGAAGTGTCTATTCATGGGTTCGCAGATTTATGCAGCGTCACTGACTATGGGAGTTTGAAGTCTCAATGAATTGATGGTGGTAGAGGCGAAGTTGCTTCTGTACCTCATGAGCTTGGTTAGGGATTCGATTTTATCAGCTGCGTTAAGCGCATCGCGTTATTCTTTTAATTGTGTTGTGGGCTTGGTGTGACACCATTTGCTGAGGTTTTGTTCATTTGTATAACGAGGTAGAAATTTCAAGTCTTTGGGTATTGTCGATGCATTTTTCTAAGTTTAGTTAGCACTCGGTGAGCGGAAGCTGTACTCTGAATGTGATTCTGCCTGTTTGTGGGCACGAATAGGGCTACCACATCAAGGCAGTCTTTGCTATTAGCGTACAAGTCTGAGGTGGTGGAGTCCACGTCATTAGATAGAAATAAGTTTTCCCAATAAGTTGATCGCATTAGTAGCAAAAAGCTATCCCAACTGATGCGGTTAAATGGTTGGAAGTATGTAGCAGTATTGAGCGTAGTGTGTTGTGCGGCACGGAGCGCACGAATGCGACTGACGCCTTTACGGTCACAGTCAGGTATATAGTCTGATATAATAGCCGCTGCCTTGGGAATAGCATGGGTAAAAAGCAGGTCCAGCCTATTGGAATATCTGGTGGGAAGGTAGACGTGTTGTTACAAGTCATTTGCATAAATGGGGTTAACAAGGGTCTTGCATCTGGGGGATGTGGTGTGAACAAACCAACCGATATGGAATATGTTAAAGTCGCCTCCAACTATCTTAGGACGTGAAGGTCTAGATGAGACATTTGTAAAGAGGTTGGTTAGTTCGGTGCTTGTCGTATTGGAGGTAGGTGGTGGTTTTTAAATGCAACCAATTAAATGGTTAAGGAGCACCTCACTGGTTTGAATCCATACCGAGTCGTCTAAGACACCTAAGGTTAACTGTTCAAACGAAGAGTTAGCAAAGTCTTCACGGACGTATATAAAGCAAACACCTCCACCTTGATGGTGGCGTCCACTGCAGCACATCGTGTAACTAGGGATATGAAGTAGGCCATTCGGAGCCGTGGGCTTGTGCTCTGTTTCAGTGATTAACACTATTTGAGGGTTACTGAGGAGTATATAGGTTCCTATACGATGCATTTTATTTGTGATGGATCGAACGGTGAAAAGTATCAGGCCGTATGATCTGTTGATTGTCAACTCATCTGATGCGAAGCCTAAGCCGTTGACCAAAACTTCGTGTCTATCTACTGTTGGAGTTGAGGGGGGTTTAAACATTCATGTTGAGAGCTTGTAAATAAATGAACAAATAAGTAAAATATTATTCTCGAATATTTCGAGGCACGCCAAACCAAAACTTGCATAAGGAATGGCGTTTAGCCAAGTTCAGGTTAGATTACACGTAGGAACGTGAAAATGTAAAGTCATCTTGTGAGAAGCAGCATAGTTAGCGCTGTGTTGATAATGAATGACCGAATATGATTAGCCAAAGTACGTAAATATGCCTAAGCGTATGCATCTGAAGTAGTGGTGTGTGACGTAGGGAGAATTGCCAGTGTGACGTAAAGAGCAGTGACTTCATTCGTAGGCGGGTCCCCTTCCGCCACGTAGCAGTGTTTTTAGGCAGATATCTGTGTCTTTTTATAGGGAGAACGCTTGCCGGACGAAAACCCACTACGTCCTGGAACACTGCCACCAAACGTAAGTTGAGCCAACTGTCACTGGCAAGGCCGCATTCGGACCGATTTATCTCGCAGCTATTCGCAATCACGTTGCATCCAGTATATTTCTTTGGCTGACAGATTGGCTTAGTCAGGATCCACCGCGGATGGTTGAAAACAGCCATACTGTCACGGATGTACTACGTTCATGGAAATTGGCAGAAGCATTTTGCAGTTTGAGAAGTGTTGGAGGCCTTGGTGTGTTTTGTATACTTGCGTGTCCATGTTCAGTCGATTGACCCACGGGCCAGGTGGGTTGCAGGCAGGTCCTCCGTAGAGAACCTTCGCTGTTAATCCTTCCATCCTTTAGATGACTGGGAAGAGAGAAAGGAAGGCAGAGCACTTCTGCCGGAAAATCTGACTAACAACGTAAATACATTATTAAAGATGTTGCAATGTGTAAAGGATGACCAAATTGATTGTATCGATAAAGAAAGTGGTTTTGTGGCGAAAATATTATTTTGAGCTTATCTCTAATACAACTTGGGGATTAGCTAAAACGGTAGAATGTCAACCGGAGACCATAATGTGGCTATGTAACCTCGATTGGCTGTACTCCGAAACCAGAGGATACAGGACTGATATGGCGAGATTTATATATACGCTAGAGGAGGAGGCTTATCGAACGCCACGTAATAACTATCATGTACCTGGGTATATGAAGATAGAAAGCTGAGCCTAACAGAAACCGGAGAAGATGAAGTGGATATGAGCAGGAGACTAGGTGTCATTGGGAGGACGAACGAGAGATGGCGCTAGTGAACGGGGTTTCAGTGGCAAGAAATGCCAATTGGGTTAAGCCTTCTAGTTACTAATAGATACCTACATTGTCATAGAATAAGTCAACAAAGCAGCAAAGGTACGTGATGCAATGAGCCCACAAGAATACAGTTAGAGAGATAAGGAGTGGCTCCTAGTAGGTTCTGGCTATGCGCAGGGATGCGGGGAGCTTACGCAGATTTGCTGCAGCTAAACATTGGTGTTGAATGTGAGAGGAACAAAAGATAATGGCGTTAGTGAACAGATTTTCAGTGGCCAATCGTAGCCACTATATCAATAATTTCCACCACTAGTGGATGCATACAGTGTCACAGAGATAAAGTTAACAAAACAGCGAAGGTAATTGATACAGACATTTCAAGAGACTAAAAGTTAAGGAGATAAGGAGTAGCTCCTTGCCAACTCCGGATATGCGCAGAGATGCGTGGAGCCTATGATCACTCGTTTCTTCCAAACAGAGGTGCTAAAGATAAGACTGACCATAGATAACGGTGCTAGGACAGAGCTTCTGTGGCAAAATGGAGCCATTCAATGAAGACGTTTGGTCACTAGTGCATACCTACAGTGTCACAGAATAATTCAACGAAGCAGCAAAGGTATGTGATGTTGACAGTCCAAGAGTATGAAGTCTGGAAATATAAGGAGTGGATCCAACGCAGAGGTGCATGGAATCTACAACGACGCTGCAGCTAAACAGCGGTGACGAAGATAAGACGAACGACAGATGATGTCAATGACATTTAGATGAAGCCTTCCAATTACTAGTGGATACCTACAGTGTCACAGCAGTCAACGAAGAGCCAAGGTATGTGATGATGACAATCCAAGAGAATGAAGCTTGGAGAGATAGAGAGTGGCTCCTACTAAGCTCCGGGTACGCTCAATGATGCACGGAGCCGACGGCGACTAGCTGCCGCTAAAAATAGTTGACAAAGATAAGACGAACGATAGATGATAGCGTTAGGGGAGAGTGTTAGTGGCCAGCAATGACATTTGCACTAAACCTTTTAGTTACTAGTGGATATCTATAGTGTCAGAGAATAAGTCAACAAACCAGCAAAGGTATGTGATGTAGACGGTCCAAGAGAATAAAGGTTGGAGAGATAAACAGCGGTTGCTAGTGCAGAGATGTAGGGAATCTACACTGACTCGGTGGTGGATGGTTGTTAACTGGCTGGGGGCATGAAGAGTAGTAGTGAGCATTTTGTTAGAAGAAGCGCTACAATTTACTACCGTAATACGGAGTAAGTAACATACTAATTTGTCTGACAAACCCATCGTCATTTGAGGGTGCATCTTGGCGGGATAAGAAGGAATAGGCGTCCGGTTGCATTTTGGTCGTCTGTTATAGCACTGTGGGAGAAAGGTTTTAACGACATATCGGACAGCCATATAATAAGAGGCTGGGAGTTTGATGGTGTGGGCCTGTGGCATCGTAGGCCTGGCGGGTCAGCCGGATGAGAATGTAGCGGTTGATAAGATGCGAGGTTGACTGGACGGATGGGATGGATTTGTGTCAATTGGTGTCAGCAGCGGCAACTGAGCAGTCGTGATCAGTACTATCTATACTGAAACCTGATGACAACTGTTCGGTGACAGTTGCATTGAGACAAAAAGCTGTGCAGTCGATAAAGAGCGTGTGAATGCTCACGAGAAACCGAGTGTGGTTGGCGGTGTTATGCGCTGGTTAGTAAAAAACGCGCTGCAGCAGGCTTGTGAAAGTTTGGTAGCGTAGTCTTGTATGGCAATTGGAATCGTGATGAATTGGGGGGGGGCGATATTCGTGTGGAATTTGTGGTGTACATCGGGAAATACTTTACATAAGGGCTTCGCCCCAATCGCGTTATTCCAAGTCTAGTAGAATGATTATCACTTCTGGCGTGTTTAGGAAGTACCGCCTACAGCGTTTTTGACCACATTCAGTTACAGCAGTACTTATTCGTCTGGGTTTGAACCGCAGAATTGGTAGCACTTGGGAGTTAGGTGTGGGTTAGCCAGCAGGTAGGTGTACTGCACAGTCTCGGAGTGTGGGACTGGTTAGTCCGGGGAGGTGTAGTGCAGTGGTGGTGTTTAATAAATAAATAATGGTTTTATTCTCGACCGTGCGAGCCATGCCTGCATATTCATATTCATTGGGATACAACAAAGACTGGTAAGTGTAAAAGCGACACAAGTTTATAAGTAGCTATTGATCCATGTCTTAAGTGTGTATGATGGATATAGGTAAGAACGAGTGGGGTTGTATGGTTTGACTTTGTGAAGGTGACGCCGTATTTGTGATTGGTTTTGTTCAGGTGTGAGAACTTAAATAAAACCTTCGTATTGGATGGCACACGGCCGTGGATTGAGTTAAACCATCCGGATACGTAAGATACAGCGAATTTAGTTAATGTCAAGTACATTCGCCACGCCACAGTGCTGTTAAACTTACATTGGTGACATTTTATAGGAAGAATACTTGTCAGACGAAAGCCCACCACGTTCTGGAACATTGCTGCCCAACTATTTGCTGGAACGGGGTTAACCTAAACCACCCAGCTAGCACCATGGGGACTTTATCGGTTAGCCAGCAGATTTAAGGCGGGGCGGGCACCACGAAGGCCCTGACGGTGACTGAGAATGTTGGCATTCATATGGTGAGCCGATGGTGTTGGTGTCTGAAGCATGTACGGCTTAGGAGGGCCGGCACTTGTCTGTTCGTGGCCGTAAGCTCCGACTGACGTGCTTCGTTGTTAGATATTGCATCCAGGTGTACCGCTTTTCTATTCCGAGATGAAGGCTTATTGAGTAGCACAAAGGGTGGGGTTTGCATGGTTTGTTGTGAGCTTTACTAGCTTGATGCCGCGGCACAAGTGATTTGGAAGAGGTGAGCTTTTGATGCACCTACCTTTTGGTTGGTTGCATGGGGGTTCCAAAGTAGGCATGGGAGGGCTTGTCATGAAGTTGTTGGATGTGTTCACAGTAGGCAATGAAGCTTCTTTAGTCAGAAATTCTTGTTCTGTGTTACACATGTCGGAATCGTCCAGCTTGTTGCCCTCAGCCGCATCCCGGCGGATAACGGCTTCGGAGTTCACAACCAAGAGGGCCATCAACTTCGATGTGGTGAACTAAGTGTGTTTAGAGTTATAGGCATTTGTTACAGCCGCGACCGCACGCTGTTGGGACAAATCTAGATCTACTGGGAGTGGAGTGGTAAGTCCAATCGCCAAAGTGGGACTTTCCACCTTCTGCTTAGGCGGAACTTTTGGCGGATGATGCAACTGCGTTTTATACGGGTGTTTTATCCAACTTGATCGCGCTAGGCCGCCCACCATTACAAATATTTCGCAATTAGCGACTTGGGTAGTCCTTGGTCTTTAAAGGTGCAAAGTATTGGGCACGATTTACATTCTGACTTTTTCGTATAGGTTTAATTAGTATGGAGTCAGGAGTCTTGGTGCAGAGACTGATAAGCGAGTATTTCACCTCAAAGTTGGCCTTGTCCGGCACATTGGATATTAACACGTTATGAGCACGACGCACACGTACAGAAATTTCATAAGGAATGTGCAAGTAGCCCCCCTGCTACTTCGACCTCATTCATCTCAGTAGTCCGTGAGATTTCCCAGGAATGAGCTAGTGGTATTATGTGCAAAAGATTCGATCAGTACATGTAGGTTGCCTTTAAGTGTGTTCAACCCAATCTTTTGAATGTTAAGTTTATCCTGTGCTTTAGTTATTAGTTCTGAAAGAATTACCCTGCATTCTGTAGTTGGTGCAGTTGTGGCTTATTTGGTCTAGTTAATTTTTAGCAGGGCTGAGCACAGACCGACGAGCAGGTATTCACTCTCATTGGATCTGAAAGAATTTTTGCAGGTCAGATTCTGTTCCCGGTGTTTATTCTAATACAGTCGTCCACGTACTCCGGCCTAACGAAGAGATAGTAGGACAAGCCAGAAAACAGGTTATCGCATCAAGGTCAAGATCGGCCTGGTTGGAGGCTAAAGCTCTTTTCATCCCGAAGATACTACAAATGGCGTCGCAGTCAGCGTTCACTTCAAGATTATTACAACAATAGAATCCTTGAACGCAAGTGAATCTCCTCAGTAGTATGAATAATATATGAAATGAGTCGAGCTATGATAGCTCACTAAAAGTGATTTTCGCGACAATCTAAAAGGCACTCACTTGTAAATTCTATTGAAAAAGAGGCCCAAACACTTGAAACCGCTGGCATATTCTCAGCTATCGTCGAACTTGAATTGCGAAAGTTTGTTTCACTTAATAGTGGAAAATTTCGTGGTTACCAAAATGCTAAAGTTCGACTTACTGATGCGCTACCGTGTCAAGTGAACCTCCGTGATGCAAAAGTCAAATCTGGGCCTCGATCAGCATACTCTTATTCATAGAACACAAGCTCGTTTTATATCTCACGTCAATCAGAACCCCTCACAAACATATATTGCTATTTCCTTCGCGACCAACGTTCGAGCTTCGTTCACGTCGAGTTGAATCGATTGCGTACTATCCTTTAGTTCGCCTCTTGTAGTGATCGACCATCTATCAGCGTGTTGGCCCGAAATCATCTAGCTTGATCGATGGTTAAAATACTGGCATCTAAGTGTGGCAGCTTACCACCACATCTTTCCTTTTTTCAGTTTTTCAGAGTTAGTTTTTTGCGCTTTCCGTAGCCTCGTACGATGCTGGCGAGCCTTTTGTTGGCTTTGTGCTCGAATCGAAGCTGCACCGGATTGTTGCTGAATTTTCTAGGGGTGTCTGTTCCAACTAACGTTACATAAGAATCCGCATGCGGCTTCCTTATTTTGATACGTCGATTCTTCGGACGCTAGGAAACATTCGCCACAACGTTCCCTTTCGGATGTATCAGCAAGTTGTTGCGCCCTTTGTGACAACTCCGTGGGAAACTTAACTGCACTTCGGTGCAATGTGTCTCTAGAGTGTACCTACGTTAGCTATCGAATTAAATCGTAACGGTACCGATCGTTCTTGAATTGAGAGTGTCGCAATAATCCTATCATGCTCTTCGCGATCCCACCTGTTATTTATTTAAATCTCTTACTTTTCTTGCCGGCTTTCAATAGTAAGTGAGCTAACCTTAACGGGTCGGCAGCAGCGAGCGAAAAAGTTTGATCAGCCTTCACGAAAATCACCAAACCATTCGATAACTTCTGGAAGATTCGGCTCTTCGTCATAATCATACAGTTCCAGGATTCTTATATCCGTCTCGCATCTTCGCCGATGCATTGCCTGCGCGTTTCTATTTGATAAGATCTCAGATATTTATCTAACGCAATCAGCATAGCAGAATCCATCCATTTCGCTTTCCACGCCCTTCAGCCATTCTTTAATGCGCTTTCTGTTATTTGTAGAGGATGCGGCAATTGGATCAACGTGTGTGCATCAAATGCGAGCGGAGTTTAGTACGTCAGATTCTCTAACGTTATTTCAAACGACCCTCCGTGATGCAAAAAGTCAAAGTCTCGGTCTCGGTCAGAAATCTTTTAGTTATAGAACACAAACTCATGTTATGTTAGAACCACTCACAAATATAGAACACATATCCTTTCCAATTACCTTCCTAGTGGATCGGCCTTTTGTCAATTTGGAGAGGTGCCACAAGCACGGTGTCTACACAAAGGGGTTTGTCTCGCCCCGCAAACGACACCGACACAACTTACTTACTGGAATTGTCTTTACATAGATCGCTTGTTTCATTATGGAAACAGATACTTCTATAACAATTATTTTACTTGACATGGACAGTTTTGCTGCTTTTCACTGGTGTTCGAAGAATTGGGTTTGGCGCCTTGCATTTCTGCAAGAACCTTTTAATACTTCTCTTACCTGGAACTTTTCTGATGGTATATCATGGAGCCATTACTGGACATGAAGACAATTTCTTTTGACAATACAACCTGTGGGAGAACTTAGCTCTCCTTTTGTGGACAACCTGTGCTTTTACATTGCCTACACTCAGGGGTTCGGCCTTAGTACCGTGACATTCCACCCATGGTCCGAAAGTATTAATACGAACTTCCTGTGGATCCTGCATTTGTATGAGAAATCGCATTTTCGCCTGACTGGACGAATTTAGCCGCAAAGATCTAATGCACTCGCCACCTGACATATCCAGTGAGGATAACTGGACACGAAGTCTTCATGCCAAGACCAGTACGACACAAAAGGAAAGCCAATTACCATTAATTCCAAATTCTTACTCGCCTGCGAAATCCTTTGCACGACTTTCCTGGACATTTCATCCCTTGATAGGTTTCAACGATGAATGGCGGAGCTGGACTAGGCAATTCGGTTAGCCAGCTCAGAGAATTGGAGCTCAGATGACTGCGAATATCCGAGTGTACATTCAGTCCGTAAGTTGCATTGCCAGTTATACATTACTAATTGAACGGATTGACGGTAGGGTTCCAGGACGTGGTGGGTTTTCGCCTGACAAGCGTTCTCCTTATAAAAAGCCACCAATTTTCTTTTATCGACAATGCGACGCTGTGAATGTGATTGCCACCGAATAAAGTCATTACGCAAAAACTCACACTGGCAAGTTAACCAGAGCAATCTTTCACAGTATGTTTTGGCTATGTACACTAAAAAGACACTTCCCTATTTCTGCCATCCGTCTCCATTCTACATACTATGCTGTTACACATTCTTGAACCCAGACTTTCGCCACATCATTAAAGATTCCGTTCCTGACCAGTGCATCCGCCATTTCGGTAGCTTCTGTATATTGTGCGAACAGCGTATTTCATGCAAAGCAACGTGCCTGTTGCGGAATAATCCCTTGTAAAGTCTTGATCACGCCAGATGTGGTGTGCCTCGAAGTATTCGAGAATAAATTATTTATTTAGTTACTTATTTATGAGCTTTCGAACTTGCCTTATGTCGCTCTAAATCGATTGCATACTATCCTTCAGTTCGCCTCTTGTAGCGATCGACCATCTTTCGGTGTGTTGGTTCGACATCGTTTAGCTCGATCGATGGCCAACAAACCGGCAGTTAAGTGTGGCACCTTACCACCACACACTCCATACAGTCTGTTCAAGACTTCATTCTCCAACCAGTCGCGAGATTTTTTGTGCATTTGCAATAGAATTATAAATAAAAAAGTAAATAAATAAATTTTGTACTCGTAGCAAAGCGAGACATTGCTCTTGGGCCGGATCACCTGTAAGATCGCATAATTGCAAGCATAACTAATCCCGATCTAAATCGTCGCCTTTTATCAATATCAGCGCCGAATTATAGTCGAGTGAAATGCATCCATTGGCATTAGCAGGAAGCGTTTGATATTTCGAAGCTCAGACGAATGTTGTTGATCAACATGTGTGGTTTGTTTCGACTAAATGCACAGCCTATTCCGAACTGACATATCAGGGACAAAATAATTCGTTTTAACCTCACGGCATTACAGATTCCCAAGCATCGAAGAATTCAGACAGTGTAAATTGTGATCATGTCGGAAAAATTATCATGGCAGTGTTTCTTGTGGAAGGCTAAATTCACTGTATATTTACACACATTAGAAATCTAAGTGCCATCAGTGTGGATAAGTCGGACATGTCCGCAGTGTTTACCGTCAACTGAAACATTCTACTATACTGAAGCGCTCGGATGTTGCCTCTGAGAACCCACCAAAGGCTTTAAGCCGGTAACGACGGATGTTAATAAAAGTAGGTATTTATTCAATACCCTACACCTCAAAAGTAGCGTGTTGCACAATTTAATTGTTGATACCGGTGGAGTGGAGTCTTTCAGTACCAAAATGGGTCTCACAAATCTCTACCACGATGTTAGGCTTAATTAAATAAATAAATAAATAAATAAATTGTATATGGCTCGACGATGCGAGAAGCCGTTCCCAGAAGGGACGGATCAAATAATGGTACAGCAGTTTCATATCATGGTATGATAAATTTTAAAAAAATGTGAGCACAAAATGAAAATTTGTGTAGCGCGAAGCGGTCCAAAATATTTACATTCCTCTTGTTCTATCGTCTGACAAGTTTTTAGCGGTCACATGAGAGTTGATCGCACACGAGAAAAAAAGAGAATAAAGTGCTGCGGGCCAACAAAAATATAACCACTTGTGCACTTGACCACATGCATTTTCAGGCACCATTAACTCCATTCTCAAAAGCGTTATCTAAGGACTGTGCTGTTCGAAACATTATTATCACATTTTGAACGGTTAAATAATCTTTTATCGAAAGCTTAAACAAACGCAATGTGCAACAAGTTCTGATAGCTCTTGGAAGTTTGTTCCAAAGCTTTGAGCAGTGTAGTAAGAAGAAACGCTCCCTAATTCGCGTATTGAACTTTGGAATCATGACCGTTGTCTCCTTATTTCGTAGCTCGTATCTAATGTTAACGGCCAAATGGACCCAGTTAGCATAATTGTGCATGTGATGGTGAATTATTCTGTACAGGAAACAGAAGTTCATCTTCATTATCCGTAGCCAAATTGGGTCAAGTCCAAGTTTTTCACTGCGCTCTCTGTAGGTCATCTTGGAGGAATATCCGCACAGCTTCTTTGTAAAGCGTCGCTGTACCCTCTCAAGAGCATGTTGGTCAGATTTCCGCAGATTCGACTGTATTAGTGAGCAGTATTCCATGCCAGGTAACACATATGTTTTATAAAGCCAGATACGAGATTCTGTGAGTTGAAATTTATGACAGATATAGCCAATAGTCTTCATGGCTTTCGAAACTTGGAAGTCACAATGTTCCGAAAAGTTGAAGGTAGTGGAATACCGCACACCCAAGTCGCGAATCACTTTGCACTGTGAAATAAACGTGCCTTGTAATAATAGACTATCTGGTGGAACTTCGCATCTGTACGACAGAATATTACATTTGTCCACGGAAAAGGACATCTACACCTAGCAATATTAACGGCGTTTCTAGCCATACGTTTCCGGTGATAGGATGTTGTACATTACCGGTGTTAGAAAAGCATTCTGACCATATCGACGGTAAATGTGTTGTCATTTGTCAACGCCCAGTTATTCTTGGCCTTAAAGTAAATCACGCGCTTCTAATAATTCGCACGGTCACTACACACTAATACTAACCATAAAATTCGTGTTTTAACAAATGATTCTTCGGTGCCGTTTGATAGAATGGAAATTCCATCTGTTGTTTTAAAAGTGGCCCGTGATCCTGTTTTCTGTTTAGCCTGTGTACTTCCACTTGGATCAAGGAAACCTGTTTTCGGTTTTTGTGTCTCTCCGTGAAGCAGAGATTATCGTCCCAATACAGAGTTTGCGATGGGCTACACCAATTAAAGCCGGATGGACAAACACCAGGAGTTTGCGACGATAACCTGATTATCCTTATTGCGAAGCTACTGTAGCGTAGTTTTGTCACGAATGCACCTGCTTCTATGCCTTCTCGTCTATATGGATCCAAGCTTCTTTCAAAGTCATGCTTAAGATGCATATCTGCAGCTACCACTCACTAATGATTCTAGGGAACTGACCACCATCAATACACCTTTGAGCTTGTACAGGCATCAATTTCTTCCTTTTACTCTTAGTGTGCATCCAGCCATATTCTAAGTGGTAATGAACACTATTGCGAATTGTCTGGATGGTGTTGAGTTATTATAAGACGATTTGTTTGTTCATGCCGCTGACAAGTAAGACTCATGCTTAGCGGCTGCTGGCAGTTTTAACCATCTTCAAGGATGCTGCTTGGAACACCAACGCAATGATGCTTCATTGTTGTCCAAGTGGTCGTCTGTTTTGCGTATCAGGTTACATCTGAAGTAGTCAAATCAGATCCTCAACGGAGAAAGCCATTGGTTGAGATGAAGTCGAACACCACCGTCCATGAGCTTGATCATTAACTGGAGTCTACCATTATTATACTAAATTCATTCTAAATTTTGTATCCGTTGCTGACCTACTCCCCTTTGTTGATAGACGAGTTTTATGTAGCTGAACAAACCCGCACATGTTCTTCGAAAGCTTTTGAAATTGCTTACATTTTGTTGTGCTTTTAGTAGTTTCTCTCCAAGTTTACCAACCGTACTTTGCATGGAAGCTTCGTCAACCTAAATAGGTGCTGTGTTAAATCGGGGTTGAAATGCTATTCTGTGCATCACCCGTGGACTAAGTAATGCTAAAATGTTCATGTAAATGCCCATAGAGAAGCTGTGATTGTTTACTGGGCAGTCACCAAACTTCATAAATATTCGTTTGGTCTGAACGTTTACTTTGTGTCAGACCATGAAACTTTAAAGTTTATGTAGAAACATGGCAATTCTGTAAGAAACCCCTTAGCAGCTATATTTCAACGTGGTATTGCACATAGTGCGTACAAATATGTGGTTGAAACCAGATTTGCAGAGATTATACCTCACGTCGATTCCTTTCCTGAAATGCAATGGCATTCGAAATAGAATGAGCAATGTGATGTCTGCACAACCAGCCGCTCCCCATCTCTTGTTTGACGTTTACCACGAGGACAATAAGTTACTGCCGTCCATTGCTTATTGCAGTATAAAGAGGATAGTTTGTTTCCTTAAACATATGTCCCCACAGTTTATGTGTGTCTTGAAGAGTTGTGCTTTATACCTGAGGGATTACTGTGTGTGAACGACCGGCTTACTATTCCGCCGACTTTGAGATCAGTGCTTCTGACGGATCTACGAGGGTTGTTCAAACAACGAACATCTGCTCTATCATCGTTATTGCTTATTTCATGAGCTTTTAAGCGATTTCCACCTCAAAGTATTCCCCTTTACTGGCAATAAACCGTTTCCAAACTGTGCCTGCAATTTAAGCAAACCTCCTGGATCGTACTTTCAGGGATGGCGCGCAGGTCACTTGTCCCTTTGTCGCGAATCTCCTCTGTGCTTCAGAAACCACGTCCTTTCAACCTGTTTTTAAATTTGAGAAACACGACAAAGTTTACCGGAGCTTGGTTTGGTAGTACGGTGAATGGGAAAAACGGGAGTATGATGCTTTGCTAGATAGCTGCGGAGAGGGAGCGATGCATGAGCCGGAGCATTGTCATGAAAAGTCATCTAGAGCTTGTTTTTTCACATTTCAGGCCTTCTCTTGCGTTCCTCATCTACAAACACACTAGTATTTGTTGCTCTGTCCCAACCTAGACGCTCACTCCGTCAGCAACTTCACGAAACAGTTGAACGATGATTTCCACTAAGCCCAGCAGGAGCGCTGTCCGCATGGGCATCGTCTGTTGACATGGATGGTCGTCCAGACTTGCGCTCATCACCGACCGACATAATAACATGTTCACAACAACACACTACATATAGCACTGTGTGCTACACCTACAGTCCTACACACATGCATGGCGAAGCAATTAAAATGTCTCATTAAAAGCGTTGCCAAGCTTGTAGCACAAGTTCATGCACACCTTGTCTATCAAGCTCCTCCATTGTCTCTTTGGCATTAATTCGACGAACAGCTTATGCAGGTGCTCACTTTAGTGGTTGAACCTACCAAACCAGAGCGAAATGCGGCAAACAGCTGGTTGACGCCTATGCAAGCACACAGTATTCGCTGCGCGCTCCCTTTGTCAGCTGCGGCGTTATTTCGAAGTTAGGTTACTTTGAAAACACACCTCGTACTTTCTAGCTACCTTGGTGTTTAAAATTAAGTTTTTAACCGACCCCGTGCCAATGGCTTGAATTAAATGCAGATATTCGACCAGTTGTGTGCCCGAACTGCAAGCACCAGCTTCTACAGCAGCCGCCTATTAGACACTGTGGGGGCGTTATGTGAGCCCAAGCAAAGGGTAGACATGGATTATTGTGGGTTATTTCTAAAAGGGTTATGCACTTGTTGTAGTGGATTATTATTCAAAGTGACCAGAGGTATTCCTGACCGATATGCCACATTCTTGTTTCGCTGTCCGCGCTTTAAGTACCGTTTGGTATGGAAGGAGTCCCGTTGGCTGCTGTGATAATGGTTCACACTTTTCTTCTTCGATTGTTGCTACTTGGCTGCAGCATCTTGGGTGACGTCAACATTTTACTGCTCCAAGTCATCCACGACTTAATGGTCTGGCTGTGAACTTTGTTGCAACTATAAAACTGTCTGTTGACTTCTGCGTTACTACATCAGCTGATGGACTTGCTCACTTTGTTGATAACTTTTTAAATATTGTATCTGTGTACATTCCACTATTGGCGATACACCCGCCAAATTGTGCAATTTCAAGACATTGAGATCGAACAAACTTAGGTTGGAAGCCGCTGAAGTACCTAGTTTCAGAGATGCTGATTTAAGTCCTCCATCCGGGCATTATTGCTAACAACTTATATAAATAACCAAAAAATATATTCTCAAACGATTAAAGTCACGACTGAACAGGTATTAAAGTCGTGCGGTCAACATGCTGGATCTCGATGACTACTATGTACATAAGCAGTATTTTTATCATTTACGAGACAAGGATCACGAACAGTTAACATCTGATTCTGTACACCCTGAAAGGGCGAGGTCTGAGCAACTTCAGCCTCCAAGAAGTTCCGAAAGATAACAACAGAAATCGAAACCAAATTACAGAAACGTGGTGCTATGTTCGACTTGCGGAGGATGTGATGATTGTACATACAATACCCAATAGCTATTAGTTGGTATACCTTTTCACTAATCGGCCTAAAATATCCACCGGCGAACTTGGTATTCCAATACAAGTGTACTTATTACCAGTCGAGACCAGCTTAGTTGGAGCCTGGTTCTATTATCATTCCGAGACTAGTATATTGGCCCTTTGAGTACAAATGTCTGATTAAAGATTTGTATCCAGCTTTCTAATGCAACGCTACTTCAAATCAGAACCTGCAAAATGTAATCAGTTAGTAGTACGTGGTTGAAATTTAGCCGAATAAATATATAGGCAGGTATAGTCGAAATTCTAACACATTTTTTGAACTGCTGGCTGATTTCCATCAAGGTTATCGCTCCGTATGTGCCTGCATTTCAGATTTTTCTATCCCGTCCATTTAAAAGTTACGCGCATTACCTGATTAGTATTCAATCCCTGGAACCTTTGCCTCGTTTTGCAGTACTAAGACAAGTACATGCTCTTCTGGTTTGCACGGTAAGGCATGTAATACTATGTGAAGCGTTATTAATATACGAGCTTATCTGTTTTATACAGACCATAACATTAAATTAAATGCTTCTCATTTGTGATGTAAATAGAAAATCCTGTATGCCCATACACAAATAATCGTTGTCAAGTGAATATTATTTACTATTTTATGCGATAGGATTGCGGTATTTTGGTTTACGGGTTTATGTATATCTCTATATGATCTCATGGTCAGCTGAGTATTGGGAAGCGGCACGTGGGGAAACCAAAGTTACCAGGACATGACTAAAGTGAGCCTATCACGTTCTAATCTTGATGGCAGGTCATAGGAATCGAAGGCGGCGTGCATGGCGCGATCTAATCACGAAGGCAGTAGTTGAAGTGCGGGAGAAAGCCCTCATGCATGCAGAGAAGAAGCGGCAAGTGCGGAAGCGGCAAGCACCGATGGGTTGTAGTTCATGGACATCGAGTGCATGGTGCTGTAGAACATGCGGTCGCGAGTGCCTTAGTCAGGCAGGCTTAATGAGCCATGAGCGAGGCCACTCGGGACTACTACCGAAGCGACGACGAGTTCTGCAGAGAACATAGGCAGAACGGGCTCAGCGTTTGTAGGTACGCTCCATTCGATTTACTAACCGCGTGCTTTCATGCTAAGTCTCTTTATTTTAGGTGGTGGGTTTCCAATTTTGCCCTAATGCTTTTCTTTGCCATATAAATTCCTAGTTATACTCTCTTCTATACACTTGCGCACGTCGCTTAAGCCAATTGTAGTCGATTTCGATAGCATTTTTGTGTTCGTGGCATTTCCGTAAAGTATACTTTCTGACCTCGCGAACTTATCTAGGATTCATTTGTAAACAACTTATTTCATGTGCTCATTAACTTAAGGTTTATGTCACTGTTTCTTTATGCATTAATCTAGTTATTTTCTTTGTCTCTCTCTCTCTCTCTCAAATGTTTGGCTGTTGTTTGATATCCCCGGTGTGGCTGCGCTTGATGTGCATGTTGACAAGGTGCCTACCTGTCTATTACCCACTACCTCGTCCATACTGGCTCCAGGAGACAGTTGGTCGTTGCTGGAGGGGACGGGGTGCACGGTCCTTGTGGCCGTGTTAGGATCAAAGAGTGGTTCCATGCACTCAGTGTGGAGCGGAGTACGGTCCAGCCACCGCCTTGTGTGCGCTTGATTCCCAACTACAGTGTGCTTGTTTGCCTGTGAAAGAGTGTGGGCCGGCTCCGTTGATGAAACGTGGCTCCCATCCGCATGCCTCCCGGTCTTATTCCTTCAGGTTTACGCTGGATATGGGGTGTGTGGTTGGAGCTGTGGGTGGTGCAGCGCAAACCATCCATGGTCCCTTTGTAGGCGCAGGCGTCCTGTGGCTTGCCACAGTGACAGGCAAATCCGAAACCGGGTGCCGCCAAACCTATATATATATATATATATATATATATATATATATATATATATATATATATATATATATATATATATATATGGTGCGCTGAGGCTGGTGGTGGCTAGATCCTGACAGAAGGTCTACCCACTGCTGCTACTGTTGTGCAATTTGCTCATGTCCTGGGCGCCTCCTCGTGACGACCGCTGGGTGGGAGTTGGGTTTCGCCCTTCTCCCTGCTAAGATCCAGGACACCAATCCGCATGAGTCGGCTAACTGACCATGTGCTAGACCCGCTGCCTTTCGGGTGTTCATTTAATCGAAGGCTTTGGCTGAGGACCCGGGTCCTTCTCATGTCAGGAGTGGGCGCCCTGGCAGTATCCTAGTCCATCCTCTTCGGAGGTTAGGAAGTGGTCGATGGCCCACTTCCCGTAAAACCTAGCCATGGGAGACAACAGGTTTACGGGTTATAAGCTCACAGCTCGATTGGCTTAGAGCACGAGGGCCACGCATTGTCTCTGACGGTGGGTGGACATCTCCTGGTGCTCAATCGTTTGCTACTGCCCGCCTCAAGCCAGGCAGCCCCTGGTCAAATTGGTGCAAACCCGCCAAAGCCCACCTGCGTCTGGCCGTGGTCGCAGGTGCGTATCCTATACTAGGGTCGCAAAACATGATAATTGTTCCAGAACCTCAAAGGCTGCGTGTGACGGCCGCCAAGCAGATCCCAATCTGTCTCTGCAATCACATTCCCGAGCTGGATCTGCTCTCCACTGCCTTGTGGGTCAGGCTATTGAGCCAAAGGCTCCGGGTGGAGACCCGCAAGAAAACCTCCGAAGCACAACGACTACCTCGCGTGCGATTGTCCACTAATGCAATCGTATGCCTGCGCGCAAAGCACTCAGCATCGGGTGCTGGAACGTGCGCACACTACTAGACCGGAACTCCAGCGAGCGCCCGGAGCGACGCACTGCACTGGTCGCAATGGAGCTGGCGCGCTACCAGATCGATATTTCATCGCTCAGTGAAACCCGGCTCGCTGAGCAAGGTAAGTTGCATGAAGCAGGTGCTGGCTACACATTCTACTGGGTGGGCAACGCCGCCTCAGCACCACGTGAACATGGGGTCGGATTTGCAATATCCGATCGCCTGAATGGCCAGCTGGTGGGTGAACCAACGGGCATCAGCGCGCTACTGATGATGTTCGCCTACGACTCGGAAGAGGTAAGTTTGCTACTTTTATAAGCACGTACGGTCCGACCATGTGTTATCCTGATGACACGCGTGATCAGTTCTACACTGAGCTATCCTCCGTGATACGGTCTGTGCCGAGGAGCGACCGACTATTTCTGCTGGGTGATTTCAACGCGCTCGTTGGGCGTGATGCATCAGCGTGGACAGATGTTTTCGGTGCGCATGGCATTGGCTCAGCGAATGCGAACAGTGACAGGCTGCTCTCACTGTGTGCCACTCACGGCCTGACGATCACGAACACACGGTTTGCACTGAGTGCGAGTGATATAGCAACTTGGACGCACCCACGGAGTGGTCACGCTCACCTGCTCGACTATGTCATCGTACGTCAGCGTGATATGCGTGAAGTGCGCATGACACGTGTGCTGCGTGGAGCTGAGTGTGGCACTGACCACAAATTGGTGCTGACCAAACTGTACATATACTTTCGTAAATCTGTGTACTGCACTCCCGCCGTGAATCGGCGTAAATTTAACATTCTCTCCCTCGGTAATGTGGCGAAAGGTACTGAGCTGGAGAAGTCGATGGCTGCACGCCTGTGTGATGTGGAATGCATAGCCACAGTGGGCGACCTGTGGCACCACATTCGCGACCAGTTGACAGCTGCTGCCGAGGAGACCATCGGGCGCGCAAACTGTAAGCGGCCTGATTGGTTTGATGAGAACAATGCGACGGTCGGCGCATTGGTGTCCGAGAACAATGCAGCATTTGCTGCACATGTTGCTGACCCCAGTGAATTGGGAAAGAGTAGTCAGTTTCGCAAACTTCGACGGCGACTGACCCGAGAGCTCCGTCGCATTAAAAATGCATGGTGGATGGAGAAGGCGAAGCAGATGGAATGCTACGCCGAACGCCGTCAACACAAGGAATTCTTTGACTCCTTGAAGGCGGTGTATGGACCGAGATTGGAGCCGCTGAGGACACTGATCGATGGTAGTTCAGGCGCTACCTGCACACAGACTGCAGACATAATGCACATCTGGCGAAAACACTTTGACTGTCTCTTGAACAACCGTTCAGAGATCGACTGGCCTACATTGAACGGCCTGAAGCAGCACGATGTGAAGGCGGATCTGGCGGACACACCGACACTGAATGCGACGCAGAGAGCACTTGCTCAGCTGCGAAACGGCAAGTGTGCCGGATCCAACGGGATTCCGCCTGAAGTATTGAAACACGGTGGACCCGCGTTGTTGACTGCGCTGCACCACTTGGTGCAACGCGTGTGGATTGAGGAGGAGGTGCCTGCTGAGCTGAAGGATGCCCTTGTGCTACCACTGTACAAGGGCAAAGGTAGCAAGCAATGTTGCACGAATTATCGTGGCATCAACTTGCTGAGTTGTATGGGCAAGGTGATTGCCCGAATCCTGCTCAATCGCCTCGTCAGTCAGGTTGTGGAACCTAACGTGGCGGAGGAGCAGTGTGGATTCCGTTCGGGTCGCAGCACTATAGATATGGTGTTTGCGGCTCGTCAGTTGCAAGAAAAGTGCAGAGAACGACACCAGCCATTGTACTCGCTTTTCGTTGACTTTACCAAGGCATTTGATACGGTGAACCGCGAGGCATTGTGGCTGGTGTTGGGTAAGTTTGGTTGCCCGCGTAATTTTGTAAGTTTGATTGAATGTCTGCACAGTGGTATGCGAGCGAGGGTGCAGCTGAGTGGAGAGACCTCGGATGACTTGCAGTTGTCTCTGGTGTGAAGCAAGGCTGTGTGTTAGCTTCTGCCCTGTTTAATATATATCTTCATGTAATGTTGTCCTGTGCTTTTGATGCGGCTTGTGCTTACGGTGTTCGTGTGGAGCACCGTATTGATGGCGGGTTGCTGAACATCCGTCGTTTCGGTGCGAGAACTCTAGTCTGTGAGACAACTATCCATATGTTGCTGTTTGCTGACGATTGTGCGTTGTTTTCACACAGCGCGAATGAGTTGCAGCACATGACTAGTGCTCTGGCTTCGACAGCGGCCAAATTCGGGCTCACCATCAACACAAGCGAAACTCTCTGTATCTTTGAGCCATCACTGGAGGTGCAATCTTCAATATTGCCGCAAATCAGCATTGGTGCTGAAGTATTGGAAACCACCTCCCGCTTCTGCTACCTTGGGAGTGTGATGTCGACTGATCAGCAGCTACACGTTGAGTTGCGTAATCGCGTGTCGAAGGCGGCAGCGGCATTCGGGAAGCTTGAGTACCGAGTGTGGAACAACCATAACCTTGGCATTGGCACGAAGCTGATGTTGTACCAATGCATGGTGCTGTCCGTTCTTCCATACGGCAGTGAAACGTGGACGATGTACCGTCGGGATGTGCGATATCTCGAGCGGTTCCATCAGCAGCGTCTGCGACGAATTTCGCGCATCGGCTGGGGCGCCAGAGTTGCAGACACGGAGGTGTTGCGCCGAAGTGGGATGTATGCAGTGGACTGCATACTTTTATTGAGACACCTGAGATGGCTCGATCATGTGCGCCGTATGGATTCGACGCGGATACCGAAGCAGGTATTATATGGTCAGCTGAGTATTGGGAAGCGGCACGTGAGGAAACCAAAGTTACGATACCAGGACATGATTAAAGTGAGCCTCACACGTTCTAACCTTGATTGCAGATCATGGGAATCGAAGGCGGTTGATCGTGGTGCATGGCGCGATCTAATCACGAAGACAGTTGCTGAAGTGCGGGAGAAAGCCCTCATGCATGCAGAGAAGAAGCGGCAAGTGCGGAAGTGTCAAGCACCGATGGATTGTAGTTCATCGACATCGAGTGCAGGGTGCTGTAGAACATGTGGTCGCGAGTGCCTTAGTCAGGCAGGCTTAATGAGCCATGAGCGAGGTCACTCGGGACTACTACCGAAGCGACGACGGGTTCTGCAGAGAACATAGCAGAACCGGCGCAGCGTTTGTAGGTACGCTGCATTCGATTTACTAACCGCGTGCTTTCATGCTAAGTCTCTTTATTTTAGGTGGTGGGTTTCCAATTTTGCCCTAATGCTTTTCTTTGCCATATAAATTCCTAGTTATACTCTATTCCAGTAAGTTGCACACGTCGCTTAAGCCAATTGTAGTCGATTTCCATAACATTTTGTGTTCGTGACATTTCCGTAAAGTATACTTTCTGACCTCGTGAACTTATCTAGGATTCGTTTGTAAACAACTTATTTCATGTGCTCATTAACTTAAGGTTTATGTCACTGTTTCTTTATGCATTAATCTAGTTATTTTCTTTGTCTCTCTCTCTCTCTCTCAAATGTTTGGCTGTTGTTTGATATCCCCGGTGTGGCTGCGCTTGATGTGCATGTTGACAAGGTGCCTACCTGTCGATTACCCGCTACCTCGTCCATACTGGCTCCAGGAGACAGTTGGTCGTTGCTGGAGGGGACGGGGTGCACGGTCCTTGTGGCCGTGTTAGGATCAAAGAGTGGTTCCATGCACTCAGTGTGGAGCGGAGTACGGTCCAGCCACCGCCTTGTGTGCGCTTGATTCCCAACTACAGTGTGCTTGTTTGCCTGTGAAAGAGTGTGGGCCGGCTCCGTTGATGAAACGTGGCTCCCATCCGCATGCCTCCCGGTCTTATTCCTTCAGGTTTACGCTGGATATGGGGTGTGTGGTTGGAGCTGTGGGTGGTGCAGCGCAAGCTATCCATGGTCCCTCTGTAGGCGCAGGCGTCCTTTGGTTTGCCACAGTGACAGGCAAATCCGAAACCGGATGCCGCCAACCATATGACCTCCGGCGGACATCCATCATGCAAAGCTTTCTTGGCTGGTATTACGCCCACATTAATAGGTATGTGCATGATTGCATACATCGACATTCTATATGCCTTATGTGAATGCAAGCCACAATATGGAACATGTGTAATGGCGTATGCCATTAGATATGCATAATTATATGCGTTTACGGAGGGTACTGAGTCAGGCACCAAGACTGCTGCCTGTTTTTCATATATTTTTTGGCAACGCAATCTATTATTGCAGATTTGCATTGTGCAGTTGCTGGTCACAAGCTGCATGCTTTAGGAACATTCAGGCCGTTCCTATATTGACAAGGTTTTTCCACTATCATACAGCTTTGGTAAAAACTATTGGATGGACTACAGGTTTGGTTTTACCCATTTACCGCTACTTATGACGTATGTTTTTCTGATAAATGAATACATTATATGCCAGTTTTCAAAGCAGTTTTCTTAACTATTATCTACATTTAGGTACTACCAGATAAGCAGAAACGGCATGGTAGCAGTTAGTTAACTGCTTTACTATACTATATATTATGGTGACAACATAATAGTTTCGTGAGATATTTCGTTAATTTGCTTGAAAATATGCGGCAATAATCTTCCCCTTGTTTTTACTGTATTTGTGCGCTTGTAGCGCCCAAAAAGATAACTCTTATCTTTCGTGTACAATTTACTTGTTGATCGATTGTACATTACTCCTTCTTGTTTTAATCTTACAACCGGCTCGACACACAACTGCCTTGTAAGTCCCCGCGCTCACGTGTACGCTCTTGCCTCGCTTCATCCGTCCGCTTCTTGTTGTAGCCCATCGAATACAGTCCGCTGTGTCCGACTCCAATTGCCTTCTGATATGCACGCTTAATTCCGCGCATCGTCTCGGACTAGTATTAACTAGTCCTACAAATTGGTGACCCCGATTCGCACGCGCGAATTCAACATTTTTTCTCGTTTGTATTTTTTGGTGAGTTCGTTCCTTTTTCTCGATTATATACCTATATTCATTTGTTTCTTGCGTAATTTTGGTACTTTTATCGCATTTTCTTCGTTCTTTATCTTTCGACTCACATTTCGAGAGTTGCATCTGAGTCGTTTCACAGCGTAACCATGCTTCCTTTGGCTGTTCCAAGTTTCATGGAACACAGTCCAGAAGTTTGGTTTAAGATATTCGAGATCGAACTAGAAAATAAGGGCATAACGGCGGACCGTCCAAGGTACAATCAGCTCGTCCCACGCCTTCCTCCGTCGGTAGTGACGCTGATTGAGGACATTCTACTCTGCCCATCGAATGAGGCAAAGTATGAAACGATGAAGCAAGCGATTTTGAAAGAGTTACGACCCAGCGCACGAACACGATTTGAGCAGCTCAATGGTCTCAAGCTTGGAGATTGCAAGCCGTCGGCGTTGCTCCGCGAACTTCAGCGCATCGCTGGTCCCTTATTCTTGAGCGTAGAAGGGATAAAGGAGCTGTGGTTTGCACGTCTCCCAGAGCCATTGCCGGTAATGCTGTCCATGTTTATAGATACAACCCTGAAAGACTTAGCTACCAAGGCAGACGCTGCGTTCGAACGTTTTCCTCAGCAGACGACGACCAGTAACTCCGGCGACGTATTCTCACCGATGAAAACCGAATCCCATGTTTGCTCCCAATCGCTAGACCTATCTGACTCTAAAGACGAGGAAATTGCGCTACTCCGCAGCAGCATAGCAGCAATGAAGTCTTCGAAGCAGCGTGTGCCACGGTCAAATGCTGACCATGTTTTGGCTACCGTTCATTGCGGCTCGTCTGTGCCTGCACCGAGTACGTCACGTTCGGCACGGAAGCGCAACATTTTCCTTACAAGTTCTCAGTCAGATAATACCAAACCCGTCGAAGAAGTATGTTGGTATCACCGCCAATACGGTGGAAGAGCTAGACGTTGTCGGGCTCCCTGCATTAGGCACGACCCAGGGAAAACGAATAGCTCGCATACTAGCACTACAAACGTAGCATTCAATAACCAAGCAAACCGACTGTTTTACGTTAAGGATCGACGTTCTTCCATCACATTCCTCATCGACACGGGAGCGGAAGTCAGCGTCATC